>JAWNNM010000155.1:0-12975 GCA_035044965.1 Lordiphosa andalusiaca | reverse complement strand
AAGCAAACTTGCCACAGCGCTGAAAAAGCAAACGGCACTCACTATTGTCATACCTCCTTTAATGGATCTACTACCACGGCTACCCTCACTCCTACTAAAAGTCTCACTATCTCCTCCTCCACCTTAACGGACAACAAATTGGTCATCACGTCACCAAACAAATGGCGCCCAATCTTGTCATACCTCCTCAACGGGCAATAAATCAGATGCAATAAGTAAACAGCATCTACCACTCTTATACCTCCTGAAACGGAAAGCAAACTTGGCTCCACGCTGAAAAAGCAAACCGCACTCACACTTGTCATACCTCCTCTAATGGATCAACTATCACGGCTACCGTCACACCGACTAAAAGTCTTATTATCTTATTTCACTTTCATCACTGCTGGCTTTAAGGTGCTTTAGGTCTATACGCGCTGTCGCCGCACACAACTCATGTAATTGCCCGCCACTGTAGCTCTGAGACCAGCCCCTCAAGATCTCGGTGCGCAAGCAATTATGATCACTCCTGAAATCTGAGGTAACGCTCTATATGGGCCTACCTGACAACAGAAAAGAGTGTGCTGGCCTGGCACTCCCAATGATGATTCCAGAATTAATTTTAAATCGCTTTATACACAATAATTTGCTATTTCAGTTGCCTTCTGCAATGTGAAAATTTAATTTATGTAAACACATGCTATACCTCAACGGCATTGCCAGATTAAAATTGGCAAGCAGCTGTTTGTGCGCTTTTGACTATGCACAGTGGTGCAACCTATTTCAAACATTGCTATGTATTAATAATTGTTTTTTATATATGTTTATTGTATTTTGTACTGAGTTAATTTTTTTTTTAATCTTTACAATTTAATTGCACAATGGTGCAAACTACACCAAACATTGCCCTGAGTGGCAAATATTGTATTTAAAAATATTTGTAAAATATTATAAGTTGTTAAATATACACAAATAAATTGCAAGGCTTGGAATTGACGTCAGTCGTCGCCAAGTCCTTAATGTGCGCGCACCGTCGCCACTAAATTGAAAAACCACTAAATTGAAAACGCCACTAAATTGAAAAAAAGAAAAATAGAAAAACACTAAATTGAAAAAAAAACCAAGGTTAAACACTTAATAGAAAAACTTAATAGAAACCCGACAATTTAATAATTTATTGCTATAAAAAAAGTTAATAATACTACTTAAAACTATAAACAATTTGGAAAATGCTGCTGTAAGGTACAACAACCTGACAATAAACGCTAAAAAAAAAGAGAAAACCGGCGCGACTAATTATGGCAATTTGTTTCTAATTAATTGCTACTTTTAAAACGTTTTTGCTGTTCGTACGTCTGTGTGTGTTCTGTGTGGTTTTACCCGCGTAAAACTCTATCTGTGAGCGTAAACGCATATGTACTTTTAACTGTTGTACTTGTTAGTGTATGTGAGAGCGTACACTCATATACGTGTAAACAGTTGTTTGAATAGCATCCACAAAAATGGCCACTGGCACAAACTCTAACACATACAAGTATACTGTCTCTCCCTCTATCTGGGAGGAAGATGGCGATCAAAAGCGCACCAATACATCTATAACAAATGACAACTCATCAAACGCAAATTATGTGGAATCTGACTCGGAAAGCGACGAAAATGTTACTACCATTGAAACTAAAGCACATTCGGCCAACTTCACATTCAACTTTACTGACCCTATTGACCTCAGTGCCATAACCTCAACTCCAGTTAAACTGCACCCAGCCAAGGGGGTTAGGCCAGGCTTTGCCACACTTACCAAAGCCGTCTCCAAGTCTAATCTAAAAAGCCAACTCAAATCCTTGGGTAGGCAATCCAAACCCCCTCGCCTTCCTGCATGTGCTAGTGCTGCCCTTTTAAGGCACCCTCACTCGAAGAAGATGCGCCTGGCAGATAAATTGACTAGGGCTGTTAAGACAAAGCCCGAATTAATCGCCAAAAATTCAGCTATACGAGCTGAAATGGATCGAAATCTCGCCGCATCCAAGGCAATTATGGGGAAGTTCCTGGCTAGCCAAGAGGCGAGTCCGGAAGGCACATGCAAGGCGCAGGAACCACTGGAGGCAAAAGTTGATGGACAGCTCAGTGGCATAATGGAAATAGACCCTGACAATAATGATGACCAAGATCCTCCATTTTTTCCTATGCCAGTACAGCATCTGGCAGCCCAACAGCACCAGCAGCAACAACAAACTCAGCAGGCAGACAAGGATGGAAAAATACCTGCAATTTTCCTTCACGATGTGAAGGAAATACAGCCAACGCTAGACAGACTTAACAGCATTCCTGGCATTGGTAAATTCTCCACTAAATGCTCTAACTTTGGCAGTGTTAAAGTACAGTGTGAGGATTTGCCAACATACAACAAAATGCGGCGGGAACTTAATACAGATAAGACTCACACGCACCAGCTAAGTAGTGAGCGTGCCTATAAGGTGATTGTACGGCATCTTCATTTCTCCACGCCCTGCGACTGGATTCGTAACCAGCTGCGCATCCTTGGCTTCGAGGCAAGAAACGTTAATGTTATGAAACATAGGCGACGACTCACGCCCATGAATATGTTTGCCATCGAACTGCAGCCAAGGCCTGACGGGGAGAATGAAAAAATTCTTGCAATCACCGAACTTGGCCATCAACTGGTGACTATTGAACGCCAACTGAGGAGGCATGATCCTGTCCAGTGTCATCGGTGCCAGGCATTCGGTCACACAAAAAATTACTGCCGCAGGCCTTTTATTTGCCACAAATGTGCTGGCGGACACCCCTCAACAGCCTGTGCAAACATCAGAGTTAGTCCCCCTAAGTGTGCAAACTGTCAGGGTGCCCACATTGCTAACTATAAGGGGTGTCCCAAATTTAAACAGGCCCGTGCAAATCTGGCCATAAATAAAGTGCGATCTGAAGCTGGCAGACGGAAGCAGCAGCAGCAGCATAGTCAGCATCAGCAGCGGCAGCATAAAAAACATGACCCTATTTCTTCTCCCAAGAAAAAGGGCGGCAGCTCCAACGGTCATGTCCAAAACGTGTCCTCGGTGACAACTCGCCAGCAGCAGCAGAAGCCGAAGACACCTCAGGTTAATTTTTCGCAGCAGTGGAAACAACAGGAGCGAAAGCAGTCACCTAAGGCAAGTCCCCTTCCACAACAACAGCAGCGTAAAACGTTGAAAGATGAGGACCCCCTCATGCGTGCCCTAGAGGCCCATACTCAGATTTCCACGGAAATGGGTAAAAAGGTGGACGCCCTCCTTGCTATACTACATATACTGCTGAGGGGAAACTCTGCCTTAGTAAACTGCCCCCCGCTAAACAACGCTAATGACAACATTAATGCCTAAGTCTCTCAATGCCAATCTGAGAAAATTATACCCTAGCAAGGTCGCCATTGTCCAACTATCCAGCAAGTCTTATATGTCCAACTATTTTGCCAATATTAATTCACTGCTACTATTGGAAATAATGATCTCAACCAGCCCAACGTCTCTCACCGGATTATCTACAGAGAAAATGAGAAATCAGGAAAATACACTGCCAAATGAGTCTTCGAAAACCAAAAACTCTAAATTTCAAGTCTAAATTTGCTGTCATTGACCGAGATATCCAACAAAAGTTATGAGGACTGATAATCTTTATCACATCCTGTCGGAGGTGATTTGCGATAATGATGATCAAACAATTATTGCTTCGGACCAAACGAGCCGCCAAGCTCCTAAATGCAGCACTAATCAACATTACTCACGTCGAGCTAATTAAAATCCTATAACAAAAATAACGCTTGTGGCACTTCTGACCGAGATAGAAGTATCAATCTTATCCAGATTAAAATATACAGGCTAAATGCCCACTAATCCAACGCATACACATTATTTAATACGAAAATAAAACAATAAATTATTGGCCGATATTCACTGACGTTGGACAACTCAACAATTTCTGGCGGCCTTTCTAGAGGATTGGCATATTACTGGACCACATAATACTGCTTCTGAGACAAAATTGCTGCCCATTCCCGATACACTTGCGCTGGATGCATTCATGCTGCCGGCCTCCTTCAATTAGTCATGGCGGACGGGGAGCCCACAACATTTCCTGCTAATATTGGAAATCAATTATGCTGATATACAGTAGTTGGGCTATCTACAATCGGCTCACCTGTTTATCAACATATTTATCTGGCTGCTGGGCCCAATACACACGCACATACACAAGCCGTCTACCTGATTGCCAGCCTTGGGCCCTATCTGGGCTTGCCTGGCGGCCATTCTTGTTTCCCGGACGATAAGTGTATGCTGGCCCACAATTGCCACAGCTGATTCCTTGCCCGGGCCACTGTTAAGCTTCTCTTTATCTTGGATGACGCCCACACCTTTGCCCATCCAACTGGCCAATAAATCCTGGCTTTACAAGGCGGCTGCTGGCCGCTCACATCAATTCCTGCTAATTTTGGAAAATTATTTGCGGCTGGCGCTACCATGCTGGCATACTTACAGCTGACGCACATGTACACACATCTGGTGCTGCCTTGGCCCCACACATACACATGCACACATACACGTGCACTGGCTGCCAGTCTCGGGCCTAAACTGGGTTCGCCTGGTGGCTATCACTGATGAATGGATGCTGGTGTGTACATGCTCTGAGGATCCCTGGCCTGGGGCACATAACTGCACAATTGTTTGCACACTTTTCCGGCTGCTGGGCCCATCACACCACACACACACACACACGCTCACATCTGCAAGCGATCTGGCTGCCAATGGCGGGCTCTCAATGGGTCCGTTTGCTGGCCAAAAAATGTGGGCTGCTGTTGAGTGTGCTGGCCTGGCACTCCCAATGATGATTCCAGAACTAATTTTAAATCGCTTTATACACAATAATTTGCTATTTCAGTTGCCTTCTGCAATGTGAAAATTTAATTTATGTAAACACATGCTATACCTCAACGGCATTGCCAGATTAAAATTGGCAAGCAGCTGTTTGTGCGCTTTTGACTATGCACAGTGGTGCAACCTATTTCAAACATTGCTAATGTATTAATTATTGTTTTTTTTATATATGTTTATTGTATTTTGTACTGAGTTAATTTTAATCTTTACAATTTAATTGCACAATGGTGCAAACTACACCAAACATTGCCCTAAGTGGCAAATATTGTATTTAAAAATATTTGTAAAATATTATAAGTTGTTAAATATACACAAATAAATTGCAAGGCTTGGAATTGACGTCAGTCGTCGCCAAGTCCTTAACGTGCGCGCACCGTCGCCACTTAATTGAAAAAAGCAAAAAAAAAAAAAAAAAGAAATAATAAAAAAAACGCCACTCAATGGAAAAAAACACTTAATAGAAAAACTAATAGAAAAAAACGCACCAAGTTAAAAAAAGCCACTAAATAGAAAAAAAAACACTTAATAGAAAAACTTAATAGAAAAAAAGCACCAAGGTTAAAAAAAGAGCACCAAGGTTAAAAAAACTTAATAGAAAAAATAATAGAAAAACGCTAAATATGAAAAATTAAACAACCCGACAATTTAATAATTTATTGCTATAAAAAAAGGTTAATAATACTACTTAAAAACTATAAACAATTTGGAACAAGGGTGACGCGGAAGTGTTGCAACAACCTGACGATAAACGCTAAAAAAAAACGCTAGAAAACTTTATATTCGGCTGCGCGACTAGACTTATCGGCAATTTGTTGCTAAATTAATTGCTATTTTAACACGTTTTTTTTGTTACCCGTACGTTTGTGTGTGTTCTATGTAGTTTTACTTGCTGTAAAACTCTATATGTGAGCGTGTACGCATATTGTACTCTTACTGTAGTGCTTGTCAGTGTATGTGAATTGCATACACTCATATACGTGTGTACAGTTATTTGAATAGCATCCACAAAAAATGGCCACTGGTGCAAGCACCAATACACTCAAGCCCATCTCCACCACGCTCTCTGGGGAAGATGGCGATCAAGAGCGCACTAACACATCTATGGCTGCAAACGCGCGGGAGGTCTCTGGCACAAACACTAACCCACACAAGTCAGCCTCTCCCGCTCTCTTTGAGGAAGACGATGAACAAGAGAGCAGCAATACACTGATGGCAGCAAAAGAGGGCAAGACAGAAGACGACAGCTCAGGCTTAATAATTTTGGAATCTGATACCGACACTGATGACAATGACGCCACTATTCATGCGGAGTCAGGCAATTTTAGTCCAACCCATATGCAATTCTCTGCCTTTCTATCTCCTGACACCTCAGCCTCAAGCGCAGAGCCTCAAACTGAAAATACTATGCAGAAGGCGGATCAATCTTTAAATTCTACTGAAATAGAGGCTGACTTTCGGGTGTTTGCCTCAACACCGGCAAAAGAACTTCCTTTTAAGAGGGGCAGGTCAGGATTGTCAGCACTCACCAAGGCGATTTCAAAAACTAATCTCAGAAATCAACTCAGCCTTGTAGGAAGGCACTCTAAGCTTATGAGTTTGCCTGCGTGTGCCAGTGCTGCACTGATAAAGCACCCTTATATGAGAAATTCACTTCTTGCTGACAAATTGGCTAAAGTTGCCAATAATAAGACTGAAAAAAAACAAGCTAAGAAAACTAACAAAAAAGCTTACCTAAACCATTGGTTAGCTAAAAACGAAGCGGATAGGGCAGAAAAAAGTAAGACGCAAGCCCCTCTGGCGGCAAAAGCTGACAGCCAGCCCAGTGAAATGGAAATTGACCCGGCCACCAAAGAAGACCAGGATGCTCCAGATATGTCCTCTTCAAATGACGATTCTTTCATAAAGAAAGCACTATTTATCGGTCCCCCATTGCAACAACAACAACAACAACAACAACAACAATATCCCACTAAACAGCACCAGCAGAAAATTCATCAGAATAAACCTCAGCAGGCAGGCGAAGAAAATGAGAAAATACCTATAATTTTCCTACGTGAGGTTAAAGAAATACAGCCAATGTTAGACAAGTTGAACAGCATCCCGAACATCGGCAGGTTCTTCACAAAATGCACAGATGCTGGCGGCCTGAAAATACAGTGTGATGACATGAAGACTTACAACATCTTACTAGGGGCGCTTAATGTCAAAAACACTAACACACACCAACATAGCAGTGGGAGTGCCTACAAGGCTGTAATCCGTCACCTCCACTTTTCCACCCCCTGTGATTGGATAAGAAATCAGCTACGCACCCTTGGCTTTGAGGTGATAAATGTTAATGTTATGAAACATAGGCGGCGACTAACACCAATGAACATGTTTGCCATTGAACTACAGCCTAGGATTGATGGGGAAAATGACAAAATCCTGTCAATTACCGAACTCGGCAACCAACATGTAGCTATCGAACGACAATTGATCCGGCAAGACCCTCTCCAGTGCCACCGGTGCCAGGCTTTTGGGCACACAAAAAATCATTGCCGCCGACCCTTTGTGTGCCATAAATGCGCTGGCGGTCACCCCTCAACTAATTGCACTAACGCCAGAGTCAAAAATCCTAAGTGCGCAAACTGCCAAGGGACTCATATAGCAAGCTATAAGGGGTGCCCCAAATTTAAACGGGCACGCGAAAACCTGGCTTCGAACAATCTGCGACTAGACCATAGTGGGCAGAGGACTCAGAAGCACAGGCAGCAACAGTGGCCGCAATACCATCAGCAGCAGCGGCAAAAGCAGCGCCTCGAGAACCAAAATCAAAACACATACTCGCTACCTCGCCGACAAACTACAAACCAAATACGGAATCCTGCAGCTGGTCATCTCCGCATGTTCCAGCACAAGCTCCGCATGGAACAGCAATTAATGCAGCATGAGTCGCAACTGAGTAAGATGCCGAGTAAAAATCCTAAAAATCCATTTTCTTCTCCAAAAGGGAATCGTAGGAGCTACAACGGACGTGCTCAAAATGTGTCCCCAGTGACGAAGCGGCTGCAACAACAGCAGAAACCAAAGCCTCCTCAAGGCAACCAATGGGAGCAGCGACGACAGCAACAGAAGCCAATTACACCTCAGGCCAACTACTGGCAGCAGCGCCAACAGCAGCTTAAACAACAGGAGCGGCAAAAACTGGAGCGGCAACAACAACCTGAGAATACTCCCCATCAACAGCAGCGGAGAAACCACCAGGATGATGGCCCCCTTTTGCGCGCTCTTGAGGCCCACACCCACATAGCCACGGAAATGGGAAAAAAGGTAGATGCACTCCTCAGTTTTTTGCATACCCTTTTGAGTGGGAATGTTGCCTTACCAAGCATCTCCATGCCAATCAATGTTAATGACAACCACAATGCTTAGACCTGCTAACACGAATGGTAACATATTCCCCCACATGGTTGGCATAACAGAACAGCCAAAAAACGCTTTTTCTCTTTCTGCTGCCCTCAACAAGAATTTGTTCACTGCTACAGCCTCCGATAAAAACGAAATTAAAGAACACAAACAGCTTAACATTGCACATTGGAACGCTTGTGGGGCATCTAATAAATTACTTGAGTTACAACTCTACATGCAAAGGTTCCACATTGATGTAATGATGGTCACAGAGACGCGTATCGGCTCATGCAAGAACCCCTTCACCTCCAGACTTGCTATTGATGGTTATTATACATACGCAGCACCCCACCCACACAACAAAAGAAGCGGGGGCGTTGTAGTCTATGTCAGACATGGGATTGTACATATAGCTCTAGAGCCAATTTCGTTTGCGAGCATCCAGTGTGCCCCTATATCCATTACTGTGTCTAAGAACGAAACCATAACTCTTGCCCCTGTTTACTGCCCACCGACCTTCATTTGGGCCACGAATCACTTCACTGAGTTTTTTAGCCATATTAGAAGCCTTTCTAAAGGCTCAAAATTCCTCCTCTGTGGAGATTGGAACGCCCAGCATAGGTGGTGGGGAAACTATAAGGCTAACAGGAGAGGTACTGAGCTAATGAGAGCTGTCCACATGGACACTAAATTGAACATTCTTGCTACTGGGAGCGCCACTCACTTCCCATATGACTACAAAAAGAAGCCCTCGGCAATCGACTTTTCTATATACTCGGGTATACATGGCGGCAGGATTCGGACACACTCAACAGTAGATCTTGGGTCCGACCATCTTCCCATCCGGGTTGATTTGGCTATAGGGAAAGGCCCCCTACCCTTGGCAGCCAGACCGTGCCGGTTGCTGCCTAAAAGTGCAAACATCCGGAAATTCCGTAATTTTATCGATCAAAAAATCAAACTCAACACTGAGATCAAATCAGCAGCCGATATTGAAGATGCTGTCGAAATATTTACGAAATTAATAGCTGATGCAGCCATGGCCGCAACACCGCCACCTAGGCGCAATCAAACTTTGCAAAAAAACAAATCCTATTTATATAACAATAAAAAGATCAAAAAGCTAACCTTGCTCAACAAAAAATATAAGCGAGAACTAATGATCCTTCAGACCTTAACGGCACGTCAGATCTATAAATGCGTGCAAAAGCGCCTTAAAACAGCTATTCGGAAGGCGAAAATTAAATATACAAATAGGCAGTTCTACAAGATCGACCCAACGGACCGATATCGAATGGACAAACTCTGGAAGATTACTAACCAATTTAAAAGGCAACCGGAGCCAAATTACCCGATCCGAATCAAAAACGAAAATGACAGCCACAGAGACGGTGCTATAAACAACCGCCATGGACAATGGACAAAAAATAGCTGTGAAAAAGCAGAGGCATTTATGGTTCACCTGGAGGAGCGATTTGCTCCCATACTATCCTGCACTAATAAATTTAGACAGAACATCTGCTCTGAACTAGCACAAATAAAATATCAGAAGCAGCTGCAATTCGATGCCAATTTGCTCCAAAAACGTCAAAATGCTGAATGCAACCCTTCTCTCTCCAAAGGCCAGAACCTAAACCAGCAACAGTCCCTGCCCTTCCGCCCGATCACAGTGCCTGAATTGGCTATGGAGATTAAAAAACTGGAGCTCAACAAGTCACCCGGGATGGATGCGATCAATAATTATGTCATCCGATCATTACCAGAAAAGGCCTTGATTTATTTGGCCCTGCTTTTTAACTGCATCTTAAGACATGGTCATTTTCCAAGCCAGTGGAAACATGCGGCAGTGAAGATGATACTCAAACCTGGCAAATGCTTCGGGGAACCAGGCTCTTACAGACCGATCAGCCTCCTGTCAGGCCTCTCTAAACTTTTCGAAATAGTACTAATGCGAAGATTATTCGAATGCGATCAGTTCTCAAACGCTTTCCCTCTGCACCAATTTGGCTTCAGAAAGGACCACGGCACGGAACAGCAACTGTCCAGAGTTACGCAATATATCTTAAGATCCTTCGAGCGGAAGCATTCCTGCTCAGCAGTTTACATTGATGTTAAGGAAGCCTTCGACAGGGTCTGGCACGAAGGATTGCTAAACAAATTGGTAAAGCTACTGCCTTTGGCCCTTTATAACGTCCTGGAGAGCTACCTGCATGAGCGAAGATTTGTCGTCAGAACCAATGATAATGTCATCTCTAGAGTGGGCCGAATCACCGCTGGAGTTCCCCAGGGCAGTGTCTTAGGACCCATTCTGTATACCATCTACTCATCGGATATGCCACTCCCGGCTCTGCTCAAGGTGGATGAACCTGAAAAAATGAGCCGCGAAGTCTTCCTATCCACATATGCGGATGATACTCTTGTCATGTGCTCAGCAGAACATGCGCTGGAAGCCATCACTGCTACACAAAGGTATCTTGAACATCTTACAAAATGGGCCACCAACTGGTGCATAACCATTAATGCAGAAAAGACTGTGCACGTTATGTACACGAGAAAAAATTTTGATCACAAGGATGAGAGACTGTCTCCTATTATGAATGGCAAAAGGATAAAAAATGCCTCTAAATATCGGTACCTGGGTGTCCATCTGGACAGCAGATTGACCCTGTCCCAGCACATATCATACTTGCGAGGGAGAATTCTGGCTGCAATTAAAAAATTTGATTGGCTTATTGGCCGTAACAGTAAGCTGGATAAATCCTGTAAGGTCGTGGTATTTAAGCAGCTTATCATGCCAATATGGCAATACGCGATCCCAGTCTGGGGCGCACTTGTGTCTGATTCGGAATTTATGAGGCTTGCAGGCATGCACAATCGGAAGGCCAGAACATTGGTAGGCGCCAACAGGTACACTACAAACACAAGTATAAGAGCTAAATATGAAATAAAGTCAGCTAACCAATTCTATCAGAAAGCTAGTGAAAGACTGGCAAATTCGCTGTCATATCACCCGAATACGGAGGCTCAAAAATTATTATTGGAACCTTTCATCCCGCAAAGACTGAAAAAGCCAAGGTACATTGCTCAGCTTGAGCAGCATATCTTCCCCCTTAGGCAACAACAACTCAGCCTACAAAAAGTTCCAGATCAGGATCGCCTGCCTACTCTACTGGAGATGGAGCATGAGGAGCGTATGCACGCTAAAGAGTTGGAGAAGCAACAACAAAAACATCAGCAATCTGCTAAGTCTAAGCCTGTCACCAGATACTGCGAGACAATAATCAACACGTATGCAAGAAGATTTCGTAAAGGATTGATCACCAGAGAGGCACTGGAAGACATTATAAAGAACCAACCAATTCAGATTCAAAAGCTAATTTTACCAGCTCCCACCGAGGCCGAGCAACTTCAACCACCATCTGAAGAAAAGCAGCTTGAATTGCGTCTATTGAAACTTCAGGAGCAGCTGGCCCGCGAAATGGACGAATGGCTTTTAGAAGAACCAGACATAAAGTCCCAACCCAAGCAGCCTTTTGAGTCACCAATGCCTAAAAAAGCTACGAAGCCAATTCTCGAGGCCACCCAGAAGGATGACCATGCAAAGAAGGAGGACCAACAGACGAGTCATGCAAACCTGGAGCGCACTGTCAAAGCAGCCACTAACAAAAACAATAACAAAGCTAACACTCTCACTCTAGATTTACAGATCGCTCTAAATCCCTGGCATACGATGAGGCCTGGTCACACTATGGCTAGCAGACGACGCTGTCTGCAGCACTTTCCAATCCCTCGGAGGAGGCACAGGAGGCCCAATCCGGCGCGACGCAGCCGACCAGCTGAACTGCAAACTGATCTGCAGCGGCGAATGGTTGGCGACATTTTCTTGCCTCCTCCACGTCGGCGCACGCCCCATGGATGGCGCAGCACAGCTCACCGCAAAGCTCGTCCCCCTGTGAGGCCTTTAACAGCCTCTGGATCGGCGCAGAGTCCGTAGATGCCAATGCCCTTTTTCCTATAACAATTAAACAAAATTCGGAAATTAGTGTCTGCACAATGACAAGGATGGTCCACTCACGATACCCTGGCGACCTGCCTGAGAGATGATCACTTTGCTGTTCTACCGACTGGGACATCGCATTTGGCCATTATATCCTGGTGCCGGGGCTTGCATCGCTTCCTTCATACAAAAGCACAGCTGCTGGTGGCACTTGCCGAAGATGCTTTGGCGTGGGAACAGAAGGAGTCTGTCTGGCATTTCCACATAATTTACTGCCAAAGTTTGGAGACTTGTCACTGCTGGCAAACCAATCTGCTTGTATACTCACATTTGGCAAACCTGCATATACATCTCCAGCAGTTGCTGGTCCCACACATACACATGCACACATTCATGTGCTCAGTCTGCCAGTCTCGGGCCCAAACTGGGTTCGCCTGGTGGCTATCACTGATGAATGGATGCTGGTGTGTACATACTCTGAGGATCCCTGGCCTGGGGCACATAACTGCACAATTGTTGGCACACTTTTCCGGCTGCTGGGCCCATCACACCACACACACACACACCCTCACATCTGCAAGCGATCTGGCTGCCAATGGCGGGCTCTCAATGGGTCCGTTTGCTGGCCAAAAAATGTGGGCTGCTGTTGAGTGTGCTGGCCTGGCACTCCCAATGATGATTCCA
>JAWNNM010000144.1:0-32955 GCA_035044965.1 Lordiphosa andalusiaca | reverse complement strand
GTTGTTGAGTTGCTTCCCCTTGGGATTAGTCAGTCTGGAGCCCCAGTGGGGATGTTTCGAGTTATAGTCACCCGCAGCGAAAAAGCGTTGACCAAGTGTATTAAAGAAATCTAGGAATTGTTTTTCTGATATCGCAAATCGTGGGGGACAGTAAACCGCAGATAGAGTGATATTGCCTCCTTTAGATTCTACGCATATCGATGTGGCTTGTAGGTAGGTTTCCGAATATCCCGTTAGTGGATAATGTTTGATGCGGCTTCTGACTAGGATACCAGTTCCGCCATGGGCTTTACCATCTGGGTGATTTGTGCCGTAAAATGCATATCCCGATAATTGGAAATTATATCGGTCCGTCAGATGAGTTTCCGCAAGAAGCATTATGTCGATTTCATTGTCTTGGATAAATTTGGATAACTCCACTTTGTGGCGAGGAATGCCATTTGCATTCCAGAGTGATACTCTCAGGAGAGCCATTATTTGGGTTGTTGCGAAGCGAGCAGTTGAATGAGAAGGCCTTGCATTCTCATCTGTTCTTGCATTGCGTTTTGCATATACACCATAAAATCTTTCAGGGTTTGTTGTAACGATAGAAACATGGCTTCTAAGCTACTTTGGTTTGTTGGTTGCTCCACATGTTTTGCTGTCAGAGTCGGCTCAGTTCGAGTTTCGTGTGAAATCGTTCCTTGTTTCAAGACGCTTGCGAAAGAAACGCCTTGGGTAGTAGTCGATGGGGCAAAAGACGATCTCGTAGCTTTTGTGAAGAAGACTCCAGGGGTCGATTGCGAGGGTGTATACGTATTAAGGTTTCCATTGGAACGAGCAAATTCCGTGCGTGTATTAATCCTGCTCTTCAGGTCTTTGTATACTTGGCAGCCTCTGTAGTTTGCGGTGTGGTTACCTCCACAGTTACTGCATTTTTTGACTGTTGGATCCTCCTTGTTTGTGGGGCATGAGGCAGTATTGTGCAGCTCTCCGCATGCCACACAAACAGATCGCAGAGCGCAGTAGGATTTGGTGTGTCCAAATTCTTGGCAATTGGTACATTGCACTGGATTTGTGCGCTTGTGCGGTTCCTCTACAGTTACTCTGCGGTGCAATAAGTAATGTAGTTCATAAATGGGGTGCACCTTATTTTTGTTAGGAGCTATGTCTTCCGGGCTCAGTTCAACTTTGAAAAGCGGCTGGGGTTTTTTGTCTCTGTTAATTAAGTTTATTACGGACTTGACCTTAAATCCCTTTTCTTTCAAAGCATAAGCAACTTCCGTTGCAGGGACACTTGGTTCAATACCTTTGATTACAACTTGTAGGCCTTTGCTACTTTTTAGTTGGTAGGTGTAGTAGCTTTTTTGTTCAGCTCTTAAACATTTTTCGACAGCGCGATAGTCGTCATCGGTGTTAACTTGGAGCTTTGTTTCGCGTATGTTGCCTTTGCTGACAGATGTCACATAGAAGTTATTATTGCCTATTAGAGAGACAAGCTTTGTTACTAGGGCCGTACAGCTAGTATCCCTAATGTAGATTGGCGGAGGCTTTGGTTTTGCGGCACTTGCAGCTTTTTCTTCAGTCTCAGCGTCAGACTGTTTGGCAAGAATTTGAAACCTGTTCCCAGTGAGGGGATCTTTGTCCGCAGGTTTATCGCTTGTTTTGTTCAATTTTGGTGTATTACCGCTTCTTTTGTTTTGCGGGCTTAATTTTCGTTTGTTTATTTTTACATACCGATCGATGCCGGTCTGCACATACGAGCGGGTGGTGGGTGTTGTGCTCACTTGTGTATGTGTTAGTGGGAGCGCGTGCTGAGTTGACGCTGATTTCTGCATAGTTGTTGTTGTTGAGTTCGTACAGGTTGATTGCGCTGGAGTAAGCGTTACCGTACTTTTTGTTGCATTTGCCGAAAAGTTCATCATCGTGGGCTGAGGAGAGGGGGTGGGGCATTGGGAGCTCCACGTCGCGGTGGTAGTATGAGAGCTTACAGTCGCCGTGCTGGAGGGCTCGGGAGAGACAATTGCAAAATAAGCGTTGTTGCGCTGTATAGAAAGCCGGCGATCGTCTTGTTGTTGTTGAATTTGGGCATTGAGTTGGCTCTGACTCATGGTGTTGTTAGTGTTCTTTGCACTTGCATTTGCTGAATTTGTACGCGTAGTCATTCAATTAATTTAATTTAATTAAATATCAACTATTAGATATTATTGGACAACATAAGCACGAGTGCTTATGAATGTCCATTAAAGTCTTTAATCGCGAAAGTTTTTGTTTTAACAACTGATTTTAAAGATTTTACAACGAATAAAACCGGAGCTCGACAAAAACACGTCTTCACACTTCAACCGACAGCGGTGAAAAAATGAGGAACAATCTTAAAAATGAAAGTTATGACTAAGATTTAAAATTTTATTCCTAATGAAATAAATGGAATACCTTTTTTGTAATATATTTGTTGGAATTTTATTTACAACGCTCACAATTTTTGGAACTTAATACACTTTAATGTTCAAATTAATATACTATCGAAAATTATCGATAGTTATCGATGGTTTGTAAAAAAAACTATCGCTGACTATCGATGGTGCCGACTATCGATAGTTCTCCACCTCTATTTTGCTTTTTGGCAGTTTTTGAATATGACGCTACGGCGTGAACCTCCCTAGCTGCTTCCATGTGACTGTTAGCAGCGTTGCACGTCTCTGAGTTCATCCAGCGTGGGGTGGGAAATGCACCATTGTCGTTAAGGTCTGGTGGTAACCTGTCAAAGAGTGCAGGGTACAACCTATTCACCTCCTGCTTAGTGAGCATTTCTAACGCCATGCATTTGTGAATGGCGTTTGCCTTCTTCCTAGCCATACAACCAGGAAACGTTGCGACGTGCTCTTCCGAACAGTTGGCGCACTTAGTTAGTGTGCACTGCACTTCTTTGCCGTGTTCTGCCATACAATTGCCGCATCTGTCTGCACCCCTGCATTGAAGCCCATGTGACCAAACCTAAAACACCTACAACACTGGGAAAAGAAGATATACGGCTGAACTTCCACCATGGAATACAGGAACTTCAATTCCTTTGGCATGAATTGCCCTTTAAAGAGCTGCTTTACTCTACCTGTGGGCACCAGAAGCTCTTTGTCGGAATTGTCTTTCCTCATGATTTTTTTAGCCTCTATTATTGTAGTATTCGAAGTAATATTCTTTAAAATCTCTTCGTTTGAAAAATGCTAAGGTATATTGAAAACTATGCCCATCTTGTATACGAAATGCCTAAGAATCTTAGGGTCCGTGCTCAAACAACTCCTGTGAACTGGCTATATTATTTGCACTAATAGCTGAGTTGCAGGTAACGTTGCATCGGCCATAACCTACTCTTTCGACTTCCTCTACGCCGACAGTTTCCAGCTTATACAGAAGTGCAGCCAGCTCAATATGATTAATTTCCACTCTTTTTCCAGCCACGGATTGGTCAATATAAACTATCAACGGACCTTTGTGGTTCTCGTAGAACTCGTATTTGCAATTTTCAATAGGGACATTAGTATTTGCACACACTGAATTCCTTGGTTCCGTCATGACCTTTACCGTTTTTTCACGTTCAGTATTACCTCGGTATTCCGTTTCTCCAGCACATTTTCCTCGTTCTTTTATTCCCGTTGGTCCGTTTTGCTTTATACCGTTTTTTCGCTTCGCTTTGGTTTTTAGCGTTGTCCGTTGAATCCGTTATTGTTGGCGGGCCATCCCACTTTATTTGCGCGTCAGGTTTACCGTTTGTTGCTTTGCTCTTCTTTGTGGCTTCCTTCATTTGGGTTTTTACAGCTTCGGTGTTTTTCCTCACTGCCATGCTGCTGGCCGGAGTCGCTCTCGCTCTGGTTGTAATGGTTCCAGAGACAACTCCTCTAGTGGCTGGGCACACAGCTTTGCTGGTGCCAGCCATAGCTTGAGCCACGACAGTTGTTTACCTCTCAAACAAAACCTTAGATGTGAGTGAAATAAAACTAAAAAGACCCGTTGCTACACAAAAGTAAATAAAACTGAAAAATTTCTCTGCCAGTACGTCTGTGCTCTTCCACTTCTGAATCGCGAATGATTTTCGTTTGTTTATTTTTTACATACGAGCGCCCAGTCGGACTTTTCATCGTGAAAAAGGTACTTCTCATGCTTACTTTTCACGTGATAAGGCATGCAAACGCATCGAACGCTGTTTAATATTAAATAAAACCGAATTTAGCCGAAATTTTTTGAATCTACCCACCCAACATTTGGAAGATCATTATTATAAAAATCGCCTTGATGAGTCTTTTCCGACTCCTTTTGATGATCAAAACGAGATGCCAATCATATGCTATTAATTGAGATTCGAAAATGTCTCATGAATATGCTCATAATGTTGTTTAGTGAAATACGGCTAAAAAAAAACTCTCAAGTGACTCTAATATGAGTCAAAAGTGATCAGAAAAACGGGTTAAAAACGACTCTTCACGAAGTGTCACTGCTAGGGTACCATTTTCTCCCGACAAAAGTATAATTTACGATCAGAAACCGAGCCCATTTTTAACTATTTTAATCAGATCGAGGATTCAAAAAAGGCTCGAATGTGATCAAAAATATGATAAAATGTTTGCTGGGTAGTAGGGCTGAATGTTATTATTGTACAATCACGTAGTCTTTTAATAATTCCTATAAACACTTCATGTATGAATCTAGTTGGCCTACCATTAAATTTAATTCATTTTTTTATGATTAACCGACTGTAGCTTTGTCCATCAAGCTGATAAAAGTGCAATGAGAGCTTCACCGCTCTGGCTAGTACATGACGATCAAATTTCGAACAATTTGCCATAAACTAAGGAATTACTGCCTTCAAAGGCCAATTTGGGCACCTTTGGGCCGGTTGATGCTGCTCTCTTGATTTTTTTTGGGCTGCATTGATATGTGCTCTGTCGCATAAGACTCATAAAACCAGATATTTGTGCTTAGTGTGACCTCCATAATTTTTTCAAAGCAAATAAACATGCAAACCACATTTTCCGCTGTATCTTTAAAACAAAAGCTGATGGAGCCAAAGCGAGACCAGTTTTGTGATCAGTGGACAAAACTGAATCAGAATTTTTCATCAAAGTTCATGCAACATAAAAAAAGTTTAATTTTGATCCAGGGATGCAAACCGCTCGAAAATAAGTACTGGTTCGGTTCAGTGGTTCGCACAGTTTCTAAACCGCCGGTTCGGTTCATAACATGGTTTTTTTCTGTGGATCACAAAGGCACATTATCAAATATGATTTCGGTGAAGTGGCTATTCGACCATTTTTGAAATTTGATTCCTATAATATCTTTTATCTGTCGGATTCCCAGGACTCGTCAATCAGTTCCTGGAGGAATTCACTTCTTTATTGGCAGATTAAGATTGAATTAAGGTTAAGAAGTACCACAGAAAATTGAAAATATAGTCTAATGAAAAAACAAATTTAGATTGATGACAGGTAAGATTAAGAAATTGCGGAAGTTATATCGATCCTTAAAAGTTATATCGATCCGACAACGCTAAATATGTAGAGGTTCGAACGAAATGTTTTAAAATTATCTTCGGGAAACGATTCAAATTTCCTAATTAATCAAAATCATTGGCTAGAGGAAAGAAATTCCCGTTAAAACTCGTTAGAGAACTGAACCGAACCGAACCGTTTTTATTTGTTGTTTTCGGTTCGGCTCAGAAATTCTGAAAGGAAGCCGGTTCGGTTTGCGGTTCGGTTCACCAGCGGAAATAAGCGGTTCGGTCGGGTTCAAAACCGGTTCAGCTCAGAACCGGTTTGCATCCGTGTTTTGTTCCCCTCTGTTATCTATACATATATATAAAATTGAAAGTATGTTTGTACGTCTGTATATTTGTTTCTTGATCGGCTGAACCGATCTTCACAAATTGTTCACAGTATGTTCATGTCGATCAGGAAATTTTTATAGGCTATGTCTCATGTCCGTGACTTGGTCCAAAAACCGCGAAAATTGAAAAATTAAACCGTTCATCCGATTGCGAAGAATCTTTGGAGAATGGTTAAGTGCTTGCCCGGGAAGGCCTCTAAGTTGAAGAAGTGGGCGGAAAATGGTCCAAAAACCGCGAAATTTGCTAAATTCAACCGATCATCCGATTGCGATGAAATTTTACGGAATGGTTGGATGCTTGCAAGCAAAAATTTCTAAAGTCCAAAAATCCGCGAAATTTCTAAAATAAACAAATATATCTATGAAAGCGCTAAAGCTTAGATTAGAATCCAGCCGTGGGTAAATGGACGATGCAGATTGAACGGCTGAATTTTGATATTTTTCATTTGAGCTTATATTATTATGAAGATTTCATAGACGGCAATTGTAGACTGGTTAATATGAGGTGTATACCAAACTGTCAAAAAAGCCGCGAAATTAGCAAAATTACAGTTAAAACTTTCATTTTCTCACAAAGTACCCGGGCGACGCCGGGTATTCAGCTAGTTTAATATACAAACCAACAATATTTTGTTTGCCTACCACTTAATTATTATTGATGATCGGCATGGTGCCATCCTTGTGAGATGTTGTTGCAGCTGTGATAGTTACTGCTGCTTATAGCTGTTTTATGAAAATAAATGAAAAAATACCAATTTTTTTGTATATCAGTGATAACAATAATTTATAAAACTTTCGAATTTATTTTGATACTTACCAACATTCTAGAAAAATATATTGCACGTTTATAATTAAATAACTAATTGCTATTATTCACTGTCATTACGTCTTTTACGGCTTAAAGCAAAAACCGAACTGAATGGAAAATTTTTGGATATCGTTATCTACACCTCGTTTGCCCATCGGTTGGGCCGTTCGGGTCTGACTTCGTGTATTTTACTCATTTTTGTTTACATGCCCGACGACTGTAAAAGTAAGACCCGATTCATGATGTGCAGACTTTAAGCCTTACGAGTGCCTGAGAAAACAACATGAAGGACTAATTTAATGCAAAAAAAATCATGTACAGACTATTTGGGTGAAATTTCATGCCACCAGATGTACTAATTTTTCTCAACACATGCCGCAAAGTCCGACTGGGCGGTTGCTGTACTCACTTGTGTAAGTGTAGTGGGAGCGCGTGCTGAGTTAGTGGTGGTTTCTACATACTTGTTGTTGTTGAGTTCATACAGGTTGATTGCGGTGGAGTAAGCGTTACCGTACTTTTTGTTGCATTTGACAAAAAGTTCATCATCTTGGCAGTGGTAGTATGAGAGCTTTCAGTCGCCTTGATGGTGGGCTCGGGAGAGACAATTGCAAAGTCAGCGTTGCTGCGCTCTATAGAAAGCCGGCGATCGTTTTGCTATATTTGCATTTTGGCATTGAGTTGGCTTTCCCTCAAGGTGTTGCTAGTGATTTAAGCCCTTTTATTAGCTGAGCTGAGCACGTTGTTACTCAATTAATTTTATTTAATTTAATATCAACTATTAAATATTATTGGACAATGGAATATCCACTTACGTTTTTTAGCGCGGGTCGAAAGTTTTTGATTAAGCAACTGACTTAAACACTTTACAACGAAGTAAACCGGTTCTCGACATAAACACCTCTTCACACTTCAACCGACGATTGTCGATTCTGAGTGTACAGTTGTCACTCAACGCAAAGCACCCTAAGTTGGCAATTCTTGACCAACCACTTGCCTTGGTGTTGGTATTGAATTTAGAGTTTTCAATTTCTTATACAGATCAATAATGACAAATAAATCTTTAATATAGAGATACCATTTACTACCCATTTATGGATTTCATGATTTCTATTTTTGGTTTGAGGTTCAAAGGAAAATTTGTTTACATTCTGGTTCTAGAAGAATTGATTCCAGCACATCATACCAAGCACCCAGTTGGGGCACAAGGGTTGTGAGAACTCAGAGTTGAAAAATGCTCAGACTTCACTCGAGGCATTACAGGTCATGAAGAAATTCAATAATTTTTTCCGAACCTTGCAATATTGTTGCAATTGTTCTCGACGATCCCTATCACTTCGGCGACATCTGAACGGACTTATCTACCTTCGTGTCAATATGTTTGAGCACAGACTCAACGGGATAGCGACGGAAAACGTTCAAAAAGATCTCTAAATTTCAACTTACGAAATAGTTGACAAGTTTTGCCTAGCCAAACCTCAACGTCTTGCAACATTGGACTTGGCAGGCGAGGATTGTTGATGATCTTATACGAAATTCAAATGAAGACTTATATTACACCAATAAATTACCATGATATAATACATTTTAAAAATTATTTATTTAGCAGCCTTATCCCCCCCAAAGGCTAATACTAGTTCCGCGGCTGCCAGCAATTGCTTTCGACATAGTTTTGATAGATACTATTGGACCTCTTCCCAAATCATGAAATGGAAACGGTGCGGTAACTCTTATTTGCGACCTAGCTAAGTATGTATCTTATTTCGAAACCAGTTCCAAATAAAAACGTTAATACAATAGCATAAGGCAAGACCAACGCATTTTGGTATTTTGTCCAATAGAGAAACTAATTTCTTAGAATATTGTTGTTTAGCCGGCTCGAGGTCGTGAATAAAACTCAATGAAGTTATTAGTTTTCTTCCAATATATTTCGGACGCTGAAGACGGATGCCGATGCGCGTCCGAAATATATTGGAAGAAAACTAATAACTTCATTGAGTTTTATTCACGACCTCGAGCCGGCTAAACAACAATATTCTAACAATTAGAAAGGTCGCCAAACAACAAACATAGAAACTAATTTCAGATATGGGAACAGAATGTATGAATTTAGTTTTAAGTGAGCTGTGCAAGAACTTCAAAAAAGATAAAATTAACTCAACAGCATACGAAAACCAGAAGTAGGGAACAACTGAGAGAAGCCATCTGGAGTTTAACGAATATATAAGGTCTTATTTGTCATAAGGGTCGATTGGAAAAACTGGATCCAGTATTTCCCTTTTTTTTTTTTAATGCACCGCACATGTATATTGTTCATACAAATTGGTATTCGGTAAAACTTTCAAAATTTCCCGTTTTTTGCTTGTAAGATTGATCCACTATATAATTGGAATATTATGAAAAAGAAGTGTAGTATAATTTCAATGAGCCCAACATATACCCTGTTTATACACAAAAATAATATCATGTTAAGTGCCCCTAAAAGTATGTCATTTTTATTTCCTTAAATAATTCTCAATTCAAAGAAGTAACAGTAACTGAGAGTACTGTTAAGCCTGCGTCATACATAATCCACACTTTGCGTTCACTAAAATTGAGGGTCTAATTGAAGGTTTTCAAAATGTGTTAGTAGTCAGCCAATTATAAAAGAATTGTTTTCCTGAGTTCCCGAGTAATTTTATCATGATTAGCATACTTTAAAGAACATTTATCATGATAATTTTGTGGTGCATGAACAGGGTAAAAGAGCTAGTGCTATATTCAGGGCTGCAAGCCGGTTTTAAACTGAACCGGTTCGAACCCGGAATTCCGAATTTTATATTACTGTGAACCGAACCTTGAACCGAACCTCTTTAGAATTAAAAGCTCAACCCGAACCTTTTCCGAACCTAAAATATCGGTTTGGTTCAACAAAAATGGTGGACATCAGAAAAATTGGCATTCTGTCTAGAGATTCCATCTGTTGTCTGGTTGTTTTTCAGCAACTGAGTCTAAGAATGAGCTGCAAAGTGAATTAAAAAACCTAGAATAGCATTAAAAGCTACGTACAATATTCCCATCTATACTAGACTATGTTTTTTAAGATCCTTGACTCAAAAGCATTTCAATGATTCACATGGAAAATATTTTTCTACAAAAACTACGAAATAATATTTTACCTAGTAGTAAAAATGTATTTTCATTATTTAGTTTCGATTAATGGAACAGATAGGATTAAACTAACTTCTAGAATTTATAAATGTTTAGTATCTAAATAAATATTTTGCTTTGTTTAATATTAATATTGTGTCCAGCATGGACTGAACGAAGGTTCGAACCAAAACATTATTCCAAAAACCTCGAACCTGAAATTGTTCAATCGTCAATGTGAACGGATGTGCCTTCTAGTGTTTCAGTTGAATTTTTTTGTCACAAAACAACAGCGAAAGACACAAATATATATTTGTATAAAATTTATACTCAAACCATACTAACAACTAACTGAAACCAAATGAAAAAATGACTCTGCCCCGTGCAAGCTACTCAGCTGCTCACAGCGCTCGGTGCTCCTCTCCCGTAACACCGCTCTCTACAACAAAAACCTCTACTAAGGCCCAAGCTTCACCAACATTTCTGCTCTCTACGCAATTATGTCAACATCAACAATAACAGCGACGATGGCAACTCTCTCCGCTCCTTTTAAACCACACCTGCATCAACGTGCAAAACTGCACCAACCGCTACACACGCACATACGCATATACAAAAATCAAACAATACTAATACTACGTTTATGCTTGAATCATGATTTTTTGCGCCTTAAAGTATGTTGTATTTATATATAATATATTTTATTTTATAATATTTTCCTTATACATCATTTGTTTATTACACCTAACACTTGTCAGACAATCTCAGTGAATGTACCACCTAGTACAGTGTGGACTAAGTTTGACACTGCATATTAATTATCTCATTCAAATGGATAATTTTTAACGAAAATATAGTTGGCTTACTTCAAAGCATAAAAAAACATGATATTTTCCAAGCATAAACGTAGTTTAATACACGCCCAGGCACTCAACAACAACAACTAAAAAGAAAACAATCTCCATAAACAATAAAACCAAGGAGCCAAAACCCAGCTCTCTGGCTATCACAAACCACTCTCCCTAATTACTGGCTACTGTAGGGGCCAGTTGGCAACAGGGGTTAAAGTTTAGCAATGTTCCAATTCAGTTAATTTTTTTGTGCTCAGCACTGGTGCGAGAGTAAAATTCTCTCTTCGCTCAGCTAGCAGCAATCTCACTCGCACTCATAGGCGCAGTTGTAATTGAAGTTGAGCAGAACACAGCACAAAGCAACGAGTGATAGAAATCAGGCCATAGATCCGTTAGTTTTCTTCCAGGCAACAATTGCTTGTCGCAGGCGACTTCTTGGAAGCGAAGGGAGCACGTAGGCAGAAGGCAAAGGCACGCTCGTTCACTTGATGTTAAAAGATGAAAAGAACCTGAAGTGTTTGCTGCCAGAAAGGAAATCTAACCACAAATTTGAGCAAGTGTGCTTTATTAAGTAATTTCTAAGCAAAAGGAAGTGCATCCTGTGGCCGATTGCCAGATCAAGTGATTTCTGAATTTAGTTACCATCATTGTGCTAACAAAAGGTGATATTTTTGGTTTAGTCAAAATTGTGTTAGACCTAACCTCGAAACCGTTTTGCAGAGCAAGAAGAAGCGTATCCAACCAGCCGGCCGGTCTGCGCCACGCGCTTCCGCGCGTTCATCCTTTCCACAATTCTTGCGACCGGTCGGTAGAAACATTGGCACACCTGGAAATCGCACCTAACCTCTTTCAAACGTGTGTGTGCTACGCTTTTCATCTGAATAATCCCGCTCCGGTATTATACTCTTGCGGCATTCGGATACAAAACGGCATCAGTGGCTCAGTGGCTGTGTCCAAACCCCACGTCATCTCGAGTAGCAGGCCGTAAACCCTTCACAAAGTCGTCGATTTCTCATGCACGCATGAGCCACCTAGAGTAGTCAACTCATATACCCCAGCCATTGGATAGGGTATAGCAGCGATTTACAGTTGCGCGTAAAGCCAAAGAGGAAAAGAATTCCAGCGCACCATAAGGAGCGAAAGAGAAGAACCTCTCTGAGAGCGCGCACGGCGTTGCCAACGTGAAGTCGCTGAGACTATCCAGCCTTTCAGTTCTTTTCGTGTGAGAATCTGATTAGATTTTTGTACCAGACCAGCAAACAGCTGTTCTGCCCGAATTAGATGGCGTTCAACTTTATAAGAATTTAAATATTTCCTTTCCTTTTCTTTTTAAAATCAAATAATTAAGTTCATGAATTTCTATGAGTAAGTAAGAGAAGCATCTACATTTGTACATGCCGTTGGATTAATAGTCTCGCATATCAGCTAAATGATTTTCTGTCCATACAGCGTCGGATAAAAGTATACCAGCAACTTCGATGGGCCCAACGAACCTGCGTCGACGGATTTATTTGTGAGTAAACACGACTGTAAATAAGTAATTGATTTAGTACATTTTATGATTTTTGCGAGCTATCAATGCAATCAGGGCATATCTTTCTTTGAATTTAATTGAAGTAATGAATAGTTGTAACTTACTTTTCCTATATTTTGAAAACCGCTAAAGCGTCATGCATCCTTGTATGGAGCGTGATATTTATAAATGAATTGTGTAACAAGAATTTCCAAAATGAATGATTAAATTTGATATAGTCTGTCGCTGAAATAACATAATGCTGATGTCATACTACTGGTTGAGTTAAAGCTTTAAAAGCGTTTGATTAAGGGGTAACCAACAACAATTTACAATGAGTTACCAAGGTTGGGAGGGTAAAGAATAGGGAGCGATTTTCATCTCAGTTTCCCTAGCAGTAGGTTTATCTGAATAGCTGTCCGTCTTTTTCGTACGTGGGTATAGCCCGATACAAATTTGTTTAGCCCCTCATATTAATTACAGACAGTGCACTTATCTTTTATTTGCAATTATGGATCAGTACTAGAGGATTAGGAAAACCCACGCCACATCCGACGAGCATAGCGCAGAGCATCGCTAGAAGTGCACGACCCCCTATATTCTCCGTACCGAGTAGGGATCTAAAGTTACTTAGATCTAAGCTGAACGCTACATAAAACATAAATAAAATGTCGCCCAAACGTGCTGGCCGATGAAGGATTTTTAAATCTTTTGAATAGAATTCTGCCTCACGAGATTGCTCTTGTTCAAATACATCCATTAACTTACAACTTTGTTATTCTATTAAACCTATACGTTTTATAATTTGAATTTTGTTGAAGATCTTAGAATTCGGCTTCAGGAATTACGATTTCAATTCGAGTGCTTACGATTTGGTCGACCGAAGAGAACTTAGTTCGACAGGAATATTCTGATTATAAAAATTTATTTAATTATCTAGACTTTGAGTATGCGATTTGAGAATCATTGATATGGAAACTCGTTCTTGGAACTGCGATTGCAATTCGAGAGATTACGGATTGATCGACCAGAGCGAACCAGATCATTGCCTTTTTGACATAACAATTTCTAGGAAAGTAGTTGAGAAAGTAGACGTGTGCAAATACTCGGAGTATGCAAGCCACTAGAGTTACTTTGGTGCTTGACCAGTATATACAAGCTCTACCGCTACAACTATCTGCCCAGTTTAATTTCAATAGTTACGTACAGTTATGAAGGATAAACCTAACTTTAGAGTAATACGACAAGCATTTGTTGGGAAAGCGACAGACTAAATTTTGATGATATTATATTAAAAGAATCAACATGCCTCTTCGTCACAGCAACGAAGATTTAACAGCCGCGTTGAGCGGACAAAACACTTTTTGCAACATTTGTCACGAACCAATGAATGGAAGTGATCTAACCACAGTTTCTCCTTGTGATCATAAATTTCACAACATTTGTATAACACAATATTTACTAGAATCTAACTGTTGTCCTATTTGTAAAAATCCATGTACTTTGCCAAATATACCCGAACGAAACAACAGCGGGCAACTCACTTGATACGTTAGCACCATCTGGTAGTCAAACTAGAGGTAGAAAGCAAAAGCAACCAGCTAATTCTCAACGAGGTGGACCAATCAGAGGTCGAGGCAATGCAAATCGCGGACGCATGCAGACTAGGTCTAGAAATCGCAATCTACCAGCAAATCAAAGCAGCGTCAGTGTAGTAAATACTTCGTTAGAAGCTTCCAATGCAAGAGAAGATATAGGTAATATGGTACAGGCAGCAATACACGTTCAGCAGCAACAGTTAATGCAAGACCTGACTTCGTTTATTCAGACACAATTGTCGTTCATCCAGTTAGGACGAAACATACAGGCTAGTACTCAAGGAAGGGTAAAATCAAGCATGTCCCATCCAGCTCTCGCATCGGAGCAATCACCAAACATCACTAATTTAGACTTGAATCAAAATTCCTTCCAGAACAGTAATCAATCTAATAGGGCACAAGTTTCGGTTCACCCAGACATCGCACTTGTCCACGGTTCACCTGGGATAATTTTTGCGAAGAGTTTCATAAAAAGTTTGAGGATATCGACACTGATATGGATATTTGGGAGTCGATTAATAGTAGGCGTCAAGGAGATAAAGAGCCGTTCGAGGAATTTCAGTTCCATGTCGAAAGATTAGTAGCGAGCTTGCGCTATCCTATTTCAGAGGAATCGTTAGTGCGTCTCCTTGTTCGTCATTCGATAGCGCAGAGCATCGCTAGAAATGCACGACCCCCTATATTCTCCGTACCGAGTAGGGATCTAAAGTTATTTAGATCTAAGCTGAACGCTACACTACGAACATCGAACAAATTCCAATTACTAGCCCAAGACGATGATGTCACAGACAGATCATCAAACTCCTACAACATAAAACCCAAACGAAGAACTCAAAGATCCTGAAGACATTAAAGCTGTGCTAAACAATCAAGGCCACGAAGCGGAACATATCGACAATATCACTCAAAAGCAACAAGAGAAAATAATATAGGTAACCAAGAACCCCCTAAGCTATTGCCCCTCTTCTTTGTAGAAATTAAGCTAAAAGACAACCGTGCAAATCTATAAAATAACCTCAAATGCGCCGGAGATCACAAGACTGCAAGCTGTACATTAGAGATTGGTAGAAAAGTCCATCTCAATCACACCGCAAACTATAAATCTACCAAGCGCTTAAAGTTCGACGCTTTCCAGGTGTACGGGAGAAGAAAATCCAACAAACTAACGAAACACAGACAGCCCCAACAAAACACGTACGTCTGAACGTAACATATGCCCAAATGGCAGCACCATAGCCCAGACTATCAGCCAAAACTCGAACCGTTCCAGAATCAAAAAACTTGAAAAACTGACCAGCACCTCATGAAACAAGTACAAATAAAGCTCTCCATACATATAGCCAGAACAATGAAGTAGACGAACAACTAATAAAGCAAATCAAAGACATGATGAGTGCTATAAAACTCCTTGCATGAAATTTGGGTACCGAACAAAATAAACGATAAGCTGCGAATAGTCATCTGCAATGTGAATGGACTGCAAAACCATATTCAAGAGTTAAAGCTTAGCGACAGCAATCTAAATATATAGCTCTTATCTCGGAAAACCAAGTCGGCCCTGCCCGAATTCGAAATACCCGTTACTCAAGGCAATTAGTGTTTAAAAATCTCATGCGGCTCAGATAAGTATGCAACGTTTTTTTAACTCTGCCATTTATTATCCGATATTTATGAAAATTTTCGTGATTGTACATATTGGCCACATGCACCATACTGCAAAATCTGAGCTCGATAGCTTACAAATTGTAGGAGATATTCAACATTTTGTATTGCGGGGGTGGGAAGGGGCGTGGCCAAAATTTGAAACAAACTTGATCTGCCTACAGACAATACTAGCTTACATATAATATTTGGTTGCTCTAGCTTTTCTAGTCTCTGAGATCTAGGTGTTCATACAGACGGACGGACGGACGGACGGACGGACAGACGGACAGACGGACGGACAGACGGACGGACGGACGGACGGACGGACAGACGGACATGGCTATATCGACTCGGCTGTTGATGCTGATGAAGAATATATATACTTTATGATATCGGAGATGCTTCCTTCTGCCTGTTACATACATTTGCACGACTTTAGTATACCCTTTTTACTTTTTACTGCCTTAGTATACCCAATTACACAATAGTCAAAACAAGCAACCCTGATGGAAATCGATATGCTGGATCAGCACTACAGGACAAAACCATTTAACAAATTGACAGGCCTGTTCGGGTTTTCACTTACACTAAATTTTCTCTATTTCGATTTGGCTACCTGTCCTTGTTTTCATACTTTGATAGAATTACTCCGTTTAATTCACATTGCTTGGAGCATGTGAAACCTGAGGTAAATTCGTAATTTTCCTAAAATGCCATTGAAATAAAGCGAGATTTTACATAGCTATATTAAATCACTATTAATTTTTGCAGATTCATTCGAATTGCAAGTCGAATACCAGAACAGCCCACGCAAAATCGTTAAATTTTAATTTCATTTGAAATTGAATAAATTGAAGAGATAATGAAGAGGTAAGAAAAAAATTATAAAGTGCAGGCTTACAAATACAAAGAGGAATAAAGACATAAAACTATAATTAAAGATAAAAGAGAGACTCTTATGAGTGTTTGACGTGTTTGTGCTCCGCAACAAATAATTAATTGTGTCTTTTAACGCGCCTATTATTCCGCAAAATTTAACATAAACAATTTTATTAGTATTGCCCACTATCGGTTTGTACTTTACTTTTAAGTTGTGCATCCTTACATTGATAATATAACAAAATTTTAATATTTTAGCGTCTGTGCTGTGTATTTTGTTGGTGTTTTTGTTTTGCTCGCTTAGCAGCTCTCCCCTTTACACAGGTTTGTGTGTGCGATCGCTTGTGCATATTCTTTTTCTTTTTGTGCTTAACTCCAACTCAGCTTTGTTGTTGCTCTGCTCTCAAAGCTAAGAACGCTTGCCATCTACCTACGCTCTGTAGGTGCTTTTGTTTTTGTCTTTCGATTTTTCGATTCGCGCTTTGGTCCGCTAATTTTTTTTGTTTTAAGGCACTCTGGTAAATTTGGTGCAATATGTTGTGCTGCAAAAAGACCTGCACATTTAAGAATGCAAGTGAGTCGGAACAACTTCGGTTTGTTACTTGCTGGCTGTGCGATAATTGTATGGTTATTCAATGTGCTGGGCTAAGTGGACGTGATCTGGACAAAGTTTACTCGCCTAGAAGGGATTGTGGTGCTTTGAGCTGGTCATGCCCTTTGTGCACTCTAAAACAATTTAATTTCTCGCGGATGTTCATCGTCGTGAAAAATAAATTTGACAAAATGCACAAACTAACTAAGCATCTCGCAATCGAGTTTCTCGCCAGTTGCGAGATGCTTAGTGAGTATAAGTTCGAGTCACCACCCCCGCGTCGGTTGAAGCCTCAATTTTTAGATGTGCCACCACCCGTGTCTGGCAACTCGAACCAATTTTTCCCCAATTGTTATGAAAGGTCTCCAACTATTTCATTGTCTGTCTCACCAGGCAATATGCTTGATTTGTCTCCTTTCCACTCCCCGAATCAAGCTGTTGGAAATCTGCCAGATAATCCTTCGTCTGCCCGTATAGCGTCGCCTGAACCCGATGGCAGTGTTTCAGTCTCTGTTCCTATTCCTCCTCAACTTACCTTGTCCCATCAGTACAGCATGATTTTTTAGATTGTCTGCTTGACATGTCTCTTTTTCAAATTAATCATGTACAATACAATTTAAATAAATTGTTAGATCTTATTTTTGTCACTGATAGCACCAATTCCAGTATCTCTAGGTCTCCCACTCTATCACTACACGAAGATTCTTACCATCCTACACTGGAAGTCTCGCTTTCAGTATTTCGACCTGCCCCTTCAAATTCCAAAATCCCCAATATGCCTCGTCGTTCCTTCCGTAAAGGAAACTTCACTTTGCTAAGTCGACTCATTTGTGCAACAGACTGGTCTCCATTGTACTGCTGTTACCTTGTTCTATGAGTCTATTAATTCTCTCTTAGATATCTGCATTCCTAATAGCGTCGCTTCCACCGCGTCACTAAATCCCCCTTGGTACTGTCCTAGATTATCTAATTTGAAAAATATTAAATCTAGATGCTTTAAGGAGTATTAACGAACTGGATCTGCGATTGATTTTTCTAAATATTCAATAGCAAAATCTAACTTTACACTTTTTAACACTAAGTGCTATAACAATTATCTTTCTCGGTGTAAAATTCAATTCGCTCAGGCTCCAAAGCAATTCAATAGCTTTGTGAACTCTAAGAGTTGATCTTCTTCTTTACCTTCCTCTTTTTTTCTGGGTAACCAAAAGGCTAGCAATGATTCCACAACTGTTGACTTATTCGCTGATTTTTTCCAATCGACTTATTCCTCTGTCTAATATGCTAACGCTTCTTATCCTTATAACATTACTTCTTCCAACTCTATATGTGATCCTGAAATTTCCGAAACTTCTCTTCTCTCACTTTTAAAATCACTAAAATCCTCATTTTCTCCTGGGCCTGACAACATTCCTAGCTGTGTGCTCAAAGAATGTTCTAGTTCCTTATGCAAACCTTTGCTAAAGCTTTTCAATCTATCACTCAATTCGGGTGTCTTTCCATCTTTTTGGAAAGAATCTTACATTATTCCTCTCCATAAAAAGGGCGGAAAGTCGGATATTTCAAATTACAGAGGCATTGCTAAGATTATAACCTCCACATTGCAGCATTATTGTAAATCTATTTTGTCGCCTTTCCAGCATGGATTCGTAAAGCGTCGGTCAACAACGAAAAACTTGCTTGAATTTACTTCGCTAGTTAATAATAGATTCCTGGTGAAAAAGCAAACTGATGTCATTTGCACTGACTTTAGCAAATCCTTTGACTCTGTCAATCACGTTCTTTTCCTCTTTAAGTTCGATCGATTAGGATTTCCCTCCTGTTTTCTGCTTTTGGGCCTCGTCCTATCTAAAAGATTGAACTCAAAAAGTTCTGCTTCGTTCTAACAATTCAAAACCTGTGACTGTAACCTCTGGTGTACCTCAAGGTAGCCACCTCGGTCCTCTGTTCTTCACTCTTTTTATTAATGATCTCCCTACAATATTATCATTTCCTCGGATACTCATGTATTCCGATGACGTTAAACTTATTTCATCTTGAACAAACCGATTCATTCTATTGGATTGCAAGATGATCTTAGTTCCTTGCAGTCTTGGTGCTTGGTAAATCACTTGCACCTTAACTGCTCCAAGTGCATGTTTATGACTTTCCATCGATGCAAACCATTTCTGGTTTCCTATACGATTGGTAATGAACAGTTGCAATGTATTTCGTCTGTCGTTGATCTTGGAATTCTTTTTCACCCCAAATTGAGTTTTAATCACCACATCTCCACTATTGTTAACAAAGCGAATGCTGTACTTGGATTCATTAAACGCTGGTCGAAGGAATTTAATGATTCCTACACCACTAAACTCCTTTATACTGCTTTAGTACGCCCCGTGCTCGAATACTGTTCATCCGTATGGTGTCCGCAGGATAAAAAGCATGTTGATCGAATTGAATCAGTTCAGAAACAATTTTTGATTTTTGCCCTTCTTGGCCTAAACTGGGACCCTAACCTCCGTTTGCCATCGTACTCCAGAAGATTCTTGCTAATATACCTTCCTTCGCTAGCTATCCGTAGAACGGCCTTAGGTGTTTCTTTTCTTCACAAGTTAATCTTCGGTGATGTAGATTCTTCTGAACTCTTACGTCGCCTTAACTTCTCTGTTCCTTCTAGGTCAACCAGAAACTTCTTTCCTTTAATCTTGTCTAGATGCAGAACTGATTATGCCCAGCATAATCGATTTCGGGTTTTATGTCAAAACTACAACGATCTTTATCACCTCCTCTCAACAGATCTATCCCTCTCTTATCCTTAAAATTGTCCTTTTACACTTATCTCCGTGAAAATCTCTGACCACTCCCATCTGTGAATAGGGGTATAGCTTGCCGGACTGGCTAATAAATCTTCCCCCACCGGGTCAGAGATTTTTCGGTTATCCTTTTAGTTTTATTTTAACATATTTTCAATTTGTAATTTTTTATTCAAGGTCACTCTTCTATTTTATCTATAATAATAGTTTTATGCCTTTATCTCTCTCTGTATTTGTAAGCCTGTATTTTCTTATTCTTTTTTCTTATCTCTTCACATCTCTTCAGGCGCCCGGAACAGGCCACATAATTCACATACAGACATGCTCTGGTTTTCACCTATTGCGATTGCGAATTGCGATTTCAGCAAATTCGTACTATTTCAATTTAGAGCACTCCAAAATTCTCCCGTTTTTGTTATCGATAACGTTCCATTCCCAACTTGTTTTGTATCATTTCACATAACAAAAACAGCTAATGAGCGCCAATACTCATGCTATCGATAGTTATATATCGATATATACCTTAGCCAAATCGCAAATTGTTGTTATTGTGAGCAGTTTTCCATCTCGCTCAATTTTGTTTATCTCTATTAAATAAATTGTTTAAAATATTGCCTCAATGCGAATTAAGTGGATGAGTCCGTAAGACAAATCTAAAAAGGTTAAAGAACTGAATACAAATAGTTACGTGGGCTGTCGGTTTGTGCATCAGCCTATATTTTACATTTATTTTTCATTTCACGAATTTTTTACCGCCAGATATCCAGAAAAAAACTGGATGAAGTCCGACCGCTACAGAAAAATCGCCGCAAATCCGTCTTTCGATGCGTCCGTGTGCAGCTCCGTTTTGGTGTCTCGATCATACAACTTTAGTATAGGCTCCTTCGTAAGCGCGTCCTTAAGCAGGCGGATCGCTTCCAGTTGTGGTTGAGCTATCTGGAAAACAGCATCTTTGCGCAGCAGGTTTGTTAACGGCCGAGCAATTTGGGAATAGTTCTTGATCAATTTCCTGAAAAAGCCAGTTAAGCCCAAAAATGCTTGAACAGCTCTAACATTTTTTGGCACCGCAAAGTGCTTAACAGCGTTGGTTTTTTCTTCTCCAGGGCATATGTTTCCAGCTTCTATGTAGTGACCCAAAAAGTAAACTTTGGTTTGCAAAAAATGGCATTCTTGCCACTTAATACGCAAGACATGTGCAGCAGCTGCCTCAAGAAGCAACTTCGATTTTGCCAGAAACCTTCTGCAGTTTCAGCATGAATAATCATATCATCCATATTCAAGCCCAGTATATCTTTTTTAATCAAGTCCTGGAATACGTGATTCACATATCGTATAAAAGAGGCTGGCGAATTCCGATATCCAAATGGTGTTCTGTTGAATTCGCAAAGACCCGACTTTGTGTTGAAAGCAGTGTATTTCTTGCTTTCTTCCTCAATGGGAAGGTGGAAAAACCCATTTTCCAAGTCCATAATTGTAAAATATTTAGCCTTTAAATATTCAGTCTTTAAGGACCATTGAATTCAGCTTACGGTAATCCTGGCGTGTTCCATCCTTCTTCATTGCCACCACTACTCGACTGGCATAATTCGATGTCGACCGTCTTATTATTCCTGCCTGCAGCCATTCTTGGACTTGTCTTTCTACTTCTTTTTCCTCTGCGATGGCAAGACGGCTTGGTGCCTGCCGAAATGGGGTTATATTGCCATCTGTAACAATTTTTAGCATGATTGGGACGTCTTCTACTGCTTCGGCACATTGTAAGCTATCGATCAGCAATTGAACCTCGTTCGCAATCTGCGGGGGAACATCAATATCAGCATTTGTATTTATGACATTAAAAATACTTATCTGGTTTAAGTCCTCACAAGTTTTCTCTAGCAGGGAGGAAAACTTGTATCCTTCGGCCGACGACGTAAAGATGAATTCGGCTAAAAAGTCGTAGCCCAGCAGTGCGTCAAATGCAATGTCTTTATCAGCAACAACGATAAGTTTATGAGTCGTCTTCTCCTCATCAAGTTCAATTTCAGCTTCGAAACATGTTGAAACACACCTCTCCAGCTTGACCTTAGACACTTTTTTGAAGATGCAGCACTTTATGATTGTGACGTCGGCTCCAGTATCCACCAGACACTCCTCTTCCACGCCATTCAGCTTCACTGTTTTGAAGCGGTTAGTATTACGGACCACATTGACTCCTGCCGACGATCTAGGACAGTTTTTCGAAATGTGTCCAGCCTTGTTGCAGCGGAAACATTTTGTATTGGCCACGCAATCCTTCCGGAGATGCTCTGTGGAACCACAATTAAAGCAGTGCATTTTTCTGATTGCTGCATCCGGCGTTTTTTTCTGACCCAGCTGAATCGGCATCTTGTTGTTCTCCGCAACTCTTTCAAAATTGTCATACTCCTCGTGTATCTCCCTGTATGATTTGCAGCTGTACAGTCAATATTTAAAATCTCTTTTCAGCTGTAGCCCATCCGCAATATATCGTATAACCGACTGCGCATCCACATTGCCAACTGAAGCCAACTTCTTCATTTGCAGCAGGTACTCATGAATCGATACATGTTTTCGCTTTTTTCATGCACGAAACTCCGCATGCACATCAGCACTGCACCTGTATAAACGGCTGAACTCATCCATCAACAGCGTCTTTAGCTCTGAGTATTCATGGACACAGGAAGATTCCAAAGACAACTTTGCCGTGTTGGTTATTTTGGCACGGGCTTGAACATACATCTGCTTAATATTTAGTCCGTATGTTTCAGCGTTGAATTCAAAATGATCGAACCAATGATTAACCGGAATTGTCCCCCCATCGAATTCGGGAATAATTTTCTCAAAACTTTCAGCCGCGATCGTGTAATTGTTTTTGCTCTGCTCATCAACTCCTAGCTTTAGGGTGAGCAGTTGGACAAGTTCCTGCAAAGTTCTCGTGTTTCAGCTATTAAACCGCTATCGGTAACTGCGCCAACCCGCGACTTCATAATCGATGAATTTCCTTCCATCCCCTGCTTCTTTGCAATGGCTCCGCTTGTTGTTGGTATTTCGTCAAGTTTCAGCTTGTTTTGGTCTTCTCTTTCGATTACCATATTTCTGTAGTAAGCTTGTGTTGCTGCTCGCGTTTTATAAAGTTATCTCCCTTCCACTTCAGTTTTTATATCTTGCTTGTTCTCTTTTGTATTTACCGTTTGCTTTGATTTTGCTTTTTCCATGAATTTCACAATTATTGATTTGGTTGCATTGTCCAGGTTTATGACGCCACGATTTAGCACACACTACTTAAATTTTTGACTGCAAAGGCTGATTATTGTTTTCTGTACCAAGATTTAGAACCCGAGTTCAAAGGGCTGGTAACCCTAAGAATCCGGTCGCCGCTTGCTTAGTTAATCCAAAGGATCATCCGGGGACACCACGAGGAGGTGCAAAGACGACTTGGCCGAAGCCCGTTGGGCAATGTTTTTTCTTGCTAGCTGCGTTTCCAATTATGAGTTTTTCCGGACCGAGACGAGCCCCCAAATGTGAGCGGATTGGTTAATCTGCTCCTTTATTCCCATATTATTAGGAAATTAAATTGAGTTCACAGCTAACAATGTAAAGAATAATTAAAATAAGTCGGCTTTTGATGAATACACGTCTTTTGGATAGTCGTAGCGTTCGGCTGCTGCATCTCAACTGATCTCTTCGACTTTTAAACTCCGCTGTAAATCTGCTGCATAAACCTTTTCCTTATACCCATACATATATGTATTTTTGATTTGTTTTGGTCACTTACCGCAATGATTCCCGCGACGAAAGATCTTTCGTCGTGGAGTTTGGCTTAAGAAGGGGTAAAAGATAACCAGAGCTTTTGGTTGTTCTGTGGTAAGTGCAAAGAGGGGAAGGGAGCTTTGACTCGCACATGCTTAGCAAAACAAACGAAAATTTTTTTTTTTAAGCTTCTTTAACAACATGCATGTGATAGTATGGGTCAACACCTTTACGTTAGCACCTTGTTGGCTTATTCACTGGAGAATTTTCTTTGATTAGAGTTGATAATCAATTTTAAGACTTCATATAAGCAACACATAACCTCACTTGGCAACAAAAGAAAATTTGATTGGGCTCTGGTTTAACAAAAAAAATGTAAGTATCCAAATTAAACTTCGCTTAGCAGAGAGCTAACTATAGGTTCTTGACTTGCGTGCCTTTGCGCGGCCATACACTCTCTACGTAGATGATTGGCATGCACTTTTCACTTGCTCAGAGATCATTGATGGCCAGGGGGAGGGGAAGGCACTGGGGGCAACAAGATCTCATTCAAGCGAAGGTGGAGTAGGTGGTTTACCTTGGTTAAGACTGGGACGTGGGAGGTCTGCTTTATTTTCCCATTCTTATTTCACTGGCTGCACCGAGTCACTGCCGGTCGATCAAATTTTGGCCCTGCACTGGCCTATGAAAAAGCTTTGAGTTAAGCTTTAGGTATGGACTTGGTGACAATTCTATGAAAGAAGAGAACGAAAGCACCAATTGAAGCCATAATTCACCAAGAGATATTGACTTGAATATATTTACCCTGGCGGAATTGGCACAGTGAAGGGATAACTTTTCTGGCTTTTCTTGTGTGATCTCCGCCCTCGAGAGGCTTAAAGGGGGAATTCGATGGTTGAATTGGGCTTCTTCCTGCCGGGGCTCCAAACTACCAAATACAATTCCATTTCTTAGTTCTCATCCAATTTATTCCAATAAATGGAATCAAACAAGAACTTACGATTAGTTAGAATGAAGCAATCCACCACTTGTATAATCGATTTATAATAACTTTGGACAGCTAAAATTTTCAGGCAAGCTTAGCTCGCATAGCTTTTCTCTTGCAGCAACTTGATCGGAAAGACCAAGCCAGGCCAACCGGATGTCGACGAAAACTTTTTCGAGCGGAACTATATTCTTTCTCTTCCCAATTTGTCAAAAAGACAGTGCTTGTCAAATTGACAGCCGTATGGGTTTCCAAATAATCTGGCTATAGCAGGGCTGCAATTCGGTTCTCCATGGCATACTTTTAGGCTTTCGTGTGTCTGTTTTATTTATTTATTTATTTATTTATTAATGGTCGACAAACAAAGGCTGTCAACAAATTTGTAAGCACGTTATAAAAAGGCTTATTTACTAAGGAGGCATAAAAAGAAAGCCTAACAAAATTACAAAATAAACTAATAACGACTCCGACTCGGTGGGGGATTTTTATTTGCCGGTCCGGCCAGCTATGCCCCGATTCACAGCCTGTTGTGGTCAGAGTCGATATTAGAGCTAACACAACCAAATATACCAAATATACAGGCCTGTTCAGTTTTTCACTTACATTAAATTATCTCTATTTCGACTTGGCTACCTGTTCTGGTTTTCATAATTTGATTGAATTACTCGATTTGAATTCCCATTGCTTGGAGCATGTGAACTCAGATGTAAGTAATTTTCATTAAGTGCTATTAAAATAAAGCGAGATATTAAACAGCTATATTAAGCTATTGCAGAGTTTGTATTTTGATTGTTGCATCCAACTGATTAAGTTCAGCGAGTTGTTATAAAAAAAACAATTTGGAAATGAAACAGTCAAATTGCAAGTCGAATACCAGAACAGCGAACACAAAATCGTTCAAATTTAATTTCATTTGAAGTTTAATAAATTATGTGAAGCCCGGAACAGGCCTGTAGAGATGTGAAGAGGTAAGAAAAAAAGAATAAGAAAATGCAGGCTTACAAATACATAGAGGAAAAAAGGCATAAAACTATAATTAAAGATAAAATGGAAGAGTGACCAAAAAAAAACAAAAAAATAGAAAATTACAAATTAAAAATATTTTAAAATAAAACTAAAAGTATAACCGAAAAATCTCTGACCCGTTGGGGGAAGATTTATTAGCCAGTCCGGCAAGCTATGCCCCTATTCACAGCTGGCAGTGGTCAGAGATTTTCACGGAGATAAGTGTAAAGGGACGTTTTTCGTTGAAGATCGTTGTAGTCTTGACATAAAACCCGAAATCGATTATGCTGGGCATAATCAGTTGTGCATCTAGACAAGATTAAAGGAAAAAAGTTTCTGGTTGGCCTAGAAGGAACAGAGAAGTTAAGGCGACGTAAGAGTTCAGAAGAATCTACATCACCGATAATTAACTTGTGAAGAAATGAAACACCTAAGACTGTTCTGCGGTTAGTTAGCGAAGGAAGGTCTATAAGCAAGAGTCTTCTGGAGTACGATGGCAAACGGAGGTTAGGGTCCCAATTTAGGCCACGAAGGGCAAAAAGCAAAAATTGTTTCTAAACTGATTCAATACGATCAACATGCTTTTTATACTGCGGACACCATACGGATGAACAGTATTCTAGCACCGGACGGACTAAAGCTGTATAAAGAAGTTTAGTGGTGTAGGGATCATTAAACTCCTTTGACCAACGTTTAATGAATCCAAGTACACCATTCGCTTTGTTAACAATAGTGGAGATATGGTGATTAAAACTCAATTTGGGGTCAAACAGAATTCCAAGATCAACGACAGACGAAATACGTTGCAACGGTTCATTACAAATCGTATAGGAAACCAGAAATGGTTTGCAACGATGGAAAGTCATAAACATGCACTTGGAGCAATTCAGATGCAAATGATTTACCAAGCACCAAGACTGCAAGGAGTTAAGATCATCTTGCAATCCAATAGAATGAATCGGTTTGTTCAAGATAAAATAAGTTTAACGTCATCGGCAGACATGAGTATCCGAGAAAATGATAATATTGTAGGGAGATCATTAATAAAAAGAGTGAAGAACAGAGGACCGAGGTGGCTATCTTGAGGTACACCAGAGGTTACAGACACAGGTTTTGAAGTGTTAGAACGAAGCAGAACTTTTTGAGTTCTATCTTTTAGATAGGACGAAGCCCAAAGCAGAAAAGGAGAGGGAAATCCTAATCGATCGAGCTTAAAGAGGAGAAGATCATGGTTGACAGAGTCAAAGGCTTTGCTAAAGTCGGTATAAATGACATCAGTTTGCCTTTTCACAAGGAATCCATCATTAACTAACGAAGTAAATTCCAGCAAATTGGTCGTTGTTGACCGACGCTTTATGAAACCATGTTGGAAAGGTGACAAAATAGATTTACAGTAATGCTGCAATGTGGAGGTTATAATCTCTTCAAACAATTTCGGAATGGCGGAAAGCTTAGCAATGCCTCTGTAATTTGAAATATCCGACTTCCCACCCTTTTTATGGAGAGGAATAATGTAATATTCTTTCCAAAGAGATGGGAAGACAGACGACTTGAGTGATAGATTGAAAAGCTTTAGCAATGGTTGGCATAAAGAACTAGAACACTCTTTGAGCACACAGCTAGGAATGTTGTCAGGCCCGGGAGAAAATGAGGATTTTAGTGATTTTAAAAATGAAAGAAGAGAAGTTTCGGAAATTTCGGGATCGCATATAGAGTTGGAAGAAGTAATGTTATAAGGATAAGAAGTGTTCGCATATTGGGCAGAGGAATAAGTTGATTGGAAGAAGTCAGCGAATAAGTCAACAGCTGTGGAATCATTGCCAGCCTTTATGTTACCCAGAAAAAAAGAGGAAGGTAAAGAAGAAGATCTTCGCTTAGAGTTCACAAAGCTATAGAATTGCTTGGGATCCTGTGCGAATTGAATTTTGCACCGAGCAAGATAATTGTTATAGCACTCGGAGTTAAAAAGTGTAAAGTTAGATTTTGCTATTGAATATTTAGAAAAATCAATCGCAGAACCAGTAAGTTTATACTTTTTGAAGCATCTAGATTTAATATTTTTCAAATTTGATAACCTAGGACAGTACCAGGGGGGATTAAGTGACGCGGTGGAAGCGACGCTATTAGGAATGCAGATATCTAAGAGAGAATTAATAGACTCGTAGAAAAAGGTAAGAGCAAAATCCAAATCAACCGCATTGTACAATGGAGACCAGTCTGTTGCACAAATGAGTTGACTTAGCAAAATGAAGTTTCCTTTACGGAAGCAACGACGAGGTATATTGTGGATTTTTGAATTTGAAGGGGCAGGTCCAAATATTGAAAGCGAGACTTCCAGTGTTGGATGGTAAGAATCTTCGGGTAGTGATAGAGGGGGAGACCTAGAGACACTGGCATTGGTGCTATCAGTGACAAAAATAAGATCTAACAATTTATTTAAATTGTTTTGTACAGGATTAATTTGAAAAAGAGACATGCCAAGCAGACAATCTAAACAAGAAAGAAAGTCGGTCAAGCCCGACTATAACATACTCTGTACCAAGAAAATCTGTCTTTTGATCATAACTCGAAAACCGTTCATCCGATCTTCTTCATTCCTTTGGCGGATCGATAAGTTATCCTAATAACTAAATATGTTCAGAAGGAATAAGCCATCTATCTTCAAAACTGTGGGAGATATGACGTTTTTTCTAAATTGCGGGGGTGGGAGGGAGCGTGGCCAAAATTGAAAATAAACTTGATCTGCCTGCAGACATTAGAAGCATATGTCCCATACATGTCAAACCTCTATCTCTTACCATCTCTGAGATCTGTGCGTTCATACGGACAGACAGACGGACAGACGGACAGACGGACAGACGGACAGACGGACAGACGGACAGACAGACAGACGGACAGACGGACATGGCTATATCGAGTCGGCTGTTGATGCTGATCAAGAATATATATACTTTATGGGGTCGGAGATGCTTCCTTCTGGATGTTACATACTTTTGCACAAACTTATAATACTCTATGTACCTACGGTACAGAGTATAAAAATCATGCTGCACTGATGGTACAAGGTAAGTCGACCCATTAGGATTTGACCATGTGATGTTAGGCAAGTTAAAATCGCCTACAACAACCAATGTGTCAATGTCCCGTAAGTGGGCTAAAACATCTTTAATGCAGGCTACATGGTGCATATAAATTTCAATATCGGACGAAGGTGGGATATAAGAACAAGTAATAAATAAAAAAAATGATGGAAAAGTTACCTTTACGGCAACAAATTCAACATCAACAGGCTTATCAACAATGATCAGTTCGGAATTGTGGCTGGTCTTAACTGCGATCAGTACACCACCACCTTTGCGATCTGGTCGATCATGTCGATAGATAAAAAAATCATTTGACAAAATTTCACAATCAGAAATTGAGGATTTTAACCAAGTCTCTGAAAATGCAACTATGTCAAATTCAAAAGATGTACTGTTCAAAAATAACGTATGGAGCTTAGATAAAAGGCCCCTAACGTTTTGATAGGCAATGAGAGGAAAGACGGACGGAACTAGTTTTTTGAAACCCTAGTAGACGCTACACGTGAGGATGAACTAAATGAGGGCAAGTTGACTGGCATCGGCCTCATTGGATTTTTTTGCCTGAACTCATGCACAATCATATCTGGCAACCAGAATGCTGGATCACATATGATTGGAAATGATTCAGACGGAACACTTAACTTAAACGAAGCTATATCACGGGGTTGAGCAAAACTAAACTTTGAAATAGAAACACTTGCTGAGCATTTGCTCGCAATGTATGCTGCAATTGACTCGCAAGTAGATTTTATACAGATGCACGATAAACATAGGGTCATTTTAGATGGGAAGCTATTTTATAACTTTAGTCTCAAGCGCCACTACAAACCCGAAATCGATTATGCTGGCATAATATGTTGTGCATCTATACAAGATTCAAGGAAAGAAGTTTCTGGTTGGCCTAGAAGGAACAGAGAAGTTAAGGCGATGCACAGTGGCCGGAATCGCGAATTTGGGATTGCAAAAATTCTAACTTTTGAACGGAAAGAGATATTTAAAAAATTTCCAGAAGACGATGATAGAGAATCTTTGTAGGTTAACAGGGGGACTCGGGATCGACTGCCAAAGTTGATAATTTAATACTCTGAAAAAATTGATAAAAAAGTCTAGGTATTTTAATTTTTTAAAATTTATTTATTAAAAATTAGGATTTAATAACATTAAAAATTATAAAAAACTTTATAACAAGTTAATTTGTACTTGCTAAAAATTATTTTCATACTAAATTAGTTCTAACTTGGGAATGGTTATGAATGAAAAAGTCTACGTATTTTCATTTTTTTAAAATTGATATAATAATACTAATACTAAATAATTAATAATAATACTAAATATTAAAAATATTTTATGTAAAGTTTATTTGTACTTACTAAAAAAAAGTTATTTTCATACAAAATTAGTTCTAACTTGGGAATGGTTAATTTTCTGTTGTCAGTATAGGTATTCATATCATTAGTGCTTAATAGTCTTAATATTTCTGGGGAATATTCGTTGGTTAGTTCCGCGAGTGTCCTGATGTGTCTGAGAGATGAGATACGAGGATCAGAGGAGGCCGACAACATGTTGAAAAGGTCTGTATTTTCTTGATGTCGAGATATGTATGTTGTACGTGTTCGCATATCTACAGGGTGCGCCATATAGTGTCGGTATGGAAACACTGAATAAATAAAACAAACAACCGATTGCTATATGTTGATCTTGTTCCTTTAATTTGGTCCTGTACAATTTATTTCGACTACTTTTTAAACACAACATCAATCAAGTGGCCGCCTTTATTGGCCACAACAAAATGTGCCCTTTTTGCGCCATTTTCCATCACTTTTTCGAGCGTCTCAGTCGATAAAGTGGCGATTTCGGCACGAATGTTGGCCTTAAGCTCTTCAATGGTCTGTGGATCGCTGGCGTAAACCTTGCTTTTTAAATAGCCCCACACAAAGAAGTCTGGGGCGGTCAAATCTGGAGATCTGGGTGGCCAGTCAATATCGCCTCTTTTTGATACCGGCCCAAACAGTCACTTTTTGGTCGTGTAAAGGTATTTCATGGATGCGGTGTGGATTTTCCGTGCCCCATATGCGACAATTTTGCTTATTAACACCACCAGAAAGCGTGAAGGCCCATTTCACGTCACATCGGTCATAAAAATTTGTTAGCACAATTGAACGATTATTTTCGATGAACAGCGTCACTATTTCGGCACGTTGTTTTGGTGTGAAGCGTTCCATGGTCAAAATTGTACTAGATTGGTGTTTCCAAAACATGTCTAACAAAATCAATCGGTTGGTAAATGTCAAAGCTATTCAGTGTTGCCATACCGACACTTTATATGGCGCACCCTGTATACCTTTTGTAGTCCTTGTTTTTGAATTCTTGGGCTTCCTCTGACAACTCTCCCATCGATAAAAGTTGTTGTTTTATAAGCTGCTCACCATGATCCAATATTTTATGAACAGTACACTCAAAAAAAAAATCAATCCGAAACGGGATTAAAAACGGGGTGATCCAGGATATTCTTGAGCTGATCCCGGAATAAGATTGATTTTACATACAATTTTTTTTTTTTTGATCCCGAGAAACAGGATCACTTCAAGCATGCCCCGGGATCACCCCGTTTTTATTCCCGAATTCGGATTTTTTTCTTTCTGTGTAGGAGTAAGTTTTTTCTCTGGGTACTTTACTCGTAAAATATCTCTTGTCTGCTTGGCATATTTTCCATATTTTCTAGCATCAACATTTTTGCCGCAGCTTAAGACATTGAGAATGATCTTAAGCCGTTTGATGACATCCAGATGAATTCCTGTTATCTGAGCAGTTGCATAATCGTCGTTGAAAAATCTCCGGGATGTATTTCCATCATTCGTGTTTCCATAGCCCAGCTTCGAGTTTTTTTGTATAAATCTTTCCTCAGTCCGATTTGCTGATTTCCATTTAGATTGTAGTCTGTAGAATATGTTTTGTATTTTCGTCGTAATGATTTCCCCATCCTTCAAATCATAATTTGTATAATTAAGTTCGGTTTTTACTAACGACTCGAAAGCTTTTTGTGATTCCGCGGTTTTGAAGAACTCAAATAATTTGCTGTTGTCCATTTTCGATAAAACAAATATCACTATGTGTGCGTACTTTTTCGCTCGACAGTTATAGTCTGAATAATCAGCCTTTACTGGAGTAAGCCCTTTATAAGTATGTAAAATAAATAATTCCTTCCTCGGCTGGCTGGTTATGCCACGCAGGTAAATGATTCTCTTCCGGGGTGGCTGGTTGCGCCACGCTGTCCCTTCGGATCGATGATTACGGTGGGAGGGTAACTGCCCTCCTTTACCAAATGGCCTTGTGGCTCAAAGGTGAATAATAATATATCCGGCCTTGCCGGAGTCAGGGACATAAGCAACTGCTCTTCATTAAATCCAAAATCAAACTAAAACTAAATCGGCTGCCAGCCAAAGCAGAAGGCAAAAGCTAACAAAGGCAAAGTATAAATTCTTAAGCTACAAATGAAAACGCTGGCTCAACAAACGTGATAGCGCTGCTCTTGCGGCCAAGCAAGGAATCAGGTTACCACTTCAGCCAGGGCACTGATCGCTGGGTTTTGCTGCGTCAGCGTTATCAGTGTGGGTTGGCTCGCGTGGTTTTGTGCGCGAGGGTTACTCGTTAACTTCTCCCCCCTTGGAATTAAGACCGTCCTCGGTCGAGCCGATTTCCTCGATGACCTTTTGTATGTCTCTTGAGTCTCGTCTTCTCCTCAATACTTGACAGAGGAGGATAGAGCCACTGAAGGCAAGGCTGAGTACAGCCCCGGCCACAAACCAAGTCTTGGGTGACCCGGCCGTAGTCACATCCTCCTTGAATTGCTGGATGAGGTGTAGGTTGTGGTTATTCATTCTATGAAGGAGTGGCATACTCAGAATGGAGTCATGAGCGGTGATGTTGACCAGAGGTGATCCGGCTATACCCGGGGACTTGTTCAGCTTCACGCGTTGGTTCACATACTTAGTGTCGTTGATGATGGCGAAGTGGCTGAACGTGAGTAGAAACGTGCCGTTTGTGGTTATCTCCGGGCCATTGTCTGTGCTGACTCTCGCAGAGCACTCGTTGATAATGATGACCCCGTCGTCCACGAATGTAATGGGCGCTAGGTGGCTCGGTTGAGAGTGGCAAATGGCTGTGCTTCCCGCGTGTAAAGCTCGGGCGCATGTGTCATGTGGGGATGATTTGCAGAACGTGGCGTACGTGGTATCAACGCAATCTGTTACTGCCAATGTGTCCTTGTTGCATTCTGCCACGATGTCTTCTTGCAGTTGCAGAACTATGTGCTGGCGTGACACCGGGAATATAGTAACCTTCTTACAAATAAATCTAACATTAGGATAAGAAATAAATATGTGGACAATGTCTCCTAACTGAATGATCTTAATACTAGACGCTTCCATGAGACTAACTATAGGGACTTCTACTAACTGTTCCAGGAGA
>JAWNNM010000140.1:0-83189 GCA_035044965.1 Lordiphosa andalusiaca | reverse complement strand
TTGCGGGAGCTGGCGGATAATGTTACTTCCTACCTTTGTGCATTTGAATCGCTGCCAACCAAGAAAGAAGTGGCTGACTGCATTCTCGTGCAAACCTTGTTTCAGAATCTGGACCAGAACATTTTATGAGAGCCATGAACTAAAATAAGCAACCCTCGCTCGATCGCAGAATCCGAGCCGTGGTGTAGACTTAGGAAGGAGGAATGGGAGAATGTCAGATGGCCCGAGTGAGTCAGTCGAGTTGCGATGGTCAAAACGAGCGGAAATCAACACTAAGAAATTCGAAATTACGTACTCGAAAAAATTAATCCCGTCAATGACGAAAATAAATTGAAAAATAAACCGAACAACAAACAACCAGCAAACAAAAATTGTTCAGCATAAAAACAGCCGCCAAACAATGGCAACTTAAAAGAAAAAATACCACCGTTCGACCACCTACAACAAAAATAGTGTTTGACACCGGCCTGTACCACACCCGACAGCGACACCAGCTGCAGCACTAACGGCTGCTCCAGCAACAGTGCCAAGCACAACAACATCAACATTACCGGTTGCACCAGCAATAGGGGCCAACACAACAACAACAGTACGCACATCAGGAACAGCAACAAAAGCAACAGCAGTCGCAGCTGCAACGTCATCAGCAACACCAACAAAAATAGGCTTCTATTCCGAAGCGAGCGCCCACTCCTACAGGCGCTGGCGTTGTTACTTTCTTCTTTTCTGATTGCGAAGATCAGGTCAACCACCTCTTTGACTAAAGTCAGAGTGCTGCACTTTTTTTGGGCTATCCTGACCTGCAATATCCAAACATCCAAGATTTATGGGAGTAAAAATACTAGGGCTCGACATTTCAGACGTGTATTTAGTTACACGTGACGTAAGTGTACACGTAAATTACTGTTCGTGTATTCGTGTCCGAGTGTAGGTTCGAACGTACGTGTACTACCCGAAACACGTGATTGACGTGTTTAAAGCTAGAATGTTAATAATTTCATCTTCTTCCTTCCTTCTTCATCCTTTCCACCTATCATCTGAACCATTCTAATCTATTCAGAAACGTATCAATAAATTTCCTGCCTACCTGAAGAGTGGGATGAGGGGAAGAGAGGTCCTTACCTCGTTCATTCCTCTCCTTGTGTTCATGAAGTTCGTGGCGAAGGGGGGCAGATCACAGTGCACACAAACGAATTCGGCCTAGTGGTTTCGAGCAGCACGAGAAAGCAGTGAGGATCTTCTCGCTACACAATGATTCTGGCAAAATGCTTTTATATACGTTTATTCGGATACACGTGTAGTTTATAAACACGTACCTATACACGTAGCACCTTATTTCACGTGTTCACGTGTATTCATACCAGGGATGCAAACCGGTTCGAGCTGAACCGGTTTTGAACAGAACCGAACCGCTTATTCCCGCTGGTGAACCGAACCGCAAACCGAACCGGCTTCCTTTCAGAATTTCTGAACCGAACCGAAAACCACAAATAAAAACGGTTCGGTTCGGTTCAGTTCTCTAACGAGTTTTAACGGGAATTTCTTTCCTCTAGCCAATGATTTTGATTAATTAGGAAATTTGAATCGTTTCCCGAAGATAATTTTCAAACATTTCGTTCGACCCTCTACATATTTAGCGTTGACGGATCGATATAACTTTTAAGGATCGATATAACTTCTGCAATTTCCCGCCTATCTCTTAAATTACCTGTCATCAATCTAAATTTGTTTATTCATTAGACAATATTTTAAATTTTCTGTGGTACTTCTTAACCTTAATTCAATCTTAATCTGCCAATAAATAAGGGCATTCCTCCAGGAACTGACAGACGAGTTCTAGGAATCCGACAATCCGATCCGATAATCTTTGCAGATTGCTCTAAGGATTTTAAAGATATTCGAATGGATTATAGTATTCAAATTTCAAAAATGGTCGAATAGCCACTTCACCGAAATCATATTTAATAATGTGCCTTTGTAAACCACTGAACCGAACCGAAACCGCGGTTCATTTAACTCCTAAAACCATGTTATGAACTGAACCGGCGGTTTAGAAACTGTGCGAACCACTGAACCGAACCAGTACTTATTTTCGAGTGGTTTGCATCCCTGATTCATACTACACGTGAACTTCAAGCCCTAAAAAAATTCACTTTATTTTTGTTTTTTTCGTTTTGTTCCCTTTCTTTTTTTTTGCATCCTATATCTTTATTATATTGTTATTAAGTAGGGGTGGCTGTTGGTAGTCTGAATGGAAAGGCCCGCCCACGGCAAGGCCTTAGAATCGCAACCATTAGAGTGTCGGGTGAAGCTGATTGCGGAGTGCCGAAGGGACTCGCAGATAGGGATCAAACGAATCAGAACTCAATCGGAAACTTGGAGCAAGCGAGCCTTCCATTAAGATAATTTGGCAGGGGTGATGGCACAAAGCGAATCTGTAGCGCGTCCGCTGACAGATTTGCAGGGTCAAATGGACACCATCTCTGCTCGAGTAAAAGCTATGGAACTATCGATGGGTGTCAGAGCTCCCCCAGCGTTGACCGGCTCCGTTGGCGTATTCGCAAGGACACATGCAGCGTCGCATCAACTTTGATCCTAGAGTGGCTGATCCCATATTCAGGTCACAGGGAAGTGGGCGAGTAGGGCAGCATGAGCCTGATCATCCAATACTGGCGAGTTGGCGGTCTTCATTGGGGCGCTCCCTACCGGAAGTTGATCGAGGGCGTCATATACCAATTGGCAGGTAGAATTTTAAATTCGATGGTTCCGAAAAGGGGATGGCAAGTTTCATATTCCGCGTTGAGAAAATGCAGGACTTGTACCGCATCACTCGACAGCAGCTTTTCAGCGAGTTCCACTTCCCACTGTTAGGGGCAGCAGCTAAGAGGTACTGGCAGCTGCGCAAGGATCACGACTATGATGTCTTTGGGTATCAGGATTTGAAAAAGGAGTTAATAGCCGGATTTTCCACTGCGGACTCAGACTTTGCCATAGTTAGGTCCATCATGGAGCGTAAGCAACCCCCAGGAGAGACTTTTGAAGCATTCTATGCGGACGTGCATAATCTAAGCTTTAAATTAGTGGAAAAGTTGCCAGAGGACAGGCTAGTGGGGATCATGAAAGACAAGCTGAGTGACTAAATGGGAGGCCTGTTGTACTCGTCGTCCATAAAAACGCTAGAAAGGCTGCACAAGGAGGGTTCTAAAGCCGAAAAGTGGTTAAGAGACCATAGGAACAAAGGAGTAGGACGGAATGTTTCGGAGTTACAGCCGGAACAAGAGGTAGTGGAGGCCAAAGCTTACCAGCGATGCCAGCGACCTATGGCAGCAGCCGGCATCAGGGCCCACCAATGGGGTCGTCAACTGGGCCAGCGAAAGCCAAACCGTCTGATAACGAATCTTTTTGCTCCTCCACATTCCACCTCTACCTTTGCTAACCTGCGGGTTTCAGAGTGATTTTTATAACAAGCATGGTCCTAGTAGTCGGGGAAATTTGCTTTTCATGAGGCCAAATATTTTGCTCGTTTTCACGGAAGGTCATTTTAGTCAGTCGACGCAGAGTTTTCAGCGAAGGGCCTGCGCAGGGAGGCCATCACCCGAAGAGCACCCAATAAGGGCTATACTGCCGCCACCTCAGCACCTCTTACCAGAAAAGAATCTATTACAGGGTGAAGGAGAGAAGGAGTAGAAGAATAGAACAAAGAGACAATAGATTATTTGCAAAAACGGAGGTAGATGGTGAAGATCCTTTGGCACTGCTAGATTCTGGGGCCAGTGTCTATTGTATAGGAAAGGGTGCTGAAGAATTTTTAAAGGGGCGAGAGAGTAGAATTAGGCGGCTAAAAGGGCAGCAGGTTCGAACTGCAGATGGTGAAAAAAAACGGTGCGTGGAATTATGTCCTTAGCGGTGGTTTGGGAACAGGAAGTCAAGGAATTGTAGTTTTTAATCGTCCCTGAGCTACAACAAGCATTTTTCTTTTGCATTGCATTTTGGCGAGCATTGGATCTGGCAGTCATCGGGAGTTAGACCAGGAAATGGAACAAGCGATATGCTGAAAAAACCGCCTTAGATTACTCCAAACCAATGGCAATGTCATACGAGCCTCATGTACTGCAGCCAAAACAGGTCGAGCAGATAGAATGAGTTAAAAGAACGTTCCCGTCATGCGCTATATTAGGACTAGGGCAGACATCACTAGAAGAGCATGTTAGTGAAGTGCACAATGAGCAGATACCAGTGAAGCAGAGACACTACCCAATTTTACCAGCAAAGCAGCTGCTCGTTTATGCGGAACTGGACAAAATGCTAAGTCTCGGAGCTATCGAAGAAAGTAAAAGACCTCCTAGTGATCGGACACGGATTTTTAAGCTCTGCATCTACAGATCCATAATCACTTAAATATCGGTCATTAAAAGGTTTTTCCGGTCTCAGAAATTGACTAGTGTTTTTGGTCATTCTAACGCCAAATCGCATTAGAAACTAACTACAACAAACTACAGAAAATAAACAAAAAATAAACATTAAAATTGGCTGTGTGTGTTTCGAGTTGGTGTTAGTGCGCGAGCTACCATATCGGATCCCCTCTAAGACGCCCCTATGCCGCCACCAAAACCCCCTAGATGGAGGTTCTAGCGGCGACTCTGCAGAACACCCAAAATGCATCGTCAAGTGGTCGTTTGGATATAACAATGTAGCGACCACTGGTAAACAACACCAAATCAGCGCTCCAAACAACAACAATACACCCACACTAGGGCAATACCCACCAGGGCATCGTATTGCAAGATAAGCGGAAACATCGGAGGATTTGACACAGCCAATTCGGCATGTATGCCAACGTCCACTTGAACCCGTGATTCCTACGAAAGCGCTGACGACGCATTGGACTCTGCCAACATGTGTGGTTGTACACATGTTGACCGGACACAATTTATGTTGAGCAACAGCTTGAAACTGTAAACCTAGGCTAAGTCTGAGCTGGCTGCGTCCAGAATAAATCAGTACATTTCTTAACTCGAAACCACCAACTTGTGTCATGTCTTACTTTCCAATTAGATCTTTGCCCAGAAAGTGTTAAGAGTAGAATCAGTGCCAATAAAAACCAACAATCAGCCGCCGATAACACCGAAGACATCCCCGACAGTGGAACGTAGTCCACTCTTTGTTACCTCTCGGCCAAGACTGGTAACTGGCGCAGCCGGACCACTCCAAGCTAGCAAACTAGATAACTCGGAGAGAACCTTAGAAAATTGTGGGCATTTTTCGCATTAATGAGCATGTAAGTAAATATAAAAAAAATATATCCAAAAATACAAATTCGATCCACACAAAAGATATGGAATTTTAAGTAAAGACGAGGAGACATAAATAGGATGCAAAATGACACACGATCTTACACATAAAAACCAAGGACCAGCGGAAAAGAGCCTAAACAAATGTTCTATAATATTTTATTGCTTTGTTCTTCTTCCCTTGTGGGTGTGATGAAAAATAACATTAATGAAATAAAACTACAAGCAGTAAATCGAGCGACAACGAGCCAAAATAAACGAAAGGGAATCAATGCCAAAGGCATGTGCAAATACAAAAAAATAAAACCAAAAAATTAAACAGTAAAGTCAAAAAAGAAATCGAATATCCAAACATGGTTTGAATGACAAGTTGGACGCGAACAACAACATGTTGTTTCGAACAGGTCACTAATCTGCGTTGTCACACTATGTTTGGAAATAGTAGATCAGGTTCAACCGAAAGGCAAACGACAAGTTGGACGCGAACAACAACATGTTGTTCGAACAGGTCACTGATACGCGTCGCTTTCGATCGGGCGGGGGAACAGCGTAGGCATTTTACACATGGCACTTTTGGAACACAAAAAAAAAAAAAAATAAAAATGGAATTGCATACTTTGGAGATGAAAAATAAAATTTTTTTTATTTAACATACTTATAGACGCTTATGAAATACTTAAGCAAAGAACCGAACCCGGGTTGTAAAATTTGGGAAACGTATAATCCAAGTTGCGAACCGAAAGGAGTAAACCTAAACAATAAACATATCGAAAAACGAATCCCACAAACATGTGCTGCAATACACGCCACGTCGAACTTGGGGCGAGGACAGTGGGGAGAACCGCTGACTGTTCGCTAACGGGCAAGGACTTGCAGGGCGCAAAGAATTGTCTGGCTGCAGCACGACTTCCATACACGTCATAGCTCCCCCATTTGAGTATAAATAAAAAAAAAATTTTATTACAAGGAACGAACAACCTGTTCTCTTATGATCTGTATATAAATATTTTTTTCGTTAATTGGAAAACATCACTAAATAAATCCAAAATTTCCTTTTACAGACAAAAAATATAATGATAAAAAAAAAGAGGGGAAACATACAACGAAAATCACCACGTAGACACAACCATAAATATTACATAGCAGTAAAGCAACTAACTGAACCCAGGAGAGAATATTTTATTTTCTTTCCTTTGAATCAACCAACAACAAACCATAGTATTTAAGAACTAATGTCAAAAATCCCCAAAAAGACCTTTAAGTTTAGTGCACTTACTAGAAGTAAATCGAAAGCAGTGGCGAGAAGCTTGCCTAACATTTGCGAGGAAATCGAAGAATCAGCAGAGCCACTTCTACAGATAACAGAAACCCCTTCATTAAATACGACTTCGAACTCTTTAACCCCGGTCGTCCCGACAAATGCATCAGTGCAAAACATGTCTTTAGACATACCCGATGCAATAAAATTATTACCACCATTTCAAGGAGACCCTGGGTCTTTAAAAGATTTTATTGAAAATGTCGAGGAGATACTAATGATGATCAGGGGAAGCGATCAAGCCCCTCGAGGGCAAATGCTTTTGAGAGCTATCAGGAATAAAATTGAGGGGAGAGCTAGACAGATTTTACAGGCAGAAGATACGCCCTTAAACTGGGACGACATAAAGAGGGTGTTGCCAAAGAATCTGTCAAAGAAGAGGAGCGAAAGTAAAGTAATGGACGAATTGTATGAGGTGTCTTTTAAAAGACTGTCAATAACAAATTTATATAATCAAATCCTAGACCTTAAGAGGGCATTATTGGGGATAATCGACATGATTTAGCAGACCGTTGAAATTCCTCATAGATACGGGAGCCACGAATTCGTTTCTAGACCCCAAGTTTGCAGAAAATCAGCATCGAATTAAGCTGAACAAACCAGCGTCAATTAACACGGCACTGAATTCACACAAAATATATGAAAAAGCAAATTCCCGATGTTTCCTTAAATCGGACGGCGAACTTCAAATCGGACGGCGAACTTACATATTTGATTTTTAAATTTCATACACATTTTGATGGACTAATAGGACTTGACATTTTAACACAGATTTCCGGGGTAGTGGACATAAAGGGCCTTAAGCTGGAAACGCCGAAAACAATAATACAACTTCATGCACTTCCTAATAAATCAACAGGGACACATTCGTTAGAAGAAAACTCAAAAACAGTAATGTTAATACCAGTTACACAAGAAAAAAGCACATTCTTCGAATTTATATCAGAGGGACTGTATAAAGCCCAAAATCATAACAGCTATATGGAGATAGTTAACTAATCAAACGAGGAAAGGAAGTTCTGTGTAGAGGTACCCTTGGAAGTGGACGAATTTGCGGAAGAGGAGTACATCGAGCAAAATGTGGTTACGGACCAAGAACCGAGTTGCGACATTATTAATGATACAAATTTTTACAAGAGGGTAAAAACTCAGCACTTGAATCCCGAAGAGGAATGTGCGCTAAAGAAGGTGTGTAGGGATTTTCCCTTCTTATTCCACGATGAGAGAAATTGTCTGACCTTTACAGACGATAATAAACATAACATTCCGACGACGGACGAAATTCCGGTCTATTCAAAACCGTTTCGATACGGACATTTTGAACAGGGGGAAGTACAAAGACATATAGTAAAATTTTTGGAGCAAGACGTAATCAGGAACAGCCACTCACCTTGGAGTGACCCAGTTTGGTTGGTACCAAAAAAGGCAGGCAAATGGAGACTAGTGGTGGATTACAGAAAACTTAACGAGAACACTGTAAAGGACAAATATCGCATGCCAAACATAAACGATGTGTTGGACAAGATAGGAAGGGCAAAATATTTTTCGGCTCTTGACTTGGCAAGCGGATACCATCAGATTGAGATGGCTCCTAAGGACATAGCGAAAACAGCTTTTTCGACAGGTGGGGGTCATTATGAGTTTCTGAGGATGCCCTTCGGACTTACTAACGCCCCAGCCACTTTCCAGAGAGTGATGGATAATGTACTAGCAGACCTTATCGGGAAATGTTGTTTGATTTACTTAGAATATATCATAGTGTTCTCGGCATCGCTTCAGGAACACATAACTGTCTTGAGAAAGGTATTCAACAAGTTAAAGGAGGCGCGTTTAACATTACAGGCTGATAAATCCGACTTTCTGAGGAATGAGGTAGAGTTTTTGGGGCACATAGTGACAGGAGAGGGTATTAAACCCAACCCTAAAAAGATTGAGGCTATAAAAAAATTTCCCATGCCAAAGACCAGAAAGGAAATTAAATCCTTCTTGGGATTATTCGGATTTTATAGGAAGTTTATAAAGGACTTTGCAAAAATAACCAAACCATTAACATTACAGTTAAAAGGCAAGAAAAATGTTAAAATAGACGAGGTATACACGAACGCATTCGAAAAATGCAAGACACTCATTTGCAACGATCCTTTGTTACAATACTCGGATTTTACCAAAAAGTTTATACTGACAACGGACGCTAGCAATGTGGCAATCGGAGTGGTACTATCGCAGGGAAGGCTGGGAAGAGATAAACCGGTATCCTTCGCGAGTAGAACATTGTCGGATTCAGAACAAAATTATTCGACATTAGAGAAGGAGATGTTAGCGATCATTAGGGCGACGAAATATTTTACGCCGTACCTGTTCGGGCAAAAGTTCAAAATAATAACCGACCATAGGCCCCTTGTTTGGGTTATGAGTTTTAAAGACCCAAATTCGAAAATTGTGCGGTGGAAAGGCTTTATTCAACATTAACGGAAATTTACAAGATCATTGTGGAAAAAAACAAAAGATTAAAGAAAGAAATTAACCACGAAAGAATCCTAACGGAAACGTTATTGACATATAATAATGCAATTCACTCCGTAACCAAACACATGCCACACGAACTTTTCACGGATCGTACACATCAATTTAAGTCCAAAATAACATTTGATTCGGCCCACGATTACTTGATTAAACTAAACGAGTATCGACAAGAATTGTATCCAAAAGTATTGGACTGGGTCGTTAACAACAAAAAACAAAAAATCGATAACCTAAATGAAAACAGAGATGAACCAACAGAACTAGAGCCGGAAGAAGTAGTGTTTAGGAAAGAGAACAGGAGAAATAAACTGACGCTTAGATTTTCGAAACACGTAGTACAACAAGACTTGGGACCCACATTCATATCAAAGAAAGGACAAAAAGTCCATCAATGTAAAATAAGTAAAAAGACTAGGAAAGATAATGAACCAAATTAAAATATTACAGGTTAATTGGCGCCAGCGAACAAACCATCAAATTCAGACCTATCAATAGAGAGCAACCCTTGGCTAAGATAAACCTAGGGGAAGCTAGGATGATTTTTTCATATCAAACAAATCTACACGTAATTCATTTGACAGACTACCAAGACAATATACACAAATTTAAAGATGTGATAGAACATTTAGGAAGCGAGGACCTAGCAAAAGAGGTACAGACAAGTCTATCAGGGAAGCTGAACCAACTTCAGGAGAGATTGGCGAATCTTATGCCATTAAAAAGGTAGAGAAGAGGAATTTTAAATGGATTAGGGACCATAATAAAGTCTATTTCAGGAAACATGGACGCTGAAGACTCGCAAAACATTGATAATAACAAAAAAACTGAAAGAAAGCGAACATAAATTAGTGAATAACTTGAAGATGCAGGCTTCTTTTAACAATGAAGTAATGATTAGGTTCCGAAACATCACAGATCACGCAAACAAGTAACAAAGCATAATTAGCGAGTTCATAAAGAATAGCCAGAGTAGGATTTATAAAGACCTTACGGAGGAAAACAGGGCGATCCAATTACTGACCTTCGCAAATAGAATTAGTTTTAACATCGATTTACTTTTTAATCATTTAAATAATATAGCAGAGAGCGTATTGCTTTCAAAACTAAATATTGTTCCCAAATTTATTTTGGATAGAGAAGAGATAGGAGAAATCATGACACTTATGAAGCAGCAAAAGTTAGAGATCATATCTGAAGAATATCTTTATAGAATCCTAAACTTAGAAACATTTACACACGACACTAACATTATATTTAAAATCAAAATCCCATTAGTAACACAAGAAAGATACGAACTAACACATATTATACCACTACCACTAAACAAGTCACAATTTATAATATCTCCTAAATACGTAGCTGTTAGTAAGAATAATGTTAAATATTTTGAGTCACCGTGTCAAAGAGTACATCAACTTAACCTATGCGAAGTCCAAGGAAATGGAGGGCCAACTACGAACCACGAATGCATCAACAAAGTACTGCAAGAAAAGACGGGCACATGCGAAACCAAAGACGTGGGAATACGAGCGGAGATATTCGAACCAGAGGAGGGATACATTTTTATCTTTAATCCTTTTGTTACACAAATAGAGTCTGACTGAGGCAAAGAATTGAATCGACGCTGGTACAATACAGCAATTGTACGGTGAAAATTAATGGCACGGTTTTCGACGGCAAAATCTTGGCAACAGAAGAACGTGTAAATGTCTCCATTCCAGAAATCCAGAATTTAACAACCACCCTGACGATGGATGAAATCAGCCTCCAGAAGCTATCCCTAGAAGACATCAAAAGCCGAACGCAGATCTGGGAGATCCAAGAGAGAGCGACAACACATTTCTCTACCAGTAGTAGTAGTAGTAGTTTATTTTGGTATAACATGGCTTGGTTTATAACCATTAGCCATAACTTAGCATATTGAACACATTTTATAATTTCTTAAATTTAAAACAGAAATATTAGAATTTGAATTTAAAGAAACAAACAGTAACAGAAAGAAAAAAGAAACATTTTGGTTTTTGGCTACTTAAAGATATTCATTTAAGATCGCAAGGCGGTATTTTAGCGCATGTTGTAAGAATGAAGACAGCATCTCCCACTGTTCTCCGTTCAGCCAGCTTATAACCTCGATTTCCGATAGGGAAGGTTTGCTGAAGTACAAGCTGCGTAGTTCGCCCAAGATTGGGCAGACCCCGATCAGATGCGCAACATTCTCCGTTACATTCTCCGTTTAAGGTTACATGTGTTGCAGAGAGTGCAGTCAGTGCTGATGGAGTTCACATGCGGCCTATAGTTCAGATTGAGCATCTCACATCGAGCGCGGCATATCATGGAGATAGTTTGAATTCCTAAACGGTCTTGAAAATAATTCAGAGTTCCAAGGTTGTGGTTCAGTTGTTTGTAGATGAGTCTGGACTCACTTAAGGACGCTAGGTGTAGAAAGTTTTCCCTCTCACGTAACTCGATGTTTTCCAAAATCTGCTTATGAGAGGCTTCCCAGGACTCTGGACGGTCAAGGTCGATATCAATGTTACAAGCAGATGCTGTGGCTTGCCATTTCTCGAACACCTGAGTTTTGTTAGCTAACATCATGCCTGCTACAATACGGGGAAATCTTTCGCTGGGCATATCCAAGACTTTTCGGATGTATTTGAAGTGAGTTTGGAGGCAGTGTATGTGGAGCGAAGGTAGGCCGGTTTCAAGGTGTATGGCGTAATTAGGAGTTGTACTTGGAAGTTTGAAAATACGTTTAATAAACATCCTTTGAAGTCGCTCAACTTCTTCATACTGGCTACAACCCCATAATTGCGATGCATAGCACATTACAGACCTAACAGCAGCTTCAAACAGGCGAAATTTGGTGCTTGGCAGGATGAGCGATTTTCCAAAAAAGTTTTTCCACGTGCTGTTTATCGCTTTCTTTGAGTCCAGCAGTTTCTCCTGGAGGTGAGGCTTAAAATTCATGTTCCCTGATAGGGTGACGCCTAGGTATTTAAACCTGGTGACTGTCTCAAGCTCAGCGTTATTTAGGAACCACTTATCGACTCTAGGCGTTCGTCCACGGCCGTCTTTAATCACCATTACCTTTGTCTTCTCAACATTTATTTGTAGACTCCACAGCTTGCAGTAGTCGTATAGCTTATTTATCATGCTTTGGAACTTTTAAGGGGTCTCCGCCAGAAGCGCCATATCGTCAGCGTACATCAAAGTTTTTACATTATGACCATTTACATCCACCCCGCCGGGCAGGAACGATGATATATCGTCGATGTAAAGGGAAAACAGAAGTGGACTGAAGAGGCATCCTTTGCTTCACTCCGGTGTTGTTAGGGAACCAATCCGAGAGCTCACTTCCGTCCCAAACAGAAAAGGTATTTTCTTCGTATAGGTTGATCAAGGTGTTAATGAATTTGGTAGATACTCCCAGAAGGCTTAGTTTCAGAAAACAACTGTGACGGTTTATCGTATCGAATGCTGCCTTAAAATCGATAAAGCATATATAGAGCTTCCTTTTCTTGTCCAGGTAGGATTGGGCAATTCCTGAGAGCACGAACACGCTATCGACGGTCGAGTATCCACGGCGGAAACCAAATTGGAATTCGCTGAGGGCACTATTTTCAATTAACCAATTTGTTAGACGTCTTAGCAAGATAGAGGTGAACAGCTTCATGGATGCATTTAGGCACGATATTCCTCTATAGCTCTCAGCTAATCCTAGATCTCCTTTTTTGTAAATTGGAAAAATTATGCTTTCCTTAAAACAGCTGGGGATGCTACAGGACGACAAGGCCTTATTGTATGCATTTGTTAACAACTCAATGCACAATGGGGGGGCATTCTTGAAGAATTCTACTGGGATACGGTCGACTCCCGGGGCTTTGTTGGGCTTTGCAGACTTGATGGCTAGGTACACCTCCGAGATGGAAATTTCTGCATCCAGTGTTTCATCCCGCAAATACGGAGAAGCATAAGAAAATTGGTAGTTGGGCTGTTCTACAAAAAGAATAGATTTGAAGTGCTCTGCAAGTTCGGATGCATTTACCTGGATAGGTTTTTGCGCAAGAGACAAATTTAGCTTCCTGACCAAGGTCCAAAAATCCATGCTGTTGTTGACCCGGGCGATTTCCAGTTCCATATGTTGGTATTAAAGCTTCTGTTTAAGGGTGAACATAGATTTATAAGCGCAGTGGGCAGAGTAGTATTCTGCCTTAGATCGGGGGGTGTTTTCAGTCCTTGCGATTTTCAGAAGATTGACTCAGTTTGCACTCAGTGTCAAACCAGGTCTGCAAGAAAGAGATGTTTTGTGGTTTCTGCGTAAAGGCTGCAGCTCTGCGAATGCATTCGCTGATGCACTCAACGCCTAGTTCTCCATTTGTTAATTGGTAGTTTGCAAGCTGTCCGTTTAGGTTTGATACATAGGTACGACCACAACTGTCACGCCATTTTAATTTAGGGAGTAGGTTGCTTTCAGCAGGCTGCAAAGTAAGTCCCTCATTCACCTCACCATTTCTCTATCATTTACGCACTTATATTTTTGCTCATAGTATTTATAGCAATTATATGGAGGTGCACAAAGAAGACAACAGTGTTTACTCTTGCTGATACACTGCCTATTTTCGTTCGAGCTATACCTCCGCTAAGGCCCTCACTTCAAGCCAGGGGGGAGGAGTTACCATATCGGATCCCCTCTACGACGCCCCTATGCCTTCCACCAAAACACCCTAGATGGAGGTTCTAGCGGCGAACACCCAAAATGCATCGTCAAGTGGTCGTTTGGATATAACAATGTAGCGACCACTTGTAAATAACACCAAATCAGCGCTCCAAACATTAACAATACACCCACACTAGGGCAATACCCACCAGGGCATCGTATTGCAAGATAAGCGGAAACATCGGAGGATATGTCCACTTGAACCCGGGACTCTGCCAACATGTGTGGTTGTACACATGTTTACCGGACACAGTTTATGTCTAGCAACATTTTGAAACTGTAAACCTAGGCTTAGTCTGAGCTGGCTGCGTCCAGAATAAATCAGTACACTTCTTAACTCGAAACCACCAACTTGTGTCATGTCTTACTTTGCAATTAGATCTTTGCCAGAAAGTGTTAAGAGTAGACTCAGTGCCAACAAAAACCAACAATCAGCCGCCGACACCACCGAAGACATCCCCGACAGTGGAACGTAGTCCACCTTTGTGTTACCTCTCGGCCAAGACTGGTAACTCGCGCGCTCAACCGAAAATCCGCAACAGTTATAGAGAGGCTTGTGAGGCCACAAAAATTAAATAATAATATGGGACTACCTGCAGGAAAACGAGTGAAGGACAATGCTGGGGCTGGCCTCAAACGTGACCGTCCTTCTGATGCTTCATCAGATGCTCCATCGGCCGCTCTGATTCAACTTCTAAACCACCGATTTGAAGAGCAGCCCGAACTCAAGGCTACTGTGGCTGACGTTGAGCGGCGCTTTCTGGACTTGCTTCAAAAGCAACTTAATGGGCTTTCCATTGAAATGAAGCAGCTCACTGATCGTGTGGTTCGGCTGGAACAGGAGGTGGGAGAGCTTCGCTGTCTGAGGGATCAGGTGAACGGGCTTCGTGCTAATTTTGCTGCTCAGCATATGGCGAATGCTGCATGTGATCTGCGCATGCATGGTGTGCCCTACATGGAGGGAGAAAATGTGAAGGCACATTACAGCTCGCTATGTTTTGCACTGAACCTGACACCTCCACCGAGGATTCACGAAGTTTTCCGTGCATGACAAACGCAAAACAGCCAAGTAGACCCGGTCATTATTATTAAAATGGGAAGCGCGAGTGACAAATCTTGTATCTTACGCACTTTTCGTGCTTTCCGAAAAGTGACCAAACAACAAATGTAGCTCCACCTTTTTGGCTTTGACTCAGATGCTGGTGTATACGTTAATGAACTTCTGTCAACAACCCCCCAACCCCTTACCAACAAGATGATAACCTCTCTCTAGCTGCTGGCATGACTGTGCCTAGAGCTGTGCAAGATGTTGATCATGTGCAGAACTTGGTGCCGTCTCATGTTATTGTCTCTGCAAATTTCTCTTCTCCTGCTGTTGAGCCATCTGGATCTGGTAAGCCAAGCTGCAGTGCCTCTGACTTTCGTTCCTAATTTCTCTCTTAATCTTTTTATTGTATTTCCTTATTCAATGCTATTTGTAGCTTTACCTTTAAGCTTTACCTTAAAAATGTGTTTGATATGCGGGTACTTCTTCTGTTTATATCTATCTTGCGCAATGCAAAATTTAAAAGAAATGAGTAGTTCCCCAGCGAGTTCAATGATTAGAGTCCTGAGCAACTACAAGCAAGGCCTTAAAATTGCCCATATTAATGCTCAAAGCCTCGACTTAAGTGATTTGTCTATATCGAGTGATGGTTATTCTGTGTTGCATTCTGATCGTGTAGGGCATGCGGGCGAGGTTGCCATATATGTTAATAAACTGCTAAATGCTAAGGTAATATGCAAAATTTCCCATAATTGTGAGATGGAATATATTTTTTTAGTAGTCTTTAGCAACAGTTTAAATTCGAAAGCACTGATAGGATGCATATATCGACCTCATCGCTCAATTTACTAATCACAACTCCTGGATGTTGTTTCGAACATATCTTTAGCTTACACGGATGTAATAATAACAGGGGACCTAAATAGTAACCTTATGTTAGAAACTCATTTGGTTGAAAACTTTGAGACAATTTGATTGTTTCCCATCAACATAACGCAAACCACTTATATTTCCAAAACCTGTGATACTCTTCTTGACGTATTTTTTATAAGTGATGTTTGTAAGAACTTATTGTATGATCAGTTGTCCGTACCCGTTTTTTCTAGACACGAGATTTTTTTCTTGACCTACGACCTACGACCTAAGACTTAATTATAAGGAAAATTCGATTCAACTTTGAGATTTTAAGAATATTGACTACACTGGACTAGAATTAGAAGTTAATGCGTGTGACTGTTCACCTATTTACTACTCCCCCTCTCTTGACTATCAAGTAAAAGTTCTGACCGACAATATAGAGTATCTTTATAATAAGTTTCTTAAGATAAAAACCAAAGTTATAAAGCCAAAGCAACCACCTTGGTTTAATGCTCACATAATAAAACACATTAACTTACGCAATGCGGCTTATCACAAGTGGAAGACAAAACGGACAAAACGAGCGAAATGCACTGTCACTATAAGAGGATGCGGGTTGCTGTTACTAAAATGATCAGATCTGCTAAACGTAACTTTTATACAACCAAGTTTACCAACGGCATTACGACAAGACAGTATTGGAGAGAAATCAATGACTTAGGGATTGGTAAAACAATACGCTAGGTTAATAATGACGTAGATGTTAATGCGCTTAATCACAAGTTTGTGCAATTTAATGTACCAAAGGCTACATGCAACAAGAACCTGGATGCCGAACCCCTCTGTGATAATAGCTTTAGTTTTATGTGTGTTAGTACCTCTGATGTCTTAGAATCTATCTTGAAGGTTAAGTCTAATGCAGAAGGACTTGATAATCTTAGTCCCAAATTTATAAAAATAATACTTCCATATCTCTTAGACCATTACCCATGTTATTAATACAGCAATTACAACTTCCACCTTTCCTTGTCTATGGAAAAGAGCAAAAATTATTCCTATTTCTAAGCCAAATAATGAGTACAGACCCATATCTATTCTGCCTTTTCTGGCTAAGGTCCTTGAGAACCTAAAGGCTGTGCAATTGCAAATTTTTCTCAACACTAATATGCTTCTGAGTAACCATCAATCCGAGTTTAGAAAAAACCGAAGTTGAGTAACAGCAATAACAAAGATTGTTGAAGACATACGTCACAGACAGATTCCGGCTGTGTTACTTTGCTGACGCTTCTGGATCATAGTAAGGCGTTTGATACAGTTAACCATGATATTCTCTGCTCTAAACTAAAAAAACCTGTATAATTTTTCTGAAACTGCAGTGGATTTCCTTAACTCGTATCTTACTGGTAGATTACAGGCAGTTGCAGCTGGATCGTGTTTGTCTGGTTTTAATATTTTATTACGTGGGGTACCGCAGGGATCTTTCTTAGGACCATTACTGTTTTCTGTCTATGTAACGATTTACGATTGTGTTCAAATTTGTAATAATGTACTTAGTAGGATTGCTAAATGGACAAAAGAGAATGGATAAGGGCTTAACCCTTCAAAGTCGAAATGCTTAGTGATATATAAAAAAGCTCTTGATACTAATCAAACACCAACTTTGTTCATTAATGATACCCCCATACAATATGTGAATCAAGCTGTTAATCTTGAATTAACATTTAATAACACTTTGGCATGGAGTAGCCACATTTCGAAAGCCACTGGACGGACTTACGGGCTGCTGCGGCAGCTCTCAGTTACCTCAAATGTTTTTACCGGTGATTGTTTGGATGCTTCTTCCAAAAGCTTACCCAATTCCTTCGCTTTTTATGGTGTTGAAGTTTTCGGTCATTGTGACTCACGAGATATGCACATGTTAACTGTTGCACTAAATTCCATTGCACGATATGTTTTTAATGTTGGACGTATGTATAAAATATTCCATTTATGTCACAATATTTTTAACGCTAGCCTTAATGCGTGGATTGATTTCAGGACTCTAACATTTCTTCACAAAACTATATTTACACAGGAACCCTTATACCTGTTTCAAAAACTGAGACCTGCTTTTTCACAAAGACCACACAACTATATATGTCCCAGAATTATAATGTTAGTCTCTGAGAGGCAGTTCTTTATAAATGCAATTCGCCTGTGGAACGACCTACCTCACAACCCTAAAACCATTAAAAGCATCCCGCAGTTTCATACTCAACTTCAAAACCACGTACAGAATCAAGTTTTAGTCTAGACTAATAAAATAGATTTTGATTAAAATTAAATAATATACACACATAAATAAATCAAATTAAAAATTAACAACATTCAAGATTCATCGTAAAAAATGTCTTGTATTGTAATAAATGTTAAATTCATTGTTAAATTGTAAGTTAAAATTTTATATCAAAATTATGATTTGGAACCCGATGTAACTAGCGCTTTATTTATAAGTCAATTCATTGTACTTGCAGCGCTGGGCTTAAAATATAAATAAAAAATAAAGCCGGTTACTCTGGATCAGAAAGGTCCTTGGTCGCTTACAAGATACGTATTTTACATCCGCGATAGATCTTAAAGATGCTTTTTGGCAGTTGCCTTTGGAGAGGAAAAGTCGAGAAAAGACGGCGTTCACAGTGCCTGGAAGGCCCTAGAATCATTTGTCGAGGACCTTGCGACTGTCTTAGCAAGCAACAGATTCGGCGGTATCAATTAACCGATCAGGCTCGAAAGTACTTTGAGGCGCTGAAAGTAGCCCTAATAACCGCGAATGAGCGGCCCATCGCCTTCATGTCTGCCAAATTAAACAAGGTTGGACCTTGGACTTCAGCATTATGGAGCTAGAGTGTTACGCTGCAGTGCTGTGTGTACAGAAATGGCGAGCTTATGTGGAAAGGATTGATTTTAAGGTCATCACGGATCATGTTAGTCGTAAATGGCTGATGGGTTAGAAGGATCTTGCTGGACGATTGCTACAGGCTTTTGATTTTTCAATAGAGCACAGAAAAGGCTCGCAAAACATAGTACCGGATACGTTGTCCAGAGTCCCCATGGATGAGCTCCGGAACTGCAACTCATACGAGCTGGAGGTAGAATTACAGTCACCAGCCTTTCAGTCACAAGAGTCCATGTCGTTGGTGCAAAAGGTTGAAGAACGGCGAAAGGAGTTGCCAGATGTATGTGTGGCAGACGTGTACGTGTTCAAACGATCGGAATTCCGGTTTGGAGAAGCACTGGGTACCACAGCCGCTGCAGAAGGAGCTAGTTGAGCGCGAGTTACCAGTCTTGGCCGAGAGGTAACAAAGGGTGGACTACGTTCCACTGTCGGGGATGTCTTCGGTGTTATCGGCGGCTGATTGTTGGTTTGGTTGGCACTGATTCTACTCTTAACACTTTCTGGGCAAAGATCTAATTGGAAAGTAAGACATGACACAAGTTGGTGGTTTCGAGTTAAGAAATGTACTGATTTATTCTGGACGCAGCCAGCTCAGACTTAGCCTAGGTTTACAGTTTCAAAATGTTGCTAAACATAAATTGTGTCCGGTCAACATGTGTACAACCACACATGTTGGCAGAGTCCAATGCGTCGTCAGCGTTTTCGTAGGAATCTCGGGTTCAAGTGGACGTTGGTATACATTCCGAATTGGCTGTGTCATATCCTCCGATGTTTCCGCTTATCTTGCAATACGATGCCCTGGTGGGTATTGCCCTAGTGTGGGTGTATTGTTGTTGTTTGGAGCGCTGATTTGGTGTTGTTTACAAGTGGTCGCTTCATTGTTATATCCAAACGACCACTTGACGATGCATTTTGGGTGTTCTGCAGAGTCGCCGCTAGAACCTCCATCTAGGGGGTTTTGGTGGCGGAATAGGGGCGTCGTAGAGGGAATCCGATAAGGCAACTCCTCCCCCCCTGGCTTGAAGTGAGGGCCATAAAGCTCGAACGGAAATAGGCAGTGTATAATCAGGAGTAAACACTGTTGTCTTCTTTGTGCACCTCCATATAATTGCTATAAATACAAAAATATAAATCAATAAATACAAAGCTATAAATCAAAAATATAAGTGAGTAAATGGTAGAGAAATGTGTTGTCGCTCTTTCTTGGATCTCCCAGATCTGCGTTCGGCTTTTGATGTCTTCTAGGGATAGCTTCTGGAGGTTGATTTCATCCATCGTCAGGGTGGTTGTTAAATTCTGGATTTCTGGAATGGAGACATTTACACGTTCTTCTGTTGCCAAGATTGTGCCGTCGAAAACCGTGCCATTAATTTTCACCGTACAATTGCTGTATTGTACCAGCGTCGATTCAATTCTTTGCCTCAGTCAGACTCTATTTGTGTAACAAAAGGATTAAAGATAAAAATGTATCCCCCCTCTGCTTTGAATATCTCCGCTCGTATTGTGACTTGATTAGTGGTAGTGGTATAATATGTGTTAGTTCGTATCTTTCTTGTGTTACTAATGGGATTTTGATTTTAAATATAATGTTAGTGTCGTGTGTAAATGTGTCTAAGTTTAGGATTCTATAAAGATGTTCTTCAGATATGATCTCTAACTTTTGCTGCTTCATAAGTGTCATGATTTCTCCTATCTCTTCTCTATCCAAAATAAATTTGGGAACAATATTTAGTTTTGAAAGCAATACGCTCTCTGCTATATTATTTAAATGATTAAAAAGTAAATCGATGTTAAAACTAATTCTATTTGCGAAGGTCAGTAATTGGATCGCCCTGTTTTCCTCCGTAAGGTCTTTATAAATCCTACTCTGGCTATTCTTTATGAACTCGCTAATTATGCTTTGTTCCTTGTTTGCGTGATCTGTGATGTTTCGGAACCTAATCATTACTTCATTGTTAAAAGAAGCCTGCATCTTCAAGTTATTCACTAATTTATGTTCGCTTTCTTTCAGTTTTTTTGCTATTATCAATATTTTGCGAGTCTTCAGCGTCCATGTTTCCTGAAATAGACTTTATTATGGTCCCTAATCCATTTAAAATTCCTCTTCTCTATCTTTTTAATGGTATAAGATTCGCCAATCTCTCCTGAAGTTGGTTCAGCTTCCCTGATAGACTTGTCTGTACCTCTTTTGCTAGGTCCTCGCTTCCTAAATGTTCTATCGCATCTTTAAATTTGTGTATATTGTCTTGGTAGTCTGTCAAATGAATTACGTGTAGATTTGTCTTATATGAAAAAATCATCCTAGCTTCCCCTAGGTTTAACTTAGCCAAGGGTTTCTGTCCATTGATCGGTCTGAATTTGATGGTTTGTCCGCTGGCGCCAATTAACGTGTAATATTTCAATTTGGTTCATAATCTTTCCTAGTCTTTTTACGTATTTTACATTTATGGATTTTTTGTCCTTTCTTTGATATGAATGTGGGTCTTGTTGCACTACGTGTTTCGAAAATCTAAGCGTCAGTTTATTTCTCCTGTTCTCTTTCCTAAACACTACTTCTTCCGGCTCTAGTTCTGTTGGTTCATCCCTGTTTTCATTTAGGTTATCGATTTTTTGTTGTTAACGACCCAGTCCAATACTTTTGGATACAATTCTTGTCGATACTCGTTTAGTTTAATCAAGTAATCGTGGGCCGAATCGAATGTTATTTTGGACTTAAATTGATGTGTACGAGCCGTGAAAAGTTCGTGTGGCATGTGTTTGGTTACGGAGTGAATTGCATTATTAATATGTCCGTGTGTAGTATGTCCATTGGTTTGGGTGGTGTCTCGGTTTCCTGAAACACGAGCTTTTCGGTTGTCTGTCGTATTTGAGCGTTTGACAAATATCGGAATTAATAATCGTCTGTTTTACTTTGTTTGTCATATTAGGAAAATAAAAATCCCTTTTTATGTGCGCTATTGTTTCGTCAATGCCACGGTGATTCTTACACTCGTGGTATTTACGAATTTGCTCTTCTTGGCTTGATTCTTCAGTTAAGGTCTGTAAGCACCGTTGTGCACCTCGTTAGTCTAAAGGTCTTACTATGGCTGAAATATATCCTATAGGCCACTTGTATCGTACGAAAAATAGGGTCTGGAGCATAAATTGCGCATAGCTTGTTAGGTTTTACCAAACTCTGGCCCGGAATAACTCGCCTTACTTTTCCTTTAAACGGTACTGTGGTTTGCTTTTCTTCCTCGGTACCCAACTTGAATACTAATTGTTTGTTAAACTCGTTCAGAGGCTTTTCGGAAATATAAATGTGGTCGTCTAAATCTTCCTCGGCTGAGTGAATTGTGTCTCCGCATGTGCCCATTTGGGATACATTATCGTTTATATTGACGTCTATCTCTATTCTACTGAGAGCGTCCGCCACCACATTCTGCGAACCCTTCTTATATATAACCTCGTAGTCGTATTCTAGGAGTTGTAATCTCCACCGTACAATTTTCGAATTTGGTTTTTTAAAACTTATAAGCCAAACAAGGGGCCTATGGTCGGTTATTATTTTGAACTTTTGCCCGAACAGGTACGGCCCAAAATATTTCGTCGCCCAAATGATCGCTAACATCTCCTTCTCTAATGTCGCATAATTTTGTTCTGAATCCGACAATGTTCTACTCGCGAAGGATACCGGCTTATCGCTTTCCAGGTTTCCCTGCGATAGTACCACTCCGATTGCCACATTGCTAGCGTCCGTTTTCAGTATAAACTGATTGGTAAAATCCGGGTATTGTAACAAAGGATCGTTGCAAATGAGTGTCTTGCATTTTTCGAATGCGTTCGTGTATACCTCGTCTATTTTAAAATTGTTCTTGCCTTTTAACTGTAATATTAATGGTTTGGTTATTTTTGCAAAGTCCTTTATAAACTTCCTATAAAATCCGAGTAATCCCAAGAAGGATTTAATTTCCTTTCTGGTCTTTGGCATGGGAAATTTCTTTATAGCCTCAATCTTTTTAGGGTTGGGTTTAATACCCTCTCCTGTCACTATGTGTCCCAAAAACTCTACCTCCTTCCTCAGAAAGTCGGATTTATCAGCCTGTAATGTTAAACGCGCCTCTTTTAACTTGTTGAATACCTTTCTCAAGACAGTTATGTGTTCCTGAAGCGATGCCGAGAACACTATGATATCGTCTAAGTAAATCAAACAACATTTCCCGATAAGGTCTGCTAGTACATTATCCATCACTCTCTGGAAAGTGGCTGGGGCGTTAGTAAGTCCGAAGGGCATCCTCAGAAACTCATAATGACCCCCACCTGTCGAAAAAGCTGTTTTCGCGACGTCCTTAGGAGCCATCTCAATCTGATGGTATCCGCTTGCCAAGTCAAGAGCCGAAAAATATTTTGCCCTTCCTATCTTGTCCAACACCTCGTTTATGTTTGGCATGCGATATTTGTCCTTTACAGTGTTCTCGTTAAGTTTTCTGTAATCCACCACTAGTCTCCATTTGCCTGCCTTTTTTGGTACCAACCAAACTGGGTCACTCCAAGGTGAGTGGCTGTTCCTGATTACGTCTTGCTCCAAAAATTTTACTATATGTCTTTGTACTTCCCCCTGTTCAAAATGTCCGTATCGAAACGGTTTTGAATAGACCGGAATTTCGTCCGTCGTCGGAATGTTATGTTTATTAACGTCTGTAAAGGTCAGACAATTTCTCTCATCGTGGAATAAGAAGGGAAAATCCCTACACACCTTCTTTAGCGCACATTCCTCTTCGGGATTCAAGTGCTGAGTTTTTTCCCTCTTGTAAAAATTTGTATCATTAATAATGTCGCAACTCGGTTCTTGGTCCGTAAACACATTTTGCTCGATGTACTCCTCTTCCGCAAATTCGTCCACTTCCAAGGGTACCTCTACACAGAACTTCCTTTCCTCGTTTGATTAGTTAACTATCTCCATATAGCTGCTATGATTTTGGGCTTTATACAGTCCCTCTGATATAAATTCGAAGAATGTGCTTTTTTCTTGTGTAACTGGTATTAACATTACTGTTTTTGAGTTTTCTTCTAACGAATGGGTCCCTGTTGATTTATTAGGAAGTGCATGAAGTTGTATTATTGTTTTCGGCGTTTCCAGCTTAAGGCCCTTTATGTCCACTACCCCGGAAATCTGTGTTAAAATGTCAAGTCCTATTAGTCCATCAAAATGTGTATGAAATTAAAAAATCAAAAATGTAAGTTCGCCGTCCGATTTGAAGTTCGCCGTCCGATTTAAGGAAACATCGGGAATTTTGCTTTTTAATATATTTTGTGTGAATTCAGTGCCGTGTTAATTGACGCTGGTTTGTTCAGCTTAATTCGATGCTGATTTTCTGCAAACTTGGGGTCTAGAAACGAATTCGTGGCTCCCGTATCTATAAGGAATTTCAACGGTTGGCCAAATGGTGAATCTATCAGCATATAACGAAGCGCCACCCCATGAATCTTCTTGACTACGTATCCTGTCTGTTCGTCGAGGCTCTTTGGCAAAAATTTGTCTGTTCGTCGATATTATGCAGTTCCACTCTTGTCGTTTGGTCTTGCTCCGCTACAATGTTATTTAATTGTCCGCCTGTTGTAGACTGTCTCGATCTGTTACTGAACCGGTTACTATTGTTTTCGAATTTTTCCTGCTTGGGCATTATTGCTCTGGCATCGTTAAGTACTCCGCGTTGTTGTCGGTCTTCGTTGTCTCTTTGGTTGGAGTAATTCTGGCTGCTGTCTGAATAATTGTTATCCCTGCTGTACCCTTGGTTTCTGTCGTCGTTCGTACGTCTCCAGCCATTTTTACTGATGTGACTTTGGGCATGGTCAGTGTTTCTGTTCTGCCGGTACGGTCCTGCTCTATCTTGCTGTCTATTGTTATATCCACCCTCGTTCCTGTATCTCTGATTCAGTTGTCTATTCTGAAAATAAGCATCCCTTTCCTTCATCGCGAACTCGTTTGCTTCTTCTAGGTCTCTAGGTCTAGTGGCCCTAACGATGGATTTCAAAGGTCCGGTTAATCCTTTCAAAATTGCACTGAGGCACCTCTGCGAATGGAATTCTTTCCTTTCGGTGTTTATAAGCGGTGGTAGTTGCTTAATGTCGATTATCCCCAATAATGCCCTCTTAAGGTCTAGGATTTGATTATATAAATTTTTTATTGACAGTCCTTTAAAAGACACCTCATACAATTCGTCCATTACTTTACTTTCGCTCCTCTTCTTTGACAGATTCTTTAGCAACACCCTCTTTATGTCGACCCAGTTCAAGGGCGTATCTTCTGCCTGTAAAATCTGTCTAGCTCTCCCCTCAATTTTATTCCTGATAGCTCTCAAAAGCATTTGCCCCCGAGGGGTTTGATCGCTTCCCCTGATCATCATTAGTATCTCCTCGACATTTTCAATAAAATCTTTTAAAGACCTGGGTCTCCTTGAAATGGTGTTAAAAATTTTATTGCATCTGGTAAAAGACATGTTTTGCACTGATGCATTTGTCGGGACGACAGGGGTTGGAGAGTTCAAAGTCATATTTAACGAATGTGTTTCTGTTATCTGTAGAAATGGCTCTGCTGATTCTTCGATTTCCTCGCAAATGTTAGGCAAGCTTCTCGCCACTGCTTTCGATTTACTTCTAGTAATAGCACTAAACTTAAAGGTCTTTTTGGGGATTTTTGACATTACTTCTTAAATACTATGGTTTGTTGTTGGTTGAATTAAAGGAAAGAAAATAAAATATTCTCTCCTGGGTTCAGTTAGTTGCTTTACTGCTATGTAATATTTAAGGTTGTGTCTGCGTGGTGATTTTCGTTGTATGTTTCCCCTCTTTTTTTTTATCATTATATTTTTTGTCTGTAAAAGGATATTTTGGATTTATTTTGTGATGTTTTCCAATTAACGAAAAAAATATATATATACAGATCATAAGAGAACAGGTTGTTCGTTCCTTGTAATTAAAAAATTTTTTTATTTATACTCAAATGGGGGAGCTATGACGTGTTTGGAAGTCGTGTTGCAGCCAGACAATTCTTTGCGCCCTGCAAGTCCTGGCCCGATAGCGAACAGTCAGCGGTTCTCCCCACTGTCCTCTCCCCAAGTTCGACGTGGCTTGTATTGCCGCCCATATTTTTGGGATTCGTTTTTCGATATGTTTATTGTTTAGGTTTACTCCTTTCGGTTTGAAACTTGGATAATACGTTTCCCCCATTTTACAACCCAGGTTCGGTTCTTTGCTTAAGTATTTCATAAGCGGCTATAAGTGCCATGTGTAAAATGCCTACGCTGTTCCCCCGCCCGATCGAAAGCGACGCGTATCAGTGACCTGTTCGAACAACATGTTGTTGTTCGCGTCCAACTTGTCGTTTGCCTTTCGATCGAACCTGATCTACTTTTTCCAAACATAGTTTGACAACGCGTATCAGTGACCTGTTCGAAACAACATGTTGTTGTTCGCGTACAACTTGTCATTCAAACCATGTTTGGATATTCGATTTCTTTGTTTGACTTTACTGTTTAATTTTTTGGTTTTATTTTTTTGTATTTGCACATGCCTTTGGCATTGATTCCCTTTCGTTTATTTTGGCTCGTTGTCGCTCGATTTACTGCTTGTAGTTTTATTTCATTAATGTTATTTTTCATCACACCCACAAGGGAAGAAGAACAAAGCAATAAAATATTATAGAACATTTGTTTAGGCTCTTTTCCGCTGGTCCTTGGTTTTTATGTGTAATATCGTGTATCATTTTGCATCCTATTTATGTCTCCTCGTCTTTACTTAAAATTCCATATCTTTTGTATTTTTGGATATATTTTTTTTATATTTACTTACATGCTCATTAATGCGAAAAATGCCCACAATTTCCTAAGTTTCTCTCCGAGTTATCTAGTTTGCTAGCTTGGAGTGGTCCGGCTGCGCCAGTTACCAGTCTTGGCCGAGAGGTAACAAAGAGTGGACTACGTTCCACTGTCGGGGATGTCTTCGGTGTTATCGGCGGCTGATTGTTGGTTTTTATTGGCACTGATTCTACTCTTAACACTTTCTGGGCAAAGATCTAATTGGAAAGTAAGACATGTCACAAGTTGGTGGTTTCGAGTTAAGAAATGTACTGATTTATTCTGGACGCAGCCAGCTCAGTCTTAGCCTAGGTTTACAGTTTCAAGCTGTTGCTAAACATAAATTGTGTCCGGTCAACATGTGTACAACCACACATGTTGGCAGAGTCCAATGGGGGTTTTGGTGGCGGCATAGGGGCGACGTAGAGGGGATCCGATATGGTAACTCGCGCGCATCATTCTAGGGCAGCGGGACATGGTGATGAAAGCTTTGGCACGTTTTGGCCGAAGCTCAGAAAGAATGTGAAGCCTGCAGGACCAGTAAGCCCAGTTATACGAGTGGGAGGCCGCCCATGAGACAACAACAGATAACAGAGCGACTATTGCAACGGATATATATTGATTTCATGAGTCCATTTCCTCGTACTAGGGCTGGAAATACAGTGATCTTTGTATATCTCGATCACTTTACGAAATTCGTCAGGTTGCAGCCTATACGGAAAGCAGTAGCCAGTGAGGTGGTCATGCTTCTGGAGCGACAAGTTTGTTAGGGGTTCCGAAATATGTCGCTTCGGACAATGGAAATCAATTTGTTTTAAATGCGTTCACAGACTGAATAAATCGGTATGGAACAAGTCGCGTGAGGACATGAGAGACACGGACATGGATTAATGGTGACCAGTGGACTATAGACCTACATGTGAACCATGATGCAGCATGCAATAGCACAACCTGTAAAGGCCACCGCACAGTGGCCGGAATCGCGAATTTGGGGTTGCAAAAATCGAAACTTTTGAACGGAGAGAGATATTTAAGACGCTGATAGAGAATTCCTGTAGCTTTAAAATGAGCGTACGTTCATCTTTGTAGGTTAACAGTGGGAGTCGGGATCGACTGCTAAAGTTGATAATTTAATACTCTGAAAAAATTTTATAAAAAAGTCTAGGTATTTTCATTTTTTAAAATTTATTTATTAAAAATTAAGATTTAATAATATTAAAAATTAAAAAAAAATGTATAACAAGTTAATTTGAACTTGCTAAAAAAAATTATTTTCAAACAAAATTAGTTGTAACTTGGGAATGGTTAACGTTCCTGGTAAACGTAGAACACTCATCGATAGATTTAGTTGGTCTGCCTCGTAGTTGCCCTGAAGAAGTGCTGGGTATTTCGTCATTACCTTCGAAACAAGAAAATCCATCAAGCCAAATCGAGTTTTTTTGTATAAATCTTTCTTCATTTAGATTGTAGTCTGTAGAATATGTTTTGAATTTTCGTCGTAATGATTTGCCCATCCTTCAAATCATCATTTGTATAATTAAGTTCGGTTTTTACTAACGACTCGAAAGCTTTTTGTGATTCCGCGGTTTTGAAGAACTCAAATAATTTGCTGTTGTCCATTTTCGATAAAACAAATATCACTATGTGTGCGTACTTCTTAGCTCGACTGTTCAAGTCCGAATAATCTGCCTTTACTGGAGTAAGCCCTTTATAAGTATGTACACAAGGAACACAGGTGGCAACAGGTAAAAAAATGACTACATGGTCTGAAAAAAACTAAATCCTTTTGAAAGGGTTACGCAACTTTAAACATAGCTAGTACCTGTTGAAAGGGTCACTCGAGAGTAGATAAAAATTCCACCCACTTGCTTGTTGTAAAGCGCAAAATCAGAAAAGGCCAATAGTAACTACCAATATTATGTGTTACCTATCTCAGTAAATCATAAAATACGCTTTAAAATTTTGCCTGCAACGTTCTTCTTCTTCTTCGTTTGTTCTTGTTCTTCCCAAATATTATTTACCTGTAGATTAAATCGCAAATATCAATGTAACGTCTAATGGGGCAGAATGTCGCAGCTGATTCTTTTACAATACGTTAATAATAGACTAATACATAATACGTATGCTCCGAAACAACTGAAATCGGGTGAAATTCATGTTTCGCCCATCAAATCTCTAAAACTAAGCCAAAAATAGTGTTCACTCAAGACTTGAATGTTGATCTTTCAACATAGATATAATAATGTTGTTTAATGTATTTACATAAAGAATTTATGCATCTATTCAAAAAATAAACCAATTTCAAATTGGTTTTACCGTTTGGATTTTACAGGTTCACAAAATTGACAGTTAAAACCAAAAAATAAAAAATTCTGCACTTTGAAAAATTGTTCATCTTTGAACAACTGTAAAATCCAAACCAATTGACCAATTTCTATAAACCAAAGTTTTTTGGCCTATATGGGGTACCCTTTATTGAATAAAATTAATCTCCTCAAAAAAATCGACCATCAAAAATTGATTTTTGCAACGCCAAATTCGCCAATCCGGCCACTGTGCGCCGTTATTGCCGTCCAGTATCAAGGAGATAAAATGCAGCTTCTTCGAGGAGAAAAGGAGCTGGAGGCGGCGAACAGGCGCCCAAAAAAAAATACAATAAACGTAGTAAGGTAGTTAAGTTCTCGGTCGGCCAAGTTGTGTACAGGAAAAATTTTAAGCAGAGAGGCGAAATTGACAACTACAACGTGAAATTGGGCCCCAACCGTATCCGTTGCGTAGGATTAAGGCAAAAGGCGAATTCTCTGTTTGAACTGGGCAATCAGACCGGACAAAGTATCGGCGTTTATCACTCTAGACTTATTTATCGGATAGGATTAATAAGAGCTAGAACCCAGCTAGTCCAAAACAAGAGAAAATCCGGGTCCCAGGTCATGGGTCGAGGCCACACACATTTAAGCTGGACGGAAATGCCAGGCTTCGTACGAATTTGTTAATTTTTTTTTTGCGTACCCGTTCCATGTACAGGACTTCGACGGATACAACGTCATCAGTAACAGAACAACTTCCACAGGCGCTGGTGCTGCTACTTTTATATTTTTTCAGCTTGTTGATCATGGTGGCGCCAGGATCATTCGACAGGTAAGTGGCGCGTTGGTGACACAAATTTTTGTACTTGCACCTTGGCCGAAAACAGAAAACGAAAGAAAAAAGCTAAATTAAGGGGGTTTGTTTGATTTGCTTGAGCATACAGTAATTGACATTTTTGCAGCCTTCTGGAGAAGACTGCATTGGGTTGCTCTTCATTTTTGAATGCTAACTTTATTTGTATTTTTTTTTTCATCGTTTTTATGCCAATATAATTACTGAATAATAATTACCAATAATTTTAGTTCCCTATTAATCATCAGCATGAGCCTGAAGTAGGGCAAAATTTGTATTCTATTGAATTTTCGTGTAGGAAATATGCAAAAAATTAGGGTTAGTTTTTAATAAATATTTTGTAAAACTTGAAGCAAGAATTTCGATGTGTTGCAAATATGTCGAGGGGCAGTGTTGTGAGTGACGCTGAGCGACGCCTCTGAGGTTCTCTATCGACATCTTTCTTTTTTATGCGGACTTTTTTCTTTCTTCATAGTTTTAGCAGAATTTGGCATGAATTCGAAATATTGTTATGTTCTCAGTAACTTCAATATCCCCTTAGGGAACCCTCACACCTACGGCGAGCCAAGCCGGTCTACCACCGTGCCATATAGGGGAAATATTTGTTATCGCGACCAAAGAAACAAATCAAACACTCAGGCCAAATGGGAGTAGAGTTCTCCCAGCAACGAGCTGCCATCCTTTCTGGAAAAGCGATGACGAACGCAAGCAAGCTGTTCAGGTTGGAAAATCCGGAAAAACTGTGAGTACGCATCAAAAAAAGTCGTTTGTGGCTGCAATGACGTTGCCAAGAACATGCATAATATGCGACAGCGCAGATCACAAGAAGCCATCACTATTGCAAGCGTTTTGAAAACTCGTTGTGCCTGAAAAAAGGCGGTCAAATGAGGGATTGCAAATCTGGTTCTTGTCGCACTTGCCAATCGAATCATCATACTCTGTTGCACCTTAATCGCATGTCGTCACCGGCTGCTCAAACTCAAGGTTTTTCCCAATCTATCACAACACAGTCCAGTGCCATGATCGCTATGTCGCCATCCCTGCCTCATGCCTCTTTATGTCGTCTTAATCAAAAATCGTGCTGGCACTTTCGTTCTCTGCCGCGCGCTCTTGGACTCTGGTTCTCAAATCCATTTCGTCACAACTCGATTCGCCAACCATCTTCAACTTCGTAAAACTAAATCGCAGGCTACAGTCTCTGGCATTGGAGATGCCAACTTCTCAACAGAACTATACTCAGATGATATCGTCCTGAAGTCGCGGACTTCAGATCTCGCAGCTAGTCATTGCGCAAACGATAACAGACAACCAACCAGGAATGTCAGTGAGCACTGAGCTTGCTGATCAATAGTTTCACTTGCCACTACGGATTGATTTGCTTATCGGAGCAGGTCTCTTTTTCGAGTTGTTGAGCGTTGGGCAGAGTCAGCTGGCACCCGGACTACTATTGCCACAAGAAACGCATCATGGCTGGATCCTCTCTAGTGGCGGTCATAAGACCCCAAAACTCCCATCGTTTGTCGTAAGCCAAAGATCATCGGATCCCACCAATACCAGCATACCAAGTGGGGTATGTCATTTAACCAATAGCTAAGATTAAAAAGAGGAGCTTTAATGAGAGAAACATTTTAAGAAGAATTACGCTCATTTGCCCAAATCTCAAGGAAAAATACTCCTTTAAGCATATGTCCATTGTTCCTAAGGCAGATGTTCATAAATGCAAGTATTTCCTGCCGCACCATTGTATGGTCAAAGGAGACTGCACTACAACAAGTCTGAGAGTTGTATTCGATGGCTCCGCAGCGACATCTTCTGGGTTCTCATTAAATGAGCTACTTATGGCAGGACCCACAATTCAGGCCAATCTATTCAACATACTCATTCGCTTTCGTACATTTGCTATTGCTCTGACAGACGACATCTGCAAAATGTACAGGTGCTTTCGGATCTCTGCTCCTGATAACAGCTGCAGTGTATTTTGTGGCGTGACTCTCCTGAGAAAGTCATCCAAGTTAGGAAATTGGACTTGGTCACTAAAGGGATGAAGCCTGGTGCGTTTATTGCTATATCGTGGAGGGCTTCAATTGCTGATTCGAATCGTTCAAAGAACTTAACTATATCCTAAGTACCATGCCCTGGAAAGGAGGAGATGAGTTGAACCTTCAACTAGTATGGTTTGCCTTTCACCGTTTATGGATGAGATTGGTTTGGTTCGCGTTGGTGGTCGGCTACGTCGCTCTACCCTTAGCTTTGACGCAGGCCACCAACTCATTTTGCCAAAGAATCAGCCTTTAACTTTCGCAATCATAGCTCATTTGCATCGCTAGCATGACCATGCTGGTCCACAGTCACTCCTTGGCTCTATTCGATTGCAGTTCTGGCCTAATGGTGGTATGAAAACCGTGGGGCGGGCACTGCGCAAGTGTTATATGCTGCAGATCCCGACCTCGTCTCATCGAGCACATCATGGCTGACCTGCCCAAGGAGCGCATCCAAGATTCGCAGGCGTTCAACGTCACAGGCGTTGACTGTTGCAGGCCTTTGTAGTGCAGCTTGTTGAGAACTGTTGGCATGAATCTATTAAATTTCAGCCTAAAAGCATGCCCCTCTTTCGGTTGACTCGGAAAAGGCTACCGATATGAAGGGCTAAGTGTCACAGCTGATCACGCGGGGTGAAAGTGGTTAACAGACCCAGATTAGTTCGAAGGAAAATCGAGACTTTCTCGAAATCGCTGTTAGTCAGTCTCTTGGGATCTGGTGGGCGCTAGAACTTTTTTTCCCAATTAGGCGTTCAATCGTGGCAGACGTGCACAATAAACCAACAGAGCCAAGTATATTTACAAGTGCCAAAATCGTTTGATGAAAAAGAGAAAGTCGCGTGTGATTATCTGCAAACGCCGCAATCGTTTAACTCAATTTTTCTGCGCCGAATCTTTGGGGTAAGCTTAGTGCATGGGTATGGGTGGTAGCAGGAGCTGTTTTTTTTTGCAAAACATATGTATTTTCATGTTTGGCGCGTATTTTTGGGGTTAATTATCAAGCCTCTAAGTCCGCTGTCTGCTTTTACCTAAGGAAGTGCATTATTTTTGGCAGCCAAGGCCAATGATCGCCAAGCAGCAACCCAAACGGCCCAACAAATGAGCTGTTCTCAAATTTTGCACTAAAGGCGATCTTAAAAGTCTCGCCTAAACCTTAGCCCTACCACAAAGAAGAAGGGCGAGAACCATTTGGCTGTGAATAGAGGCAAACAGTGCTATCGAGCTGGTGCAGTGCGCAGGTCGTATTGCAGACAGCTTGTTTAAACGGGACGGAAAAATAATATCATTGGTAGCGGCGGAATAGCGTGAGGAGTTGGGATCATACCGGAAAAGTCGTCGCCGCCTCAGTAAACCTTGCTTACTCGAGTTTTTTTTTTGTGTGGCCGCAGTGCTCGTCATTTTGCGAGTTGCCCTAGCCCCAATATCCATCGAGAATTTCGCGATCGTACATTGGAAAATATCCTAAAAAACCTGTAAAATTTTGATTACATAAGTAGTCCCTTGGCCAGGACTCTACCATTCTTTTCGTGTGTGCAATAAAGAAAAAAAAAAATGAACAACGTAACGGAACATATGAAAAGAGAACCCTGCTCCCCCCCTTCGTTTCGTTCGAACTGTTTACTCTCTCGCTATGATTATTTTCCCGCTCCGGGGCTCTCGCGGCCGCTGTAACGGATATTTTTTTTTTGGTGCTTTGTCTTCTCCGAGGCTAGTAAAAATTAGACAAAAAAAAGAAAAGGAGAATAGACAAAGTCGAGAAGTAAATGAGGTAAAGCAAAGGAGTGAGAAGTGGTTTCCATTTTTTCTTCTATAATTTTTTTTGTGCAGTGACAACGTATTGCAGCAGCCGTCATCCCGAAAGCGCTTTTGGAGAGGACCGGATTAAAAAGCTGGTAAGCGATCGCTCTCTTCTCAAGTTGAAATGTTTGATGCCCTGCTTTTCAAGCAAAACCCAAAATTAACAGAGCCTTTCATTAGATTGGCTGCGTAAAGTAAGAATTATAGTTGTCTATGCCTAGGTGAGAAAACACTAGCCAACAATATTAAAAAAAATTTTTTTTTCTTTACGTTCGTTCTTGTTAAAAAATGAATTTTTATTGCCGACGAAAATTTTTGAATTCATACATATAAAAAAAAACAAGAAAGAAAGTCGGTCAAGCCCGACTATAACATGTACCAAAGAAATTATACGCTCAGCATAAATTTTGATGCTGCAGTAGCAACTGAAAGCAGCGCTGCTTCTGCGCTGCAGCAGCGAACAGTCTTTTGATCATAACTCGAAAACTGTTCATCCGATCTTCATTCCTTTGGCGTATCGATAAGTTATCCTGATTACTATCTATGTCTAGAAGTATCAAGCCACCTTTCTTTAAAACTGTGGGAGGTATGACGTTTTTTATAAATTGCGGTGGCGGGAGGGGGCATAGTCAAAATTGAAAACAAACTTAACCTGCCTGCAGACATAAGAAGCATATGTCCCATACATGTCAAACCTCTATCTCTTACCATCTCTGAGATCTGTGCATTCATACGGACAGACAGACGGATAGACGGACATGACTCGGCTGTTGATGCTGATCAAAAATATATATACTTTATAGGTTCGGTGATGCTTCCTTCTGCATGTTACATACTTTTGCACAAACTTATAATACTCTGTGTACCTACGGTACAGAGTATAAAAAGAGTAATTTGCCTTTTGAATAGTCATTAATTTATATTTCTATATATCTATGTTTATATTTATATTTATATTTAGATTTTATATTTTTTTTATATAAGATTGTCAAAAAAGTCTTGTCTTGCGGTATTTTTATTGAATTTTCAATTGTTCATAAAATTGGTTTTAATAATGCGATTTAAGTCAAATATGCGCCGTTTTGTTCGATGACTTGTTCCCAACGAGATGCCAACTTCATAATGCCCCTCTTATAGAAGCTCGCTTCCCTATTGTCAAAAAACTCGGAGAGCCAATTTTCACAGGACTCTCTTGTCGCCAACTTCCGACTACCAAGCTCGTTCGCCATGGACAGAAATAGGTGGTAATCACTTGGTGTGAGATCCGGACTACACGGTGGATGCAAAAGAACCTCCCATCCGAGCTCCCGGAGCTTCTGGCGCGTCACCAAAAATGTGTGTGGCCTGGCGTTGTCCTGATGGAAGACAATTCGGCCTCTGTTGATCAAAGATGGCCTCTTCTGCATGAGTGCTGCATTCAAGCGGTCCAGTTGTTGGCAGTACAGGTCCGAATTGAGCGTTTGGCCATAGGGGAGCAGCTCATAGTGGATGATTCCCTGCCAATCCCACCAAACACACAGAAGAACCTTCCTGGCCGTCAATCCAGGCTTGGCCACCGTCTGGGCAGCTTCACCGCTTTTCGACCACGACCGTTTGCGCTTCACGTTGTCGTGAGTGACCCACTTTTCATCGCCAGTCACCATCCGCTTCAAAAACGGGTCGATTTTGTTGCGATTCAGAAGCGATTCGCATGCATCCATACGGGCCAAAATGTTTTTTTGCGTCAAGTCGTGTGGCACCCATACATCGAGCTTCTTTTTGAATCCAAGCTTCTTCAAATGGTTTATAACGGTTTGATGACTCATGCCCAGCTCTTGGCCGATGCTACGGCTGCTACTATGCCGGTCTCTTTCGATCAATTCAGCGATTTTATCGCAATTTTCGAGGACAGGCCTTCCGGACCGTGGCGCATCTTCGATCACCTCTGCACCAGAACGAAAACGTTGAAACCATCGTTGTGCGGTGGAAATGGAAACTGTATCGGGTCCATAAACTGCACAAATTTTATTGGCAGCATGAGATGCATTTTTGCCTTTATCGTAGTAGTACTGTAAAATATGCCGTATTTTCTCTTTATTTTGCTCTATGTTTGCGACGCTATAACTCACGAACGACTAAAAACAAACAACAATAAATCAAACACGTATTAGCGCGTGAAAAGAGCTTTCCAAAAAGCTCTAGCGTGAACCGATGCGACGTATACAACTAGAACTACGCGCTTGCAGAGACAAGCTTGCGGAAATACAATTCCCTATTGTTATTACTGCTTTTATAGAATTTCCCTAATCCCCCTTATGGCCACATACGAATAACGTGTTATGATTTAGGAGAATAATAATGTCCAATGTTTATTATGTCGGATTTCCGGGATTCCTCGTCTAGAGAAAAGTCGGCTAGGAAAAAATACGTACCATGCATGTTAGTTACCCTATTTATCGTATCCTGAACCTGAATGAGACCTGAATCACAGCTGAATCAGCCCTGAAATGGAAGGGCTGGTTCTGAATTCATGACATCCTTTTTATGAGTTTAAGCCATGGATTTTACACTGACATGTCCTACCACGTCAAGACTTTAGTTGATTTTAGGCATGATTTTAGTACTGAACTCATACTCATTGTTGAGTTTCAAGGTTGAGTTTTAAGTGGTTCGGCTTGGTTCGAAACCGGTTCGGCTTAGAACCGGTTTGCATCCCTGAAATAAAGTAATACTTACAATGGAATCTTGCTAGAGGGTTATATATTCCGGAGCCATGCATAGTAACCGGGTGGGAAAGTGAAGGCTGCTAATTGCTTTAGGGATCACATAAACATGCAATCCTGTTTGGCAAAACGTTATCTTGGTAGGGTGGGCGAACTGATTGACATTACACCTGGGCAGTCAACAAAAGAAAGCAATCGCCTTTAAGTGTAACATATTGTACTCCTCTTACCTTTTTCTATTCTTTTCTGGCCCTATAGTCCAGTTTCCTTTTTCTGATGTTAGTCCTGTAACCCCGATCTGATTGTGATTTATATAGCACGCGAATTTTTGATAAATAAGCCGTTTTTACGAGCTTCTGGTTCAGTGCGAAAAAAAGATGAAACCCCCCTAACTAGCGACCAGACGGAAGCCGGAGAAATCGCGTGCGTCGTCCTGAACCGAACCTACATCTGCTCGAACCTAAGCTGAGCGAACGAGATTTTTGCTTGATCGTGATATGCTACAGTCATTTTAATTTTTTTTATATTTATTTGGCGCCCAACTTTAGCGGCCTGTGGCTGAGTAATTGGTTACTTTTTTGGTAATTATTACACATTGAATGGGAAGCCCTTCTTCATTAACTTCTGTTTCCATATGTCATTGCCGTCAGACATAACAATTAGTATCGGGTGTTACAGTTTTCTTGTCCTGTTTTATGTATCTATGCTAAAAGTAGAATTTGAGTGCTCTGGATGCAATAAAAGCTTAAGATAGCTTTATTAACGAGTTTTAGCGAAAATTACTAATGGGTTAAATTTTCGAAGTTTACTGGAAGCGTTTTGATTTAAAAATAATCTTAACACCGCTACTCAATATGACAAATTAACATTTTTGTTTCTTGTGGGTACTAAAAGTACGTTGGAGTTAGTCATTCTTTCAAATTAAGAGGACTACCAGTACCTTAAGCATCACTCACTTGGTTTCCACTTCATTTCTTCCTCCCTCTAAATTACTAAGTATCGAGTGTTATATTTGTTTGACAATTATACACATTTCTGCTCAACTGTTGACAACGAGCTGCGGACATACGTTCGATAGGTTATGTTTTAACAGTAGAGTGTGAAACAAAAAGATTTGCGCCGTTTGCAAATTATCTTTGCACGGAACCTCGTCCAGCTTGGCTACTGATGCCAGTTTGGAGCAACCTAACAAAGCTACAGAGTTCATATCCACATTATGCCCGCGATTGCTAGAAAAAACGCTAAATCAGCTCAGTTAGACTCTCAAGTTGATATGGCCGAGTCCAATCAGCAGCGAAACGAAATTCCAAGTGCCGCTGTGGCCTCGCCAACTCCGTAGATGACTTTATCTACCGAGTAGAAGCACTAACCTGACAAGCGCTTAACGGGAGTTATGACGTATTGTCTGGTTACGCTAGCAATTTATTTGAAGGTAGTGCGAACGACTGGTTCTGGCGCTACCATAAAAGCGTGGCAGGAATTCGTTGGCCTGATTTGTGCGCTGCTTTGCGGGTCTAGTTTAAGGACGAGCGCACTGACGTCAACATTCGAGCTGCAATTGACCGGCGTAAGCAAAAAGAGAACGAATCGTATGATGAGTTCCATGAGTCGATCAATCTGTTAGCCGATAAATTGTCCGTCCCATTGTCAGAAGCTTCACTGTTGGAATCTTTGCGCTCCAATTTATTGCCCGAAATACAGCATGAGCTGCTATATGAAAATATAAATTCGATAGCTCAGCTCCGTCATGTTGTCAGAACACGAGAAGTGTTTGTTCAAACGGTTCTGAAGCAGCAAATGTATAAGCCCCGTCCTGCTCCTCGCCGGATGGTGCATGAGGTAGCTATACAGGCAGATATTGAAACTGAAGACAGCGAGCTCTAGGTGGCTGCTATAAATTTATCTTGCTGGAATTGCCGCAAAGTTGGTCATAGGTATCAGGATTGTGTGCCTGATTGCCGCGTATTTTGCTATGGCTTTGGCCAGCCAGACACATATAAGCCAACTTGCCAGAAATGTTGTCCAAAAAACGGACCGTCTGGTGCACCCTTGACAAGTGCACGCAAACAAGTCGCGTACAAAGCGACCAATACAGACTAGTAGACGATTCTAGTACTGTTAATACTTATATCCCTGACTTGTTCAATCCCCCAGATTTTCTCTTACACAATCGAATTAAAAATAGCTCTGGCAATCACACAACAAAAAAACCTAATAGCAGTCTTAGTCGATCTCGATTTCGTCGAAAGGAATGTAATTAGAGACAAAAGGCTGAAAGTAGAGCATTATTGTCAGCGATTGTGTCACATGACTTAAGACCTTATGCTGAGGTCACCTTGCTTGGCCAATCTTTGACAGCTTTATTGAATACTGGGGCTTTCATAAGCTGTATCGGTGGTAGTACTGCTAAGAAACTGATAGAAGATGAAATTAAATATAAGTCCATGTCATCTAATGTGCGGACGATGGTAAAACGCAAACTATTATTGTAAAAATTCGAACGATGATAGGCTATGGAGAGCAAAATAAGCCAATTACATTTTACATAGTATCATCTTTGGTACAACCATTGTATTTAGGTATCGACTTTTGGGTTGAGTTTGGAATATTGCCAGAAGGTTTGACTTTGCACAACAATATTGCCAGTATTGATGCTTTCAAAAAAGATAAATTTAGACCCCTATCTGCGGAGCAGCAAGAACACTTAGCTCAGACCGTAAAGTGCTCTCCATCATTTGCTGAAAAAGGCTTAGGAAAAACTACTTTGCTCTCTCATGCCATTGATGTGGGAAACTCCAAACCCATTAAGCAGAGGCATTACGCTGTTTCACCAGCAATTGAGAAGCAAATGTATGAAGAGCTGGATCGCATGCTGGGTCTTGGAGTAATCGAATCGAAGCCAACCTGGCAAAGTTCGACTTTGTTTAGACAGTCGAAAAGTAAACGAGTCGACTCGAAGGGATGCGTATCCGCTGCCTCTTATTGATGGCATATTAAGTCGCCTTCCAAAGGCGGAATTTATTTCTAGCCTGGATCTAAAAGATGCCTACTGGCAGATCCATTAGAGCAAAGTTCAAGAGACAAAACTGTTAAACCTTTATACCAGTTTAGGGTAATACCTTCTGGGTTAACTAATGCCCCCGCAACAATGTCTAAAATCATGGACAGAATTATCCCGGCTTCTTTAAAACACGAAGTATTCATCTATTTGGATGACTTACTAATAGTAACGGAGACTTTCGAACGTCATCTGTATATCCTAACCAAGCCGCGGTAGCAAATGATTTGTGACTGCATGGAGTGCCTTGGTTTGAAGATGAAAACCTTAAAACGCTTCTCAACAACCTTTGCTTTTTCCTCAACCTCACACCTGTGCCCAAAGTGAAAAGTATTTTCCGTCTGAAGCTTTGGACCCAATCGTCTTAGTAAAGCTTGAGAATGCGTGGGATAAAGATGTCTTATTAAGAGCACTGGGTGCTTATCGAAGAGACACTAAGCAACCACTGACGATACACATGCTTGGAATAGAGTCGGAAGCTCCGTTCTATGTCAACGAACAGCTTACCAAAGCAAACCACGAAATTTTCAAAGCTGCGATGCGTATGAAGAAGGGAAGAGAGCTGTCAGCTGTTTTCACACGCCGCGGACTTGTGCATGTGAGACAAAGCTCTGACAGCAAATTCACATGCGTGGAGAGCTTGCAAAAGCTTAAGTCATTACAGCAGCAGCAGCAGCAAGTATGCATTTCTAATGTAGAGTCTGGTACCCCCCCACCACCCCCCGTTCCATCTACTGATTGCAATGAAGCTTTAGTGGACAATAGTTCGTTTCGTCAGTAAGATCTGCTTGCGATCTACTTTATTTAATTCAATTTTAATCTCAATTTTATCTGGAATCAAATGGTATGTAGACCAAATTTTTTTATTAATGAAATTGCGTGCGCGATCTATAGGCTTTGTCTCGCATTATGCAGGGTGATATGAATACTACCAACAGGAACAGCTATAATTTACTTCGTATTCTATCTAAACGGCAGTCTGGACTAAAAGTAGTACTCTTGAATGCGCAGAGTTTAGTAAACAAGATTGAAGAGTTCAGATATTTGTTTGTCAATTCGAATGTGGATGTGATTTGTGTGTCTGAAACATGGTTTGTGTCCGAACTGAGTGATTTAATGTTCTCGTGTGAAAACTATGTTTTGTATCGTTCTGATCGTAGAGACCATGCAGGAGGCGTAGCAATTTATGTTAGTAGAAATCTTAGTTCTAGAGTAGTATGTAAGCAACCGCCAGGAAGTGCAATAGAATGGTTATTTATCAATATTTTTAACAAGAGACACGAAAACAATATTTTAGTTGGCTGTATATACAGACCAAACCGCAACACTGAGTATAATGAACTAATTGACCTGGTCTCCACGATCTCTATAGAATTCAATGATGTGATTTTAACCGGGGACATGAATTCAAATATTCTGCGGGAAAGGCACTTACTAAATAATATAGAATCTCTTGGACTGAAAATTGTTAATGAACAATTTCCAACGCACTTCACTGGTACCTGCAATACACTATTAGACGTATTCTTCGTAAGCAACTCTGACAAAATACAAATTTATGACCAATTTTCTGCCCCTGTCTTCTCCAAACATGATGTTTTGTTTTTGTCGTACGATCCGTATGTTGACCACAATGACAATCGAATTGAATATAGGGATTTTAAAAATATTGACCATGTCTTGTTGACTGCTGATCTGTGTATGTGTGATTGGACCTCTATTTATCATCTTCCTACTGTCGACTCCCAACTTAACCTCTTTACAAACAACATTACATTTTTAAACAATAAGTATGTTCCTCTCAGGCGGAGATCAATTCGCACTAGCTCAAGGCCTTGGTTCAACAGTAATATAAAAAAATGTATTGACCTTAGAGACAAAGCTTTTGCAAAATGGAAGCGTTTCAAAACAGAACAGCACCATACACACTTCAAGTTATTGAGAAAAAAAGTAACGTCTATGATTAACTCATCTAAAACAGAGTATTATTCCGCTAAATTTTCAAATGCAGGGACGATTGCACAAACATGGAAAACCTTAAAAGAGCTCGGCGTCGGCAAGCCCAAACCTCATGCCAACATAGACATAAATAGTGACGAGTTAAATAGACAGTTTATAACATCTCATGTACCTGAAGTGAAACACAATACGTACCTGAACAGCCAACCTTATAGAACATGTGATAATAGTTTTAGCTTTATGTGTGTTAGTGAATGCGATGTTGTCGAATCGATACTGCAAATTAAGTCAAATGCTACGGGTCTGGATGATATTAATCCCAAATTTTTAAAGCTACTTCTTCCCTTAATCCTGCCTTATGTAACTCATATTTTTAACACTGCACTTACAACTTCCACATTCCCCGAGTCTTGGAAAGCTGCCAAAATTATAGCCATACCAAAAACTGCCAGTGAGTACAGGCCAATCTCAATATTGCCATTCCTTTCAAAAGTACTCGAACATTTAATGGCAAAACAAATTAATACTTTCATGCTCTCTGAGAAGCTTTTTAATGATAAACAATCTGGATTTAGGAAAAGATGAAGTTGCACAACGGCTATTATAAATATAACTGAAGACATTCGAAAAAAAATTGATAGTGGCCATATAACATTATTGACTCTTTTAGATTATGGCAAAGCATTTGACACGGTTAGCCACGAAATTTTATGCACTAAACTTAAGCAATTGTACATGTTCTCAAGCACTGCTGTCAAATTCCTAAAATCATATCTCGCAGAGCGACGACAGTCTGTTGTTACCCCAAGAGCTTCTTCAACATTTTTGACTTTAAAACGTGGTGTCCCGCAGGGATCGGTTCTTGGACCTCTCTTGTTTTCTATCTATGTTAATGACCTACCTAGTGTTTTGTCGAAGTGTGATGTGCATATGTATGCGGATGATGTCCAGTTGTATATCAGCAGTCCTTTATGTAAAATTGATGAGTGTGTTAATTTTTGTAATATCGAACTAAGTAAAATAAATGAATGGGCAGAAAGGAACGGTCTGGGAATAAACCCATCCAAATCAAAGTGCTTAGTTATTAGCAACAGAACCGTTGATACCTGCAACTTGCATCACCTAACAATAAATAATATTGCCATAGTGTATGTAAATCGGGCAAGTAACTTGGGATTTGTGTTTTCCACAACACTTACATGGAATGACCATATTGTTGGATCCGTAGGCAAGATGTATGGAATTCTGAGAAGCCAGAACGTGATCAAGCACTTCCTACCAGTCAAGATTCGCTTGATGAAAGCCAAGACCCTCCTGACTTCTGTTCTGTTCTATGGTGTTGAAGTGTTTAATAACTGTGATTCAATAAGTAAACGTAAAATTCAAGTAGCCTTTAGCAACATAGCACGATACATTTACAATTAAAAACGAACTGACAGAATATCTGACGTATCTATTAACATATTTGATTTACCTCTTCAATCGTGGATGGATGTGCGAAGTCTTGTGTTGCTACATAAAATAGTTTGAACAAATGAACCATCATACCCATATGAAAAATTAAACTATAGCCTCTCTAGAAGAACCCACAATATTGTGTGCCAAAAATACAGACTGTCAAGTTCAGAGAGACACTTTTTTATTCATACTGTTCGCTGTTGGAATAGTCTACCCCATGAAATAAAAACTATAAGGAACGCAGCGCAATTTAGGCTTAGAATAGAAGATCACTTACGAGCTACAAACATTTGATTCCAGGGAACTAATAGAAGTTAAATTCAATAAATTATAAACTTTTAGAAACCAAACTAAAACAAGATAAATAATTAACCTTGTAATCTTTGAAAATGCGTTAATTCATGTTTATATATAAGATAACATTTAAGTAGGTATCCCCGATTATGTTAAAACCTCTACTCAATGTGACTGGCGCAATAATTTATAAGTATATAGTATTATACTTTAGCGCTAGGATGAATAGCAAATAAATCAATCAATCAATCAAAAAGAAGTGGCATCGAAGCTATCGCAAGCGGGATTAACTCTAAACGTGGACAAAAGTCAGTTTTGTGTCCAGGAAGTACATTACCGGGGCCATGTTGTTGGCCATGGAACAATTCATATGGATGAGTATAAGATCGCTGCTATCAGTGAATACCCATCATGGTATCACAAATTCATCCGGAATTATGCCAGTGTAGCTTCGCCCTTGACTGATACTCTTTAACAAAAACGGCAGCTCATTTGGTCCGATGCAGCTGATCAAGCATTTCAAGCACTAAAATGTGAAATGTGTAAAGCTCCAGTATTGCACACTCCCAATTTCAAGAACCCATTTTTCAACCATTGTGATGCGAGCCATTCGGGAGTGGGAGGTGTACTTATGCAAAAGAATGCAGAAGGAGATGAAATCCCAATTGCTTTTATGTCGCGTAAGCTGAACCAGTGTCAGCGCATCTACTCGGTAACGGAGAAAGAATGCTTAGCAGCCATGTTAAGCATAAAGAAGTTAAGAGCCTATGTCGAGGGACAGCAGTTTACGGTGATCACTGATCACGCCTCATTAAAATGGCTAATGACTCAATCCGACTTAAGTAGTTGCTTAGCCCGATGGGCCTTGAAGCTGCAAGGGTATATCTAAACAATTAAGCATCGAAAAGGCAGCCAAAATATTGTGCCTGATGTCCTTTCACGCGTTTTCTCTCCAGAGTTGGCAGTAGTGAGTTCGAAAATGATAATAGACCTCAGCTCAGAACATTTCGATTCATTCGAATACCAGTCGCTTAAGTCAAAAATATCGCAAAATCAGTCTCATATGCCAGATGTTAAAGTCATTGATAAATTTATTTGTATATCGGCGAGCAGAGTATGCGATTGGCGAGAAAATTGCAGATGACCAGTGCTGGAAGTTGTGGCTTCCAAAGGAGCTTAAACGAGATGCTTTGAAACTTGCTCATGAGCATTCACTATCCTCTCATTGTGGCATGAATAAGACGCTTGAAAAGCTACGTCGTTATTACTATTGGCCTAATTTGGTTGTAGAGGTCAAAGCATTTGTAAAGAGCTGCGAGGTGTGTAAATGTACTAAGCCTCCGAATCGAACAATAATACCGCCCCTCGGAAAATCTGGAGAAACTGAAAGGTTTATCCAAGATTTATATATTGATTACTTGGGGCCCTATCTACGAAGTCGCACGGGAAATATCGGAATTTTTATCGTGCTTGACCATTTTAGTAAATTCCCATTTTTGAAACCAGTATTACCGTTCATGCCCCACAAGCAAATGCGTCAGAAAGGGTCAATAGATCCGTGATTGCAGCCATAAGAGCCTACATTAACCCTGATTAATTGAACTGGGATGAAAAGCTCAGCGATATCAATGTATAGTCAGTACGATCCAGTCCGTATCGGCTTGCGTTTGGTCAGCAAATGATTACGGATGGTTCTACTATAAGCTGTTAAGAAATTTGGAACTGCTGGAAGATAGATTAATTGAGTTTTCCAGAGAAGACTCCTTTGATTTGTTGCGTAGATCAGCCAAAGAGGCAATGCAAGTACAACAGAATTTAAATAAACGAACCTATAATTTGCGCAGTCAGCAGGTATCTCTTGTTGTTGGGCAAGAGGTGTATCGACGCAACTTTCAACAAAGTAATTTTAGTAAAGGTTTTAATGCTGAGTTGGCCCCTATTTTGTCAAAGCTCGAATAAAACGCAAGCTGGGAAGTATTTATTACGAGCTAGAAGATCTTCAAGGCAATGTAATTGGAAAATTCCATGCTAAGGACATTAAGCAGTAGGTTTTGGTTTTTGCTCCAAGCTGGTATCACCCTTGTGGTCGATGGGCATCTCCCCAAAGTGTGATTTTGGTGTGGGGGATTTTGTAGTGCAGCTTGTCAATCTATCTATCTACGAATCTATTAAATTTCAGAATAAAAGCATGCCCCTCTTTCGGTTGGCTCGGAAAAGGCTAGCGATAGGAAAGGCTAAGTGTCACAGCTGATCACGCGGGGTGAAAGTGGTTAACACCAGAACCCAGATTAGTTCGAAGGAAAATGGCGACTTTCTCGAAATCGCTGTTAGTCAGTCTCTTGGGATCTGGTGGGCGCTAGAACTTTCTTTCCCAATTAGGCGTTCAATAGTGGCAGACGTGCACAATAAACCAACAGAGCCAAGTATATTTACAAGTGCCAAAATCGTTTGATGAAAAAGAGAAAGTCGCGTGTGATTATCTGCAAACGCCGCAATCGTTTAACTCAATTTTTCTGCGCCAAATCTTTGGGGTAAGCTTAGTGCATGGGTATGGGTGGTAGCAGGAGCTGATTTTTTTTTGCAAAACCTATGTATTTTCAGGTTTGGCGCGTATTTTTGGGGTTAAAAAATTGTTTAGTTTTGGCTTAAGCTCCCCGCTTGATAATTATTTTTTTTCTTAATTTTAATTTCATTTGAAGTTTAATAAATTATGTGAAGCCCGGAACAGGCCTGAAGAGATGTGAAGAGGTAAGAAAATACAAATAAGAAAATGCAGGCTTACAAATACAGAGAGAGATAAAGGCATAAAACTATAATTATAGATAAAATAGAAGAGTGACAAAAAAAAAAAAAAAATAGAAGATTTCAAATTAAAAAATATATTAAAATAAAACTAAAAGGATAACCGAAAAATCTCTGACCCGGTGGGGGAAGATTTATTAGCCAGTCCGGCAAGCTATGCCCCTATTCACAGCTGGGAGTGGTCAGAGATTTTCACGGAGATAAGTGTAAAGGGACGTTTTTAAGGAGAAGAGAGAGATATCTGTTGAGAGGAGGTGATAAAGATCGTTGTAGTCTTGACAAAAAACCCGAAATCGATTATGCTGGGCATAATCAGTTGTGCATCTAGACAAGATTAAAGGAAAGAAGTTTCTGGTTGGCCTAGAAGGAACAGAGAAGTTAAGGCGACGTAAGAGTTCAAAAGAATCTACATCACCGATGATTAACTTGTGAAGAAATGAAACACCTAAGACTGTTCTACGGTTAGCTAGCGAAGGAAGGTCTATTAGCAAGAGTCTTCTGGAGTACGATGGCAAACGGAGGTTAGGGTCCCAATTTATGCCACGAAGGGCAAAAAGCAAAAATTGTTTCTGAACTGATTCAATACGATCAACATGCTTTTTATACTGCGGACACCATACGGATGAACAGTATTCTAGCACGGGACGGACTAAAGCTGTATAAAGAAGTTTAGTGGTGTAGGGATCATTGAACTCATTTGACCAACGCTTAATGAATCCAAGTACACCATTCGCTTTGTTAACAAAAGTGGAGATATGGTGATTAAAACTCAATTTGGGGTCAAACAGAATACCCAGATCAACGACAGACGAAATACGTTCATATTTTTTTTCGCACTGAACTAGAGACTCGTAAAAACGGCTTATTTACACATTTATTAAAAATTATAAGGGGGATTAGGGAAATTCAATAAAAGCAGTAATAATAATAGGGAAATATAAAAAAAAAAAATATTAAAAAAATTTAATATATAAATATAAATGAAAATATAAACACAGATATATAGAAATACAAATTAATGACTATTCAAATGGGAAATTACTCTTTTTTTTAAACCCTTGCAAAGGGTATTATAATTTTGCACAGAAGTTCGCAACGCATTGAAATATTCATTTCCGACCCCATTAACTATATATTTTATTGAACAGGGTGACGAGCTGAGTCGTTTGAGCTTTGTCCGTCCGTCTGTCCGTCCGTCTGTCTGTCCGTATGTCCGTCTGTCTGTCTGTCCGTCCGTCCGTCCGTCTGTATGAACACCTAGATCTCGGAGACTAGAAGAGCTAGAGCAACCAAATTTTAGATGTAAGCTAGTATTGTCTGTAGGCAGATCAAGTTTGTTTCAAATTTTGGCCACGCCCCCTCCCGCCCCGCAATAAAAAATGTTGAATATCTCCTACAATTTGTAAGCTATCGAGCTCAGATTGCAGTGTAGTGCATGTGGCCAATATGTACAATCTCACAAATTTTCATAAAGATCGGACAATAAATGGCAGAGTTAAAAAACGTTGCATACTTATCTGAGCCGCAACACTAATTGCCTTGAGTAACGGGTATTTCAAAGTCGGGCAGGGCCGACTTTAACTTACGCTCTCGTTATTACTAAGTCGCTTAAAACCCACTAGATAACAAATGAAGTCGCTAAACAAAAGGTCACATTTCTGATGTCTACCATTTTTGCTGGACCGAACCGAATATTTAGGTTTGGAACAGGTTCGGGTTCAGCTTAAATTTTTAAGTATATGTATAAAACAAAAGTCGGAATTCCGGGATCGAACTAGGTTTTTAAGGATAGTATACGAAATAACTATAACGATGACGATAGCGATAGTGACAACTGTAACGATAACGATAGCGATGGCGGCAACTATAATGGATGGACGTTGACGTACAAAGCGCAGTACGTTCAAGTAGCCCATGCGACACCAAGCCGAAGCTTGTTACGCGCGAGCCTCAGGCAAAATAGCTGCCCACCAACGTGCGACACGAAAACCGGAGGAAAAATTATTAAATAATGTTAACTACGGGCTAGATTTGTTAAAATATAGATTTTTAAAGCAGGAAAAGAAAGTTCCTAGTTGATTAAGCGGAAGAGTTTAAACGGATCATGCAAAGCATAGTTAGTAGTACAACGATTCAGAGATAAGGGGGCAAAGTAACTGGACGATCTACTTGGAACGTTGAGATTAATTTGGCACATCAACTCTAATGAGTCGATTTCCCCATTAATTAGTCTATGAATGTACTATATAATTACACCAAGCATAACTCTACGATCAAGTAAAGAGGAAAGATTAATTAAAAGTAGTCTACTAGAGTAAAATGGTAAACGGATCTCAGGATTCCAGTCGAAACCACGAAGAGCAAACAATAAGAATTGCTTTTGCACAGATACAATTCTACCTTGATGGATCGAATATTGCGGAGATCACACACATGAACCATTTTTAAGAATAGGACGGACAAGAGAAGTGTAATGAATTTTGGTAGTGTTGGGATCGTCAATTTCTCTAGAACACCGCTTAATAAACCCATGAGCTCTTGTGGCCATATTAACAGTAGCAGTTACATGAGAGGTAAATTTAAGTTGATGGTCAAGAACTAACCCAAGATCATTAACTTCATTAAGGCGCTGTAATGATACATTTTTAAGCATGTAAGTGCCTAATTTCGGTAAGCTTCTGTAAAATGACATAACTGTGCACTTCAAACTGTTAAGGTATAAAAGGCTATCTTGACACCATGAATGAAATGCATCCAAGTCTGCTTGTGAATTATAGCGGGAAACAATATTATTGTATGTTAAACATATTTTCACATCATTGGCATACATAAGCACCTTAGCGTGAGCCAAAACTGTAGGTAGATCATTGATGAAGAAGCAGTGGACTCTAGTGACTACCTTGGGGAACTCCAGAAGAATCCTGGATAAACTTGGAATAAGAACTACGAGATATAACTTTATGGGTTCTAGTTCCTAGGTAATCAGAAATCCAACTAAAAAGATTATTTGGAAAGCCGATTAAGCTGAGATTATAAATCAGTAAGGAGTGACTAACGGAATCAAAAGCCTTACTAAAATCAGTATAAATGACATCTGTCTGCACCTTAACAAAAATCCCTTTGATCACTAAAGATGTGAATTATAAGAGGTTAGTGGTAGTAGATCTACGCTTCAAAAAAAAGTTGCAAGGCGAACGGACGTGTTTCTTAAGACTTTAACTTACCAAAAAATCGACTATTCATATCGGAACCAACCACCTTTTTAGATTAAAACCGTGGAACGTCTCGACACACCAATTGAAACTCAAGATTTGCTGATTGTTAGACAATTAATAGCATTAGAACCAAAACCATTGAATTGGTCTTTTATATTGGACCGGACCGCTGCAAGCTGGACCGCTGCAAGCTTCGAACTCGTGTGAGTGGCTTGTTGAGCAGGCGGAACTCATTAGTACTAGTTTGCGCGAGGCTGAGGATCGGATACTGCGTGAGCTCCAGCAGAAGATGGTTGGAATGGATGGCGCGATTCAGCAGCTGACCCAGTGGGTGCAGCATCTGGAGATCCAGAGAGAGCAGCAACTGCAGTGTCACGAACAGAGTGCGAGTGCACTAAAAGTAAAGGTAGGAGAGCTGAAGGCTAAACTTTAGGCAAAATTCAGCGCAGAGGCGTCTGCAGTGGTAGCAAATGATTTGAGACTGTATGGAGTGCCATCATTAAGAGTGCGAAACTTAGCATAAAGGTTTTTAAACCGTCTCTAGTATGCTCATGAACTTTCTCATTTCCATCTCTACTGCAGCGCAAGAATCACACCCCCACTTAAGTCCGTTGGACAGCGCAATATCGTCTTTAACCCTGGCAGTATAACCAGCTCATTTAACAAGGATAACATGGTCACACAGCCAGCACTTGATAAAGTTATCAATTGCGCCTGGCGCAATCTTGCAGCTTTTATAACAGCAGATTGGGTAGCTCATAATTTGACAGAGATTCAAAAAATCAAATCAAATAATATCAACACCAAATAATCAGTGACAAAGTTCACCACTGGGGTCAAACGATCAGCAAATAGTAACCACCACCGAAAACAAGGACAACAGTCTCAACCAATTAAAAACACAAAAGAAACAATAACTGCAAAGCACACACACAGTTAGAGCGCGGTAGAGCCGATCGCGAGCGCTGAGAAATATGAGTGGGAGGGAATTAAGCTAAGCCCAACACCACAACAACGCAAATGAAAAGAGCGCGAGCGTTTGACAAAATCTCAAGCAAATAAAGAAAGCAAAATCAAAACGAAAGAACAAATCTAACTACAATTAACACATTGAAGATTACGTTGTTACGTTTAGTTAGTAAATAAATAGCAAACAAATAAGTGTAATCTTTTAGACGAACATCAACACGGCAAACAAAACATTATAAACAAGAAAGAAAGTCGGTCAAGCTCTACTATAACATACTCTGTACCAACGAAATTATACGCTCAGCATAAATTTTGATGCCGCAGTAGCTGCTAAAAGCAGCACATGTCTCGGCTGTTGATGCTGATCAAGAATAATAATAATAATAATAAATTTATTTAAAACCAATTATGCACATGCTTTAAAAAGTTAAAAAAAAATTACAAAAAAACGTACATCAAATTACAAAAAATTAAAATATAACATATCTAATTGCTAAGGGTTTTTAATAGTACTCGACTATGACTATATGTCGTCAGTCGGAGAATTCGCTTCTATTATTTTGTTGAGTTTTGTTTTATTTTATTTGAGGGTTCCCTAGACACCATACAAAAAGTCTTACTACACCCTGCTTCCCCGCTCGTCGCTAGATACAGGATCGTTGGGACCTAGTGTCGGATTAGGGGCCCACCAAATTTCTATAGTTTATATTATTTGTGTTGTTGTGTTTTAAAAATATTCCGCCAAAATCCGTTTCCTATACTGTAAATGTCTCTAATCTGAGTTGGGCTCAAGACAGGTTGGCTAAAGCATAAAATTCTGTGTTCCCGTAGTATTGGACATCTACCCAGAAAATGATTTATGTCCTCTACCCCATTTGTGTTGCGCAATTCTCATTTATTAGTTGGTGCTGTAAAAAATCTGTTTCCATTTAAGAGTATCATGTCACTTCTTGCCTTAATAATCCATGACCCTGCCCGGGTATCTACTTGTGCATATTTTTTGCCGACGGTATGGTCCAGTTCTCTGTAAATTCTCCATTCACTTCTTAATTTTTGCTGCACGAGTTCTGTAAGTCTGTGTCTCTTAAGCTCCGCTAATAGTGCAATGCGATTGGCATTCCATAAGGTCTCGTTGCCCCAGTTCCACTCTATGTTATGCAATGAGCTCAGTGTGAATAGCTCTTTTGCCCAGAATACATTTTTATCCAATACCAACTGCGACAGGATTCGTGGCAACCTATGGCTATCATATATAAACAGAGTTTTGTAGATATACCGAAGGTGCTGGTCCAGCATGTAGAATCTGCTACCGTATCTATCCGTATCTAGAGCAAGTGCATAGTGTGGCGTTGTTTGTGGCAGGTTATAGATACGCTTAATGAAAAAGGCTTCCAGCTTATCCACTTCCTCATGTTGGCCATAGCCCCAGACTTGCGCTCCGTAAGCTTGTATTGCCCTACATACGGCTTCATAAATTTTCCACTTCATTTCAGCGGAGACATTGTTTTTGGCGAGAAGGCTCTTCCAGGTTATGTTAATGCTTTGCTTTGCAGCCGCAGTTCTAGCTTTAACATGCTTCTTGAAATTTAAAGTGGGCGTCAACATAACTCCTAGGTATTTGTACTCAGGTACAATCTTTATGGGTTCGCTCTGAAATGTCCACTTTTCATTCTTTGCAAGGCGCCCTCCTTTCCTGAATACCATTATTTCCGATTTGGCCATATTCACTTCCATATTCCAAGTCTGACAATAAATTTCCAGCCGATCGATCATTTCCTGCAGTACAATGACTTCATCAGCCATTATGACTATGTCATCCGCATATAATAAAAGGCGATATGTTTCACTTCCCACTGTTAGGCCGCCACCTATGCTATCATGGAGATCGTCTAGGAAGAGCGCAAACAAGAGAGGCGACAGTAGACAGCCCTGCCTCACTCCGATATTGGTTTCGAAATAACCAGATAGCTCCGTGCCTGTCCAGACTGCCACATTCGTGTTTGCATAAATATTCTCAAAATACATCAAAAGCTTCCTTGGGATTTTATCAAACGCAGCACGAAAATCGACAAAGAAGGCGTATACTTTCTTCCTCTCCTCTTGTTTCAGATACACTATGGATATTAAGTTGTATATGTTGTCCACAGTCGAATACCCGTCTCGAAATCCGGCCTGATACTCTCTTTGTGGCAGGTCTGGGTCACCTTTTTTGAAAATTGGGAATACGACACTCGATGTGCAAGTTTCTTCAATTCTTCCTGTGTCCAGCATGTCATTATAGACTAAAGCCAGTGAGTCTATGAAGGCCATCGGGGCATTTATGTAGAATTCATATGGTATTCTATCCTCTCCTGGTGCTTTGTTTAGCTTTACATGATCCAGTATTTTTAATATTTCGGTCCTGGTTATGTGCATATCCAACAAATCATCTGTTGCAAAGGTTGTCACAAAAATAATATCCGCTGCAGTTTGTACTGGGCTCAGTAGATTTTGGAAATAGCTCTGAAAATCGGACGCTGAGATATTGTTTCCTGTCTGGAAGTGGCTATTTTTGAGCTCTCGTGCCACTTTCCACCATCCTTTGCTGTCTTTTACCTCATCCAGCTTCTCTCCCATTTGCTGCCAGTATTTGGTTCTTTTTTCCAAGCAGAGGAGTCGGTATTTCTTGTTATTTTCGATATAAGCCTTTCTTATATTCTCCATCTCCCGATGTTACAGACTTATTAAGCAGCTTCAGAACTTTCTTACGCTCCAAGAAGCAGTCCAAATCGAACCATTTCTGTTTACTTTTGAATTTTGGCTCTGTTGGCGTAGGGACAGCAGATTTTATAACCTCTTGTAGCCTAACCTTAGGCAGTTCGCGTCCTACTGCATCGCTGTCAATGATGTCGTAACTTTGCATCGAAAATGTTCAGCCAAAGATGGTCTCCAGATGTATTTTGGAAGCAGGTTCAGTTTTTTAGTTCTGTCTTTCCCGTGTAAAGATATTTTTAACCTCAGAGGCAGGTGATCCGACCAACTCTGCCTCTCCACACTAAAATCTGCTATATTTGGCAGAGCATACTGCGATGCTGCCACAATATCATTTGTCGACCTGCCTACCGTGCTTATGTAGGTAAAATCACCAAGTTTGTCTCCTTTTGTTAGTACATTGAGCACGATAAGGCCTTTATCATCACTATACTCCATGAAATATTTCCCATTGCTGTCCTCCACTTTATCTCTTGCTTTTCGACATGACGAGTTTCCAAGGGAAGGCATATCCAGACCTTCAGGCATTTCTTAAGCTAGTTCACCTATCCTAACATTTAGATCTCCAATTATAATGGAGCTTTCAGGTTCATGATCCGCAAAGAAGTCTTCCACTTTTCGAAAATCTTTTCTCCAATTGGTGCCTCTTATGTAAGACGCTACTAGAGTAAGGCTCGTTTGCTGCGTTCTCAATGTAAGTGCTTGTAATCCGTTTTCATTTATTCTTTCGTATTAAACGCCAAAGTCCTCTAAACTGCCATTTACCCCTAAGAGCATACCTCCAATTCCTCTGCCAAAATTTGCGAATCTGACAGCAGGCGTCCAAAATGTTTTAAATCCGCTAAAATACTTGGAAAATGTTGTTATATTTTCTTCCATCACATGCGTTTCTATAAGGATAAATATATCGAAGGACTTTACGTATTCGAAGAAATGAGTGTTTAAAATTTTGTTTTCTAGGCCGTGTACATTGTGGGATAATATCACTAAGCACTTATATATAGAGCCTTCAAACTGGGTTTTTTTGGTTTCACTTCTCACGTTGAGATTGCGACCCCAGCGCCCGATCGTAGACACCCGACCGCAACCCCGAGTGAGCGGCAGCTAGCAAAAAGCACCAGAGAGCAGAGGCTATTTAGTGCCCGTTCAACCCCAGAACGAGACGCACGACGTGCGTCGAGCGCTGTCATTTCGCTTCTGTGTGTATCTCACGCCAATGCACACATTGTTGTCGTAAAAATGGGCAGTGTTGCCAAACTTCACTCCTACTCCTTAGCAAAAGACGCAAACTCAAATGGCAATACACCAGCAGGCAGGCAGGCAGAATGGCATGCACCTGCTACCGAGATTGCTTCCATTGACTTTTGGTAAAGCAAAATATTTTTTATTTAGGATTTCTTATTATATTTATTTTGTTAATTGTTGTTCTATTAATTATATACGTAAGTGAATAGTTGTGGGCTTATACAATTTTTTTTTATTTTTTTAATTTATTTTTAAAAAAAACCAACAAGATTACAAATAATGCATTAAATAATGCACTGTTCAAACCAATACAATAATACAATTTAGATTTTTGTGCTTTTGGCATTCAAATAATTTGGCCAATTTTGACCTAAATCAAGGGACTATATCGGAAAGCCCCTTTTATGTGTTTGTAAGAAGAATAAGAATTGTAAGATAACTGGCAATTTGCAAATGTGTGTGAGTAGGAGAGGTTTTAGAACGTGGGGCATAAATGGAGGGCACTTGAACATAGAAATGGAGAGGGATGTGAATGGCAATATCCTCTTGAGTTCACAAGACACCAAATTCATTCACAGATCGATATTTGCCCATTTTGCCTTTTTATGACTAAGAAATTAACTCTTAAAATCCCAAAACTGGCGAAAAGCCGTTACAATGTAACAGGTACAAAGGGTTACCTGTTCGGGGTTTTGCGGAAACTGCCACGACAAAAGATATCAAAGCGTACGGGGATTATATGTTAGATTGTTTGGAATTGACACAAACAACTCGGCTCGTATGTGTCCGAAGTTATCAAGAAAGCACATATGTATTTCAAATGTATTTAACTTTCATTTTTTTAAATGCATTGTCACGGCTAAATCAAGATGCATTAGAACACCTGTTTTACTTAATAAGAAGTAGAGGTGCGACAAATAATAATCCCGTGCTTTTTGAATTTAATTCAATTATCTCAAAGATGTAGTCAATGAAAGTTATAACTTCTAAAACAACAACTGGAAATTGCGAGCCAGATGAAGATTATATGCTTATTAATGTAATCGATGAAGCACAACAGGAATTGGCAAAAGATAATGAAGAAAATGACCAAGAACAGGTGAGCTACATAGACTTAAAGGTAAGCTGTGAAACTCTTTTAGATACAATTAAAGTATCTAAGGTTGATGACGTACCTACATTACGTCATGAGCATTGCTAATGAAAATGCATTGCGATAGTTCGCAGGATTTGTGCTACATAAGTCGCAACAAAAGCCCCAAGTTCTAAAACCTCTCTTACTCACACATATTTGCAAATTGCCAGTTATCTTACAATTCTTATTCTTCTTACAAACACAAAAAAGGGGCTTTCCGATATAGTCCCTTGATTTAGGTAAAATTGGCCAAATTATTTGAATGCCAAAAGCACAAAAATCTAAATTGTATTATTGTATTGATTTAAACAGTGCATTATTTAATGCATTATTTGTAATCTTGTTGGTTTTTTTTTTAAATAAATTAAAAAAATAAAAAAAAATTTATAAGCCCACAATTATTTACTTACTTATACTTATATAATTAATAGAACAACAATTAACAAAATAAATATAATAAGAAATCTTAAATAAAAAATATTTTGCTTTACTAAAAATCAATGGAAGCAATCTCGGTAGCAGGTGCATGCCATTCTGCCTGCCTGCCTGCTGGTATATTGCCATTTGAGTTTGCGTCTTTTGCTAAGGAATAGGAGTGAAGTTTGGCAACACTGCCCATTTTTACGACAACAATGTGTGCATTGGCGTGAGATACACACAGAAGCGAAATGACAGCGCTCGACGCACGTCGTGCGTCTCGTTCTGGGGTTGAACGGGCACTAAATAGCCTCTGCTCTCTGGTGCTCTCTGCTAGCTGCCGCTCACTCGGGGTTGCGGTCGGGTGTCTACGATCGGGCGCTGGGGTCGCAATCTCAACGTGAGAAGTGAAACCAAAAAAACCCAGCTTGAAAGCTCTATATATAAGTGCTTAGTGATAAGAGGAAACAGACAAAAAGGTTCGCCGAAGCTATTTGAAAAACGAATATTGACGAATATTATTCTTCGCGGATCTTTCGTATGAAGCGAACCTTAGCTTGTGTGTCGGGTGGGATTTTACAGTCGTGCTTAGGCTACTTTCTTACTTGTTTCTTATGAGACAGATAGCACTATATAGAAAACGATCAGCCCTAAAATTTTTTAAATACTAATCCATAAAAAATTAATTTTAAAATCAATTAGTTACCTGTAACGTTGAATTAGCTTGTCGATTACAAGTGAATAGCAGGCGCACGATAGTGAGTACATTGCCATTCCCCAGCAGCCGAAGCGAACACCTTCTTCATATTGCATCTGTTGTATTGAACCCTCCGTAGCTTTTGGGTCGCCATGGAATACGGCTTCACCCACGAAGTCCGTAAAGTAAAGCGAGTAGCAGACGTGTGCCATCCAGCAGAAGAGATTAGTCAGGCAAACCATGCGGAGCGAGTACGGCATGTATACAATGGAAAGCAAGTAATGTGACAGCGACTCAATTTCTACTGTGTTTTGCGGTTCCCGCATGTCACTTTTGATTGCTGGTTCCTCTGCCGTCATCAGTAGCCCCTGACTTTCTGTAAAGGATGTCTCACCTACGATTTCCTTGATTGTAATGAGACTGTCCGATGGCGCTTCAGATGACAGCTAAGTAAACAAAAAGTCCCAAAAGGATTAATTAAAAGTATGTACGTATATGGTATAAATAAAATCAGCTTATAAAATAACAAATAAAATAACAAAGAGTCAAGTGACAGTAGTCTGGTTCTTGTGCAAATATAAGTAATAGATATTAAATTCTTGTGACAACACAGGAAGGTGATTACTAATTTATAACATAAGATTGCAAATTTAAAACTGTTATAGCCAATTCACACTAGCCAACATCTATCGTTTGCCGTCCACCGTCAGAGACGGTTGAAGTGTCTTCAGTCCCGCTTGGTAGTTAGTTGCATCCTTAATGGCCGGGACGTCCAACACCAGTTGTAGCAGCCAATCTTTTTGCTCCCCAATTCATAACACTGCTGTGTGTTGTTCTTTGCTTTCGCTTGTCTTTATTTATGACACACAATATATCTTATGCCAAGCTGCTCTGCTCAGCGGCGAGGCAGCGGTCTTATGTATATGTTTACATATATATTGTTTGGCGGCAGCGTGAGCCACGAGCGGTGAGCATGTTCATATTGTGGCTGGATCAATTATTCTGACATATGCATGTATGAGAAATATCGAGTTACAATTGCAATTAAAAACTTGGCTTTTGTATTATTCTGCAACAAAATTGTTACAGTGTGTACTCGCTATATGAACATACTACACCTCCCCTATTAAAGGAATAACGAAATTATATTGAAGTGATTCAAAATTTAAATTTATTATTAATGATTACTAAATATTTATATTTTATTAATATTAAAATAGGAATTTTGATTATTAATAAAGTATTTAAGAAATGTCTGTTAGCCGGCTCAAGGTCGTATGTCTTTTTTGTGCTTTAAATAAATAGATACACAGTATGTTTGGATGCTCCGATATATTTCGATGTGCCTTCGGCATTCGTCATCAGTGCTGTATATAACAATAACACAAGAACAAAACGCAAAATTTTTGTTTATAATCTTGACAATTAAACACAAAGGGGGTACAAAATATAATAATTACATACAGAGGGCACAGCGTCCAATCAGTCAGCTGTGGAGTTTGAAACTAAATTGTTTTTCTTATTGGCATCGAGAAGGTGTCTGTATATGTGTGCACAATTTTCTGTGTCCGTTTTCAGTCTTATGTGTGTGGGTGTTTTTATGATGTGCAACATCTCCAAAGTGAACCGTTTGTGGTATTGTTGTACTTGTTGCAGTATGCTCACAGCTGAGAAGTCTGGTGAATGTCTGCTCTCTGCACAGTGGGCCGCAAGTGCTGTTTTTTGTATTGGTGTCTCATCTCGTCGTTTTATATCCGACTTATGTCCTGAAAGTCTCGTTCTTAATTTGGATTTAGTTGTACCAATATTTAAATATATATATCTCCAGCACATGGGATCTTGTATATTAGATTGCTTTTGTCCAGCGTTGCTATACTGCTCTTCATATTGCTAAAAATCTTTTATTTGTAAGTATCGGTTTATGGGCTATGGCGTATAAATCTTTGTTTTAGCAATCAGAATGTATAATCCATCTGAAAACTTTGGTATGTAAACAACAGATTTATAGGTTTTGGAATTTTTTTCTTTTGGTGCGCTATTTTGGTGTGTTCTGCTCTTTAACATTCCATAAATTGTATGTGTGGGAAAATTATTGCATTTGAGGATTTTTGTTATTCGTTTTGTGTTGTTTTTATGAAAAATTGGATCGCTTACTTCCAAAACTTTTCTAATGAAATTTCTTGCTGTATTAACTATTATGTTTTTGGGGTGCTTTGAGAAGTAATTAATAATTCTACCGGAGGCCATTGGTTTCTGATACCAATCCAGTTTCAATGTGTTATCCTTCCTATGTATTACTGAATCCAGAAACGGTAGTTTTTGGTCCACTTCCAACTCAAAAATGAATATTATATTTTTATGATAACCATTCAGCTGTCCAAGTGTTTTCTCTATTTCATCTATCTTGACTATTGCGAGTAAGTCATCCACATATTTGGTAAGAAGTCTAGTGTTCGTCGTCTGGCTTAATACTTCTTCCATCACAATATCGGCGATAATTAGTGATGCTGGCGATCCCATAGGTAATTCTTTTAGCTGGGTATAGATCTTGTCGCCATACTTAAAATACCTATTCTCGGTGATGCAGAAAATCACGATCTCCATGAACAGCTTTTTTGGTATATTCGTGTGTTCAGAAATCTCACTCCATCTCTTCTGGATCACTTCTAATGTCAAGTCCGTTGGGATATGGGAAAAAGGGAAACTACATCAAAAGATACCATCCTTTCGTCATCAAATATGTGGCTGTCATTGATGCGTTCCTTAAAGTCTACTGTGTTTCGGACATTGTATATGGTATCGTTTTTTAAGTTCTTCAATATGTTCATCATAAATTCACACAGATGATAAGACGGTGAGTTTGTCATAGAACATATAGGACGTAGAGTTATGTTTTCTTTATGTGTTTTTGGAAGACCGTAAATCCTAGGTGGTAAAGCTGTGCTAGTCGATAGTCCGTATTTTTCTTTCTTGGTTATTATTCCTAAATTGAAAAGTTTTTCCACAAACGCGTTGTTTTTCGTTTGGAGTTTTAAGGTGGAATCTATTCTCAAGACTCTTTAAGTATTCAGTTCACCTAATATTTCCTCCATTTTATTTTTGTAGTCTTCATTCTCCATTGCTACAGCAACGATTCCCTTATCCGAGTTTAAAATCAATACGTTCCTATTTTCGCGTAAAAATCGTTGTTTGTCCCACTGTATCTAGTAACACGCGGTCCATTGCGCTTTCTGTTCCCTTTGTTGTGCTTTCCTTGATTAGAAGTGAAACTTTTGTTCTCGCTGTATCCTGTTCTTCTTTGGTTCTATTCGTTTGTACTAGCTGTTCCTCGTCGGCAATAGTTTTGAAGAGAGGGAAGATATTTTTAGAAACAGGGAGAGCAAACTTAGCTCCTTTGCTAAGCAGCTCTCTGACGTTTGGTGGGAACTCCGCTTTGGTTGTGTTGACAAACCATTTGTTGTTGCTGTTTCCAGAGAGAGTGATGCTCCGTTCATTTTTCAAGATCTCGTGTTTGGCTATGTGTCGCTCTTCCAGTTTCCTTGTTATATTTTCAGAAAGCGTCCGTTCTCGCGTGATCATCGTCTACGAGTCTATGTAGCTTGGTTGTTGTTCTGATCAGCTGTTTTCTTTCTTTGTTGAATGTTAGTTTTTTCCCGGTTAAAACATGACCAAATGTTACGAAAATATTGAAACTGAGGTTTATTGTGAAAACATGGGTGTTGTCTAATTTTGAGTATCTAAAGGATGTTGGAAGTTTCCCGAATTGTTTTGGGCTACTCTAACATTGTTGTTATTGTTATTGCGTAGCCCTTGGTTGGAGTAGCTGTTTCCTCTATAATTAGAGTTGCCTCTACCTCTATAATTTGGGTTACCACTGCCTCTATAATTGGAGTTTCCTCTATATTGGCCTTGTCCATTATAATTGTTCTGGAAATTACCTCTGTTATTAGATGAACCTCGGTTATATCCTCGGTTGGACCCTCTATTATTTCCTTGATTGTTTCGTTGTTTATAGTACAGTACAGTATTTGTCTGTCCTGTAGCTTCTGTGCAACTATTGACAAATTTTGAGATGGCATCATTCATAGTGCTAAATGTGCCTGCATGATAAGTTTAACTTTATCTATTGTGCAGTTTTGTGTCATGGCCTTGACAGCTAGTGTTGTGCTGTATTTGCTGGCCAGTTCAGGGGTCCAGTCGTGAATATATGCTCCTTCTAGAGACTTGGTTAATCTCTCGACTTTTTGAGTATTTATATTTGCTGTTTTGTTCTTCTGCTGTAAATTTAAGAGTTTGGCGGATATTACTTCCACTGATTCTCCTTTTACTGTTTTTGTGAGTTGTGCAATTATAGCATCAACAGTCTCTTTGTTACTTATTAGGTTTCTGGCATGTCCTTTAAGCTTTGTCTTTATTAGACTGACAACTGTTTGCTCATGATTGCCTGTTAACGATTTCACGAGATTTAGCGCATCTGTGAAGCTTTGTAGATTTTCTGTTTTTCCGTCGAACTCCGGTAAAAGTGAGGAGGCTAGTTTTAGAAACTCTACTATTGTTTGACTCATACTGGTTCATGCTTGATTTATGTTGGGCGTTAAAGACTCTACTTCTATTTCTTCCGGTATATCGGACTTGTCATCCTTTAATACCGATTTGTCAAATTTCGCTTGTAAGTTTAGTATTGTCGGACAGAACAGTTGTAAATTGTGTCTGTTCGATATGTGTATTAAATTGTCCCTCAGGCGCTAGAGAGCATCCGTTGCCTGTGTCCAATGTAAGTCTATTTTTATTATTGTTTACTATCTTACGAACGTCGTTGTAAGCTTTGATTAGGATTTCAACGTGATTAATTTTCGTCTGGCTCGTGATATGTATGCTTTTATTGAGGCATTTAAACAACTTGTCGAATGGCTCTCTTTGCTGCTTGATGAATATCGCTATTTCTCTCCATTGAGGCATTTAAACAACTTGTCGAATGGCTCTCTTTGCTGCTTCATAAATATCGTTATTTCTCTCCATTCCATATGGATGGTAATTAATTTATTTTAAGCTTTTATTCATCGTCTGAACTACTCTTAGGTAATTCCTCTATTTTATCATCAAAAGGAAAATGTAGCCAAAGTGGAATACTTTTGTTGTGTATGTTTCTCTTGAAGAGGTCTTTTATCGATCTCTCTATTTTTCCGACTATTGTTATTTCGAATCTCTTATTTTTTCAATCCAGTCCAACATTTGGGCTCCTTTAGGATTGGTTTCTTCATTTTGTATGATGTGTTTAATGAAGTGGACATATTTTTTCAAATGTTTTAAGTCCTGTACTTTCATTTTAAAGATTTCTTTTACATAAAATTATTATTATATTTTTTGTGGTCAGTACCTGATCTTATACCTTATCTAAATCGTTTGCCCTGCTCATATGTTTCTTTTTTAAGCACGTGTTGTGCAGCTGATATAACCTGACAAAAATGATTACGCTCAGTAATATGACAAATAAAAATAAGAAGAATTGTAATAACCTCTAGTTCGGGTGAAGTAACCTCGACTTTATTTATTACGGACTTGGTATCTATTACACCCATTTTGAGCCAACCTATGTCTATTTTGAATAGAAGATCCAGTTCGAAATAACGACTGGGTTTTTGTTTTCTGGTAAAAAGAATTTTTCGTTTTAATTTCTTATTTTATTAAGAAAACAAATTTTCAAGATTGTTCTTGCATTTATGTTTTGTATTGTAAGTCGCGTGTCTAAGGCTATTTGGGATAGACTATATAGTCTTAACCCTACTGGCAATATGTGCCCTGCTCCGAATTCCAGCTTTAATGAAATGGACAGATACTTTTATGATGAGGAAGACGAATTGTTGGACGCGTATTTATCGCAAGGCGTTCAATCGGAAGTCAACAGTACAATGGACGCATTTTCAAAAATTGAAAATCTCCAACTTTCTTATCAGAGAATAGACATAGACGTTCTATCGTATTGGAAAGGAAAACAGTATACCGACCAGGAGCTGTACGCAATTAGTAAAGTTTGTTATGCAGTACCGCCAACTCAGGTAAATGGAAATGGCGTAATAAATTAAAGTTGTCTTATTTATTTATACTTATTTTATAACAGGTGTCGATTGAACGAGCATTCTCTACGCTGAGACTGGTGCTAACCGACTACCGAAATCGATTAAGCCAAGATGCTCTTGAGAATATATTGTTAGTTAAATTAAATCCTAGCTTTTTGGACATGGCAATTGATACCTTGCCACTATTTGAAAAAGAAGAACATACTCTAAGTGATTAAGAATTTACACAACTAATTACATAAATAACTAAAAATAATGAAAAAAATGAATAATTTGTTGCTATAAATTTTAATTTTTGTAAACATTGAAAAAAATCTAAACAAAAATTAATAAAAAAAAAAGTACAAGAAGAAAGTACAAGTACATTATAAATAATTGCCAAATAATTTTTTAAAGTCATAGCTAATCCAAAAAAGTCGCGACATGGACTGCAAGTGACTTCCACGAATCAGTCGCTTCTTGCTTTTTTGACTTACGCTGCTGATCGAAAGCAACAGCAGCTAAAATCAAAAGTAGCAAAAAGTCGTCGCCACTGATTTTAGCGACTGCGACTGTCGCCAACTGCCGAAAGTCGACGCGATGCAGCGGCGACTTAAGTCTACGATCGAAATCAACAGGAAAGCAGAAAGCAAAAAAACGAAAAACGGCGACTGCTACTGATTTTTGATTTTCCTTGCTGTTTGATTTTTGCCTATGCTTTTACTGCGACTTATGATTTTTTAGAAGCAAAAGCAATAGCAAAATCATTTGAAATGAAACTTACTGCAGTTTTTTAAACGCTGGTCTAAGCACACGAGCCTAAAACACACGGAGTGTGGTGTCAATTATTTTACCACTCTTGATGGTATACAAATTCCTGCCTATTTTTGAGTATGGCTTTACGGGGCATACTCTAACCGGGCAACGCAATTATTGCTTAGTTTTACAATGTTTCTTACAAAGTTTATTGATTGTGTGTTTGTGGCTTTGATCAGGAAAGCTGCATGAGTCAGCCGACGAGCCATTGCTAAACTCTGGCTGCTTCCTCTGCGAGATGATGTTGAAAGCACGAAGCTTCGAACGGGGGGAGTATTTTTGGGCGACGGCCCAAATGATTAATCGGTCATTTCAAACTTTATGTAAAATCACTCTAGTCATTTACATATTGCTCTGAGCTTAACGTAAATCTCACTCATTGTTTGTTTTGATCGCTCAGCTGCATTTCCTCTCTTTCTATTCTCTTTGGTTCTTGTCGCTTGCCTAGCGCTGTGGCTAGGTCAAAGCCGGCCGCTGCAGCTTCTGCACAGTCAGCTCATAATTAATTGTCTTTGAAATCGGTCGCGTATGATACGGGCCAGTTATTATCTAATTATAATTTGGCTCGTGTTGCGTACTTTACTTGCAATTCAAAATTAGTCAATATGGTTTCCCTTTCTTAAACTCGATCACTTATTGCGATTTGTGAACTTCTAAAGGCTCTGGATCCGAGCAGCCACCTTTCTGGAATTAATTAACATTGTAATTAATAAAGGCTCTGGCATCAACTGTCACCCTTCTGAACAAATAAAGATTTGTACTACATATACTTAAACGAAATTGCGGCCTCGCGTTTAGTGTATTTAATTGGAAGGATCTAACTCCTAAAGGGCACTGAAAAAGCTCAGTGTCACAACACTTTTCTTAATTCAAGGGAAATTTTAAGAAAAATATAAAGCGAATTTCTAAATTTTAGAAATTATTTTCTAACAAACCATTTTTAGGATTGATTTTTCTAATTTTAAGAAAAACCTGCCTAAAAACATGAAAGGAACATTTAAGGGTGAATTTCTAAAAACTAGAAAATAAATTTTTTCTGTGAACACTCAGAAAATTGTATTTCAAGACTTCAGAAATTCTAGCCATAAAATGGTATTGTCCTTATTTAAAAAAAAAATGTTCTAGATTGGTGAAATTTTTGACCTAAGAACTAAAAAGTTTTAACCATTAAACAAACCCCCTAAAATTCAGAAAAAGAATTCTTAAAAATAAGTAAATTGGCAGACACTCGGGGTAACAAGTGAGATTGCCTCGCTTGGAAGAAAGTTAAGTCAACAACAACAGACTCGCTAACAAGGGTTGTTTTTTTGTTGTTGTTATTTGAGTTCGTGCCCATGGTTGACCTTATTGCCCTTAACTTAAAAAAGGACATTTTCTAAAAACAAGAAAATAACTTTCAAATTTTTTGGAATGATGCTTGCAGTAACGAGCTGCGCGAAATTTCTATTTCGCGTGTGTGTTTCGCTATCTTCGCATTCTTCGTTAACTTTAATTTCAGTGTGTGTGTGGATGTGTGTGCTGAGATGCGTGCTGCGTGCATTGGCGAAAACGAAATCCAAAAAAATTGTGAGTTGACTTTGGCTGTGAAACATGGAGCAAATTCTCAAGGAGTTGAAGGGTGAAGCCTTTGCTGAAATTTTTGCTGGTGAGTGTTTTGTTAAAAGGTGTCAGGTGTAATTTTAAATTGCTAATTTTTACTACAGATTGCTGCTGACTTCGAGCAACCAAAAAAGTCCCTAAATGCTTGTCGGAGAAGTGGCCGTTGTTTTTGCAGTTCATCGTGCCCCTTATGCAGGCAAAAGTTAAGGCCATATCGCGAAATTTTGAAATCATTTAATGAGCAAACAAATGGTAAGACAATCTTTGTTTTGAATTATACCATCAGAATACCCGGCGCCGTAGAGGGCCTTTGCATTATGGAAATATGATTCAAGTTTCATTAACATTTGAACTAGTCCAAACTTGTTTAAACACATTATTTAAAAGTTATAAAAATTATGTTTTTTCCAGATGCAAAACATGCGATTGTTTAATCCTACTTCACTCGATGCTGGAGCCAACTGCGCGAAATAAATGGAGTTCGAATGGAAAAAGGACAAAAAAATACACAAAGGAGGATTCAAGAAACGAATTAATAATTTGGATTTTTCTATTATATGGTGCTATATTGCTAAAAAACATAATGTTGTTTCTCATCATTTTATTTTATTATTTCATTTTAGAAATCATTTTCTCTTTCTATCTTTTAGAATTGTCTTTCTAAATTTTATTACCACAGAGCTATAATTGAGGAAATATAATGATGTATTTTTTATGATTTCTAAAATTAAACCAAATTTACCCATGGCGCAAAAATATGGGCGATTTTGTTAATTCTAGGGCAATTTAGGGCTATTTTAGAAAAATATAATATATCAGCGAATGTTGTAAATTAAATTAGGTTACTCTTGTATAAAATTTTCTCCTATTTTTTTTAAGACGCATTAAGAATTTATTTTGAAAAGAGAAATGCTCTGAAATTCCATATTACTAATGTTTCCTACTATTGTGTTTGAATTAAAATGCTTTGTTAAGCTTAATAACTTTTAATATTATGAACAGAATTATGGTTGGATAAAATAAACTAAAATTAAAAGATAAAATTTATCCTTTGAAAGAACGGTTAGATAAGGCGGTGTAATACATTTATGGATTTTCCATCAACATGTCCACTAGTGGTAAATCAAAAGTAGGGTGGGTACAGCAGCGAAGCTACAGTCCAACGTAGTAGCTTAGATAAAATGTAGGTCTGATTTCGAATTTCTCTATCTAACTCTGTTTATTTCGTTTCTCTCTTTATTTTATGATTAGTTAGCTTGTTCTTTAGGATTTAGGGATTCTTACTAAATTTATATTGTGGTTGTGTTTGAGAACAGAAATCTGAAATTTGGACAAAAGTTTCCATATGTGGTGAAAGTGAGTACTAAGACGGGGTACTAATTTTATTATGTATCCGATTGACTTGAAACTCGACTTGTAAGCAAAGTATTCGAAACAATTGGACTCGTGTTTTCCTATTTCCGAAACCCCGCAAGGAAAATTCCGGGAAAATTCGATATGAGAAAAATTTATTTTTCACCCGATTGACTTCAAATTGTCCAAATTGAAGGTGAAATAAATTGAGATGTAATTTTCCGATGTTGGTAATTTTTTCCGTAGGGTCGGAAAATTCTGCAAACAAGAATATTAATTTTCCAAATTACTTGAAATATGGTTTGTAAGGATGGCAAGTGAAATGAATTGTTAGAAAATTTGACCGTGATGTAGGAAAAATCCCAGAAAAGTCTAAATGGTAAATAACTCTATTTCACCCGATTGACTTGAAACTTATCTAGCATGTACAGCCGAAGAAAAGATTTAATTTTTGTTGCGACAATTTGCTCGTCTACACACAGATGCTGAGTCACTGGCACAGACTGGAACTTGTCATTAAAATGTTTGATAGTCGGACGGGTTTTTTATAAAGGATCGAAGTCCACAGAGTTCTTAGCAGGCAGTTTGCTATTGTCATTAAAATGTATATTACTCCGAATTTGGTCAAAACGATTTCTTGACTTTGTGTCTTGGATGACTTGCAACGGCTACCCAGTTAGTTGTCGCTTTAAATCTTCTTCCACGACTACACTAGTAACCTGACAACAGAACTCGGGTCGACGAAAGCAGCTAATGGGACTCAGCTATCAAAAGCAGTCGGTTGGGGGGGTTTTTTTGTTGTCATCGTTTTCCACCTGCTTGTCGTACATAATAAAATAAAGTCCCTTGCCTATAGAATAATCAAAACCCAAAAATAACACAAAATATCCCAGAGGATCAGTACCTGTTGTCTTCGGCAGCTGCTTTGATGTTTTAGCAGCCTTGCATCTAAACCCAACCTACCTATGAACGGGCTTTTTTGCAGTTGATATTATTGCCCGTTCCCAAATGCAGAAGCCATTATACCCCTAACTCATTATACCTTCAGGAAAATTCAAAATAATTTCAGAACTCCATTATTTTCAATATTTATTCTTAAAAAATCATAAGAAAAACTTCAGACGATTCTAGTAGCAAACGTGCCATATTAATTTACAGAATTTTTACATGATTTTAACACTTATTTTGTCGCAAAACTGATACGCATGACCAAAAAAATTATTAACCACAAAAACTTAGCAACACTCTGCACATCAGAATATGGACTAAATTTTCTGCCACCTTTTGGCCACTAAACACATTCTGGACTTCTTTTCACAACTTTTCTCTGATACTGCGTCTGCGGAGCCTCGAGGTTGTGAAAGACTTCCCTCTCCTCTCGTATGGCTAACAGTGGATACTGCACAGCTGCAGAGAAAAACGACTCTCTTGCCTTTCTTGCCGTGTGGACGTCAGAGAACTAGTGACTTAGCCAGATTTGCGAATGCGTCGCAGCTTGGACAACCACCCTTATTTTCCTCTCCTGAGCCCAAGAAGGTAGTGGGCAAGATTGGACCGAGGAAAGCTTTACCCTTCCTAGGCGTCACACCTTAAGCTGGTTCTAAATGGGGAATATCACTATTTGGAAGGATCGAACTTTTTTTTTTCCACACAATTTCACAAAAATAAATATCTTAGCAGGTCGCCTCTTATTAAATAAAATATAAATACAAAAACCTTGAAAATAACTTCAGGATGCTTGACTTTCATCCAGATTAATAAAAATCGGCAAACGTGTCTGGAACTCCAATTTTGATTTGGGTTTTCACGATTTGGGCGATATAAATGTTGGTCTGCTGAACGATGTGCGTTATGATTCCGCCATCTAGAAAATATTCAAAAAATATTCTCCCAGATCGGGATCAAAAATGAGAAAGCCGATTTATCTAGCACCAGATTTTTTTGACTCCATAATATCTTTTTGAAGGCATCGGATTTCGGATTTATATCCAGAACGCATCCTACAAATGCGCCAGCATCATTTATAGTGTTTTTGTAGGCTCATGGTCAGATGCATGACGTCCACTGGAACGACTTTCAAATTCGCTTTCAGTCTTTGTTGTGTTTTTTGGGTAAATATTAGCCAGGGGACAACATTCTTATCTTGTAAATAATAAAAAAAAAAAATATTAATAATTATTAACTTAACCTAATACATATATATATAGTTTCAAGACATTAACTGCTAATAATTTAATTTTAAAGTGATTTTTAAACATCAGTTTGCAAGTGCTTTTTAAGTTTTATATTAAACTGTTGGGTGCTTCTAATAGTTTTAAGGTGGTGAGGTAAGTCGTTCCACAGACGAATGGCATTTACCAAAAACGGCTTCTCAGAGCATAGCATTCTGGTTCGTGGACAGATAAAGTTGTTGGTTCTTTGTGAGAGAACAGGTTTTAGTTTTTGAAAAAAAGTAAGACGGTTGCCAAGTGCTTATGATTTTATGGAGAAAAGTAAGAGTCCTGAGATCAATCCACTTTGCAAGTTCAAGGTCAAAAAGTTTGTAGGATAAGTGCGAAATATGTTCCATGCGCTAAACATTAAATACATACCTAGCAATGGAATTAAATGCCACCACTAACTAATGCATTTCTCTCGAGTCGCAATGACCAAAAATCTCTACACCATAAAAAAGTGTGGGTACTAGGATCATTTTTCCAATAAGCAACTTCATTTTAATTGGCAGAAACCAATGTGACACTGAGAGCTGCCGCAGTAGACCATAAGTCCGAACAGTTGCTGTAGCGATTTGCTTGCTCCAAGACAAAGTATTATTGAAGATGATCCCTAGATTTACTGACTGTTCCTCGTATTTAATAGGCGTGCTATCTAAGAACAAATTTGGCAACAGACTTGTATCAACTGGTTTTTTATGGATGACAATACATTTTGATTTTGCTGGATTCAAACCAAAGCCATTTTTTTTTGCCCAATGGTTAATTTTAGCAAGTACATTATTAGAGATAACTACACAGACTTCAATCTGGGACGGTTAACATATATTTGGACGTCATCAGCGTAAAGATGAACTTCACAATTAGACCAAACATTTTTGTGCATAAAATGTCGTTGTTGACTGTATCAAAGGCCTTACTATGGTCCAGCAGAGTTAAAAAAGTAACAGAGACAGAATCAATCTGCTGACGTACATCTTCGACTTTATTTGTAATCGCTGTTACACAACTCGTATTTTTCCTGAAACCAGATTGTTTTGAACTTAACAGCAGATTGCTATCAAGAAAAAGAGGGAGATTTAAGTGGCCAAAAGCTTTTCTAAAGCTTTAGCAAGAAAGGGTAGAATGGATATGGGCCTATAATCGATATTTGATTTGGGAATTGGAAGAATATTAGCCCTCTTCCATAGACATGGAAAGGTGGACGTTGTAATGCCAGTGTTTATGATATGTGTAATGGGATCCATTATATATGGAACAAGGCCTTCAGAATAGGACTCAATTTTAAAAATACATTCTAAGACATCACAGTTACTGACACACATAAAACTAAAGCTATTATCACAGTATGGTTGAGTTATCAGGTACTTGTTATACGTATCCTCAGGTACATTGAATTGCACAAACTTATTATTTAGCTCATTCACATTTTCGTCAATCCCAATTTGTAGTTTATTTGTTTCCAATTCCCATCTTACTGATTTCTCTCCACTTTTGTTTTGTATTAATGCCATTTTTTAATTTTGAGGAATAGTAATCTATTTTTGTTGTCCTAATCATTCTTATGACATCACTTCGCAGTCTCTTATATTAAAAAACACAGATCAGGAGTTCCATACCGCTTCCATCTACGATAAGCAACGTCACGTAAATAAATATGTTTATCCATGTTTTCGCAGAACCACGGTGGTTCCAACGGTTTTATCACCTTTGTTTTGATCAGCACGAATTTGTTGAACAAATAAACCAAATAATTAAAAATTTGTACTTGGCTGTCTACAGAGGGCATGAGATATATTAACGACCAGTCACATTTTGTTCTTTCCTAGCCAAATTCAGTAAAGTTAATATAAGGTTGTCAAAAAAGGTATTTCCGCAAGCTTGTCTTTGCAAGCGCGTAGTTCTAGTTGTATTCGTTGCATCGGTTCACGCTAGAGCTTTTTGGAAAGCTCTTTTCACGCGCTAACACGTGTTTGATTTATTGTTGTTTGTTTTTAGTCGTTCGTGAGTTATAGCGTCGCAAACATGGAGCAAAATAAAGAGAAAATACGGCATATTTTACAGTACTACTACGATAAAGGCAAAAATGCATCTCATGCTGCCAATAAAATTTGTGCAGTTTATGGACCCGATACAGTTTCCATTTCCACCGCACAACGATGGTTTCAACGTTTTCGTTCTGGTGCAGAGGTGATCGAAGATGCGCCACGGTCCGGAAGGCCTGTCGTCGAAAATTGCGATAAAATCGCTGAATTGATCGAAAGAGACCGGCATAGTAGCAGCCGTAGCATCGGCCAAGAGCTGGGCATGTGTCATCAAGCCGTTATAAACCATTTGAAGAAGCTTGGATTCAAAAAGAAGCTCGATGTATGGGTGCCACACGACTTGCATGCGAATCGCTTCTGAATTGCAACAAAATCGACCCGTTTTTGAAGCGGATGGTGACTGGCGATGAAAAGTGGGTCACTTACGACAACATGAAGCGCAAACGGTCGTGGTCGAAAAGCGGTGAAGCTGCCCAGACGGTGGCCAAGACTGGATTGACGGCCAGGAAGGTTCTTCTGTGTGTTTGGTGGGATTGGCAGGGAATCATCCACTATGAGCTGCTCCCCTATGGCCAAACGCTCAATTAGGACCTGTACTGCCAACAACTGGACCGCTTGAATGCTGCACTCATGCAGAAGAGGCCATCTTTGATCAACAGAGGCCGAATTGTCTTCCATCAGGACAACGCCAGGCCACACACATCTTTGGTGACGCGCCAGAAGCTCCGGGAGCTCGGATGGGAGGTTCTTTTGCGTCCACCGTATAGTCCGGATCTCACACCAAGTGATTACCACCTATTTCTGTCCATGGCGAACGAGCTTGGTAGTCGGAAGTTGGCCACAAGAGAGTCCTGTGAAAATTGGCTCTCCGAGTTTTTTGACAATAGGGAAGCGAGATTCTATAAGAGGGGCATTATGAAGTTGGCATCTCGTTGGGAACTCGTCATCGAACAAAACGGCGCATATTTGACTTAAATCGCATTATTATAACCAATTTTATGAACAATTGAAAATTGAATAAACATACCGCTAGACTTTTTTGACAGCCTATATTTTTAAAATCTCTAAATAATGCTTAAATAAAAAATCATGATTTTTGCCCCTCAAAGTATGTTGTATTTATATATATAATATTTTATTTTATGATATTTTCTTTAAACCTCATTTGTTTATTACACCTAACACTTGTCAGACAATCTCAGTGAATGTAGAGTGTGGACTAGGTTTGACACTGCAAATCAGTTATCTCATTCAAATGGATGATTGTTAACGAAAATATAGTTGGCATACTTCAAAGCTTAAAAAATCATGATATTTTGCTAGCATAAACGTAGTAACATTGACCTGGTGATACAATAATATATTGTTAGCATCGATATCGACATATTAGTCAAGAAGAGTTTCACAGGTCATTGAAAAATGGGTGGGCGTTGATTTATAGACGACATGCAGTCCCAATGTCTGAAAATTGTCTAGCAGATGATTCTCTTTTAAAATATTGCATGTTAAAGATAGATCAGTAATTACGTCCAGTACTTGAGAATAGTCAATAGTTCGATTGGGTCTATAAATGCATCCAATTATTGTTTTTTTTTAATGAATTCTTATTAAATATTTCCAAGAACAAATATTTGATTCCACTATTATTGGGAGATTAGTTTTGCACTAAGCTTTTCATTCACATAAATAGCGACCAAACCTTCATGTCCAACACGATCAGAGCGAAATAAAGTATATCCATCACACAAAACAGACAAATCACTCAACTCAGACATATACCACGTTTCCGATACACAAATAATATCAACATTGGACTGTACAAAGAGACTTCTAAACTCATAAATTTTTCGTGCAAGATTTTGAGCATTTAAATGTGTAATGGTAAGTCTTTGTTTGAATTTGCTCAGAACATCAGACCCTATTTGGTGCACACACTCAGCTAATACAAAAAGAAGAATAAACTTAAGATTAAATATAATTGAAAGATACATTTAAAAAGATTCACTTAGCTTTGAACTAGCAGAGACAAGAACATTAAATACAAATCTATTGACGAAAGTTATGATCGCTGCCGTCGAGCTCTGGGGCAGCAGATGCGGGTATTGCTTGATTAGGGGGCAAGGGTAGGGTGCACAAGACCACTACGTGCAAATACTGAAGTTAGAATTATGTGCTTTTTAAGACGCATCGCCTCTTTAAAAATGAGATCGTGAGATCGCTCATTCACATAATATGCAGCTTCAGAGTCAAAGCCCAAAAGCTCCAGCTTCAGTGGTTGCGTAGACTCTTTTCTGTAAGCTCCTATTGAGCGTAAGAGCATATATTTTTCACGTGCATTTTAATTATAATAACCGGGTCCACACGGCTATTTTGAGTTTTACGTGCACGGAATAAATCACAGAGCCTCGGTGGTGGAGTAAACTTACTTTGAAATATTTTTTTTCGCCAGCTGTCCCAAGACCGCCTCTACGCGGGTGACCTTTGATCTCAACTAAAATGCTCACAAGCACGTTCAATCTTCAGAAAAATCGCTTTTTGTTTCATAAAGACGTTCAGCAACACACAGATAAATTCATTTTTTTTTCTAAGCTTATGAAAAATATTTTTTTTAATTTTTTGTTTTTCGCATGCCGCACAAAATATTTGATTTTTGTGTAATTCACAAATTTCTTTCGATTCCCCAAAATAGATCACATTAATCAAAATAGCAAAATGTGGTCTATTAAGCGTGTTTTGAACTTAGCCCGCCAAGAGGCGGTCTTGGAAACTAGAGCGTTAAAAGAAAAGAAGAAGAAGAAACAAAATCTTTAAGATCTTCAAATAAGCTCATTTTTGACAACAGTTGATCAAACTGACTTTACCTTTTTATGTACATTTAACAACCAAAATCTTTCGAGTCACTTTTTTGAAATACAAATTATGATATCCAAAGAAAGAATATTCTAAGGATGTATGTTGCATCAGCGAACATATATCATAACTTTTATATAATAAATCATAACTTGATTACTATATATGTATGTCTAGATGGTAAACACCATATTTCTTCAAAACTGCGACATTTTTTCTAAATTGCGGGGGCAGGAGGGGTCGTGGCCAAAATTTAAAATAAACTTGATATGCCGGCAAATATAAGAACATTTTGTCGCATACATGTCAAACCGATAGTGGTCTTAAAATCTAGGAGATCTAATTGTTCATACGGACGGACGAACAGACAAATAGGCAGACAGACTCTCCGTGACAGCGGCATAACCGTTTGGGAATTACAAAGCAGAATGCGTGCAAAAACATCGAGAGGCAGCGTAGAAACAAACAGTTGCCTTTGTGTGTGTGTGTCCCCATGGCCTTCTCGTTTTTAGTGTAATACTAATCAGGGCTGCCAACCGGTTTTGAACCGAACGGTTTCGAACCCGGAATTCAGACTTTTATTTTAATACGAACCGAACCTTGAACCGAACCTCTTTAGAAATTAAAGCTGAACCCGAATCTGTACCGAACCCAAAATTTCGGTTCGTTTCAACAAAACTGACACAAAAATTTGACCTTCTGTCTACCGACTTCATCTGTTATGTGTTGCGACTGACTCCTAAGCTGGGCAGGAGAGTGGAAAAAAATCTGGCAAAACGATTAGATTTCCGCATAAAATCCCTACCCATAACAGTCTCTGCTTTTAAAGCTCCCTGACTCTATTATTATGTTAATATTTTCTATGTAAACCACGAAATGGAATTTCACTAAAGTGTAAATTATATATTAAATTTATCCATGTGTTCTACTAACCAATTCCGACCCAATTACCACTCGGTTCTCATACAATTTGGGGAGTTTTTAGGTCTAATGCTGTTGTTAAAACACATAGAAGACAAAATTTAGAAATGTGGCATGGACTGAAACAAGGTTCGAACCAAAACCTTCTCCCAAAAACCTCGAACCTTAAATTTTTGACCTTAACCATTCGTTAATTTGGGTTCCAACCAGTGTAACGGAGATACGAATATTTTTTTTTGATTTGCAGCTCTAATGCTAATTAGTATTAGTGGCATTAAGCTGCTTAAACAGAATGTTGCCACTGTGCAGGCCCACGTGAGCCAGATACAGTTTCAAATGCAGCTTGCCACCAATTCGCCGCATGCAACCAATCCGCCTCACGCAAACGCCGCCAGCTGCAGCAACAAGAACAAAGGCAGCTGTTTGCGTCGGTACTTCTCACACGCTTGGTCAAATTTATCAACCAAAACCAGATCTTAAGTGAAAACTAAATGGGCTTCAGAGAAGGATATTTAACAGTCGACTGCATTTATGTTGTTACTGCAATAGCAAAAGACTATCTGAGCAAAGAAAAAAAGATTTATTGCTTCTTCATAAATTTCAAGGCAGCTTTGGACACAGTTAATAGGGACAGCCTGCTGTATATGTTAAGCAACTTAGGAGTATCCTCCAAAACGATAAAAATCATTTAGAGCCTATGCAGCAAAAACATCAGAAGGGTGTGGGATGCCCAAAAGCCTAGCGGAAGGACTCTCCACAGTCCTTGCGTCAGTCCTTTACTATTTGCGCTCTACATCGATGATATTGTGAACAATCTGACAGGAGGAGTTTACCTAGGTTCGCATCGGTTCAAGGTGCTGATGAAGATTTGCGCAAAACGAAAATTGGAGCAGGGCAACAGCGAAGGCGATCACTTGCTATGCTGCTCAAGTGTGGGACACAGAATGTTATAATGATGTTGAAAGGAGCCAGCGATATTTTGTAAAAAGACTCTTCCACCTTCCGCAGAATACTCCTAGCTACGCAATCCATTTGGAGACCGGTCTACCTGCATTATTCACTTTTGGACATCCACTTCAAATATTTGTTGAAATCGTAGAATATGCAAGACCGCCGCTAAACAAATGGCTCAAGCTGGCTAGAGATTATGAGGCACCTTTGACACTGGAAAACCCAAGCTTGTGGAGGTTGGAGCAGAAAACATTGATTCTCAACGTAGACTCCCAGACAAGGCTGATGTGGGAGCTACAAGCTAGAGAGAGTTTTGGGAGACAAAGTTACAAACATTCAATTTATAACCTAAGTGGAAATAATTACTTTCAAGACGATATCGGTGCATACAGAATAATGCAAATTTTCAAAGCAAGAGTTGAGATGCTCAACTTAAATTACCGGCCACACCTGCAAGATCAAAACAATAAATGCTCGCTGTGAAACTTGAGAGAACGCGAGGATTTAATGCACTTCTTGGGGAAATGCCCAATCCTACAAGAGACCAGGGCTGAATTTTTCGGAACACCGTATTTCACCGAGGAATGTATCAACTTGCAGAACGAAACTGGAACAGCCTAGCAGTATACGTCAACCACGCCCAAAAATACAGGCAAAAAATAATGGAAAAATATTTTTAGTAAGCTAAAAGAGCCATTAATGTAAGTTTTGTCGTTGGAATTGTCTCGTCTAGCTAAGTAAAGGTCCAGTTAATAGTTGCCAATAAGTTGAAGTGTTTAAAAAACAATTATATCAGAATGTGTGAAGTATATTTAAGCCAAAAATATGCACAATTTGTATCAAAAGAAAAAGGAAGAGTCGACATTTTGCTCACGGCAAACATGCCATGCCCGCAATATGACACTACCACTACTAATTAATCTTAGTTCTGAAAAATTAATTCAAATAAAAAAAATTAATATTAATACAGAAATAATCTCAACTTTTGTTTTTTTTTTGTGTAGTCATAAAAGGCCAAGAACGAAAACCACCCCTATTCTCCGTTTCCCTCTTGCGGAACTATCGCTTAGTTCTACTTCACAAGGGGGAGATGGCACGAAGGCCTCCACTAGATTCATGGATTCCATGGATTGAGCTCAAATTGCCCTTTCGTTCAGCGCGACTCAAGGGTTTTAGAATCTCAGCAGCCAATTGTTTTGCGAGCTTAGTAGGATGACCATAAAGTCATTGACTGTGAATGGATTCCCGAAACCAATGCGTATCTCTTCCCGCTCGGTAGCGAATCTCTGACAGACAAAGAATACATGTTCTGAGTCTTCTATGTGCCACGCACAGTGCGTGCAAATGGATCTATTTCATGCTGAAACCTGTAGAGATAGGATTTAATGGCTCTAATGGGAAATGCAGTGTTAAATAGAAGCGGGTTTGTCCGTGCTTTCTACACTTTCACGGACTTATGTCCGCAATCAGTCTTCTTGTCCAACTGCCGTTGATGGTAGTACTCCTGTAATAAATGAAAACAGAATTTGGTTGGACTGCTCTTGCCCGTTTGGCCAGTGAATTCAGAATGACTCTTAATTAAAAGTATTAAATGTCTTAGACCTAAATACATATAAATCATATGTATCAGTAAATAAGTTGTAGCAAGGGCTCGCATATGTATATGCAATGCATTTAATGCATACAAGGAAACAAGAAGGCATTATGCACACTCAGCATATTAGGCTGGCTGCCTATAGTAGGTTATGTATACGTGAAGGATTATATGACATATGTGTACAGTAAGCTCTTGATATGATGTTCTCAATGTATAAATACAACTCTCCACCTCGCATGTCATTGCATCATCGTTTCCGTCGTCGACGTTTATCTGCATCCCTGCTTTCCAAAGCTAACAGGTAAAGCGGTACCATTCCATGCACTACCAGGGCCGCGTCTTCTGACACTGTCCGGAAGCTGCAGATAACTCGGAAAGCGCACCACCTCTACGCACTTTTGCATCCTTGTTCATTGCAGGGGTCCATATTGGTGCTATGTACATTATAATAGACCTGACAACGTTGCAGATTAGCCATCTACTACGTTTTCGAGGTCCACCTATACTCGCAATGATTCCCGATAAGGCATTCGTTGCTTATATGGGTTTTTTCTTCACGTACGCTAGGTGGCTTTTAAAATTAAGCCTATGGTCTAGGATGACCTCCATGTACTTAATGGCCTCCTTCGACAATATATGCTGGTTTCCGACTCTTATGTTGGCAGCTTCCACCCATTTCCTGCTGCTTACCGCTTCGGTTTTGTTTGTGGCCAGGCTGAGCCCGTTTACTTCTAGCCATTCGGTCAACCGCACTATCGCGTCATTTGTTTAGCACTGGACATCCTCGAGCTTTTTGGCTACTGCGACGATGCAAAGCCAACAATACTGACTCCTATCGTCATACATCACGTTCCACAGAATCGGCCCTATGAGTGAGTGCTTGAAGGATCTTTTCCCAGCAAGCGGAGTTAAATGCATTTCTCACATCAAGAGTTATAACGAGGCAATACTTCTTACTTCCGCCCCGCCATCTTCTTCCAGCAGTGGCTCTGCGGGCAGTGTTCACCACCATTGTTATTGCTTTTATTATACTGCGTTGCATCCTTAATCCGAACTGCTGATTTGAGAGGCAGTGTCGTTCTTCCAGTTCCGCCTCCAGGGTGTTGCATAAGATGCGCTCGAACAGTTTGCCGACGATATCTGGCATACACAGTGATCTGGCATCCATATTTTTTTTCCCTTTTGGAAGCAGCACCAGCCTCTGTAGCTTCCATCTCGATGGGAATACTCCCTTCCTGATGCACTGGCTGTAGAGATCAGCGAAAACGTCCGGCTGTGCTTCTCGGATAAGCCTTACAGCTTTTCTATGAGGGATAGTGCAGCTAGTACTTCCTCTGCGTTTGAAGATCTGGCGTTTGATGAGTCCGATCTTATTGTTTGGCGTATTGTCTCCGGGTGCACAGGGAATAGTGTATGGACAATTGCCAGTATTCCAATGTCGAGCTTGGAACCTTGTCCAAAGGGTTGTCCTTCAGTTTCTTTGCACAATATCATCCGGAAGTTTGCCTTACTCCGCTTTATGGCTTCTTTAAGACCTGCTCGGTGCTTTGAGCGTTGGAAGTGTCTATTTGTGTGATTGCACATCCTGCCGGATGTTTTGTAATTCACTGGTCCACCAGTGAACTGGTTTCCTTCTAGCAGGACCCCTCCTCTTTCGCGCCATCGAGGCATCGAAGGCTCTCTCCATGCCATATGCCAGGCCCCCTGCTTGGTTTTCGGCATTTTCCGTTAGCGAATAGCCCTCCAACATGGCCAACAAAGATGCGGAGCCGAAGTGCGTTGGCTGGTTTTTCCTTTTCTTTTGCTGTCCGCCAAAGTTTGCTTCTATAGTTTGGTAGTTCCTGTGGGTGTTCATGTTCATGTGGGTGTTTAAGTCGGACACATCCCATGTTATGCTTCTTGCGAGTTGAGGGCTAGCAAACGTAAGATCGATCATTGAACCTCGTCCAGCCATCGAGTAGGTTTGCTTTCCTCTATGGTTCAACAGAGTCTCGTTGAGAGATGCAAAGGCATCAAGAAGGATTGTCCCTTGGGCGTTTGTGCTCGTGCTCCCACAGTCCACTACCCATACATTTAAATCGCCCGCAATCACTGCTGGGCAATGACTTCGATAATCCATCCACTATTCGATCGAATTGATTGACTGGTAGGACTGAGACTAAGTAGCAGCTGTACTTGTATACTCCTCCACATCTGGCTCTGACATAGCCAACAGCTGTTTTTTGCCACTCACTTAGTTGTTGAGGAGGGCTTCCGCAACTCCATATTGCCGCTTCATATCCCTGGATTCCTTGTCGCTGATTTTGGATCGCAAGAGTGCAAAATCGATACCTAGATCTCGAACAGTTTGCGTAGCGAGGTCTTGGGCCGCTCTACAGTGGTTGAGATTAAGCTGGAGTAACTTAATGATTACCGTTAGCTCTCATTGCCTTCAAAAACAGTGGGCAAGCCCTGCTAAGGGTGTTTTGCGCCGAGCTATGGGCCCCTTTTCTTGTGCATAGTATGCACGCAGAACAATTTTTGCAGCATTTTGAGGAGTGGTCTGTGCCGCCGCAGTTTAAGCACTGTTTCGAGCTGTCATGTCCACTTCGACACCTATGGGATATGTTACCGAAGTCCTAACACTTAAAGCATAATCTAGGGTATATTCTTTGGCGCAAGCGGCATACTGCCCATTCAATACATTTTTCCGTTTGGTGAGGTGATCTTCCGCTATTTCCTTAGTAAGGAAAATACTGACAGTCTGGGTACCTCGGTAGGCCTTACGCAATTTGGGCACTGCGTCTAATGGAATGTCTCCGTCGACATTTGCGAATACAACATGCAGGGTTTCTTCGCTTGTGGACCATTCTGAAATATCTCTGACCTCCACCAGTATTTTGTTGGACATAGCTTTTACAGCCATCGCCGTTCTCACTGCTTTAACGAGCTGGTTGGTGGCCTCGTCGCCTGTCTTGCTCATTTACATGGGAAGCTCCCCATCAGCTATGCGCCTTATGCCGCATACTTTCTCAGTATACGTCTGCGAATGCTGCTGTGCACTTGACGACTATCGCATCTGGTATGCTGCCCTTCTATGGTGGCTACCTGTTTCTTGGCTTGATCCTTTGCCAAGTTTCGGAACTCTTTCCCGGCCCATTCCCATTTCCGCCCGGCTGGATCAGGTTTATTGGCAATTGGGGGACCTATGTCATCTCCTTCCATGTCTGCTGCGGTCTGTCCTCGTCAGCCTTGGTCTAGGACGTCTTTTTTCCAGTCTGTTTCCTAGTGGCCTTTCCTATTGGTTTGGATCGACCCCGGTGGGGTTGTCTGCGATGCGCATTGTTATTGCTCACCTTTGTTTGATTCCTGTGTTAGCGTAAGAGGTGTCTGCGGCGAAGTCTGGGTCATCCTGCTGATATCGTTCCCATTTTCCTTACGTTCTTTGGCACTGCAGTGCAGTTGCAATCCCAATCTGAATTGCGCTAGCGGCAGTGACACTCTCCAGGTGAAAAATCATCCCAAAGATCGTTATTTTTCATATCCTTTGGATGATTTTTAGCTCCGTTGGATGATTAAAAGGATATTTCAGACATATCCTTCCCAAATGGATACCGGAAATCATCCTTTTTTTTCTCTGTGTAGAAATCCTGGACCTAAATAGCCGTCAGATCCATAATTTAGAGCCTCGTGGTTTAGTATACATCAAGCAAGGCCCAATATCTATCTATTCTGAAAAGTACAATTAGATCGGACAAAAAACACCGGAGTTATAAGCGAAACAGTTGAGCTGATAGCACCCCCCCCCCCCCCCCCCCAGTCAGGACTAGAAAAAAGTGTTGCCTACATTTAGGTTGAAAATTTTGTTACAAAAACAAATAAATAAAAACAAATGAATAGGGTATTTTGTGGTCGGGAAACTCGACTGCAGCGCCCTTACTTGTTCTTTGTGATACTCCTTGGTGAGTTCCAATATCCTGCTTGTTGACGTCGATCAAGCTAACGATATTAACAAGGCCGTCACTCCAGTTGCCGCCTCCATCGGCACACCCTCATTTGGTGCCAGCCAGTTGGTAAATATGCTTGGTTCGCCGCTGCAACGGCATCCCACTAATTAGTTTGGTATTTGTTTATTCTTAAAACTAAAGGTCTGGCCCCTAGTCACGGTTGCTAGACCCAAAACCCTTGCCCTTGTGAAAGTGAAACCAAAGCGCTATTAGTTGTCCGGCATAATTGATTTTCTCCAAAACCCGTTTTTTGCGTGCCAAATGAGCAAACGAGCGCCGCTGCCTGCAGAGAGCTCGTCTTATTCGTTTTTTCACTGAAATTTTTTTGTCGGTGCCGAACAAATCGACTTGTGTGGTGATTAGTTAATTTTATCCAAACCCAAAACTCTGAAAACAATTTTTTAAACCAAATCACAGCGAATCGTTCCGGAGAAAAATCTTTCACTGTTGGATCAGCAATGAAACCGTAAGTGATACGTAAGTGATCAAGCCCTGGTGGCTGTAAACATAATTTGATTTGTTGCCGGTGAAATATTAAGAGCGTTAAGCTAATACGCTCTTTCTCATTCAACGAATATTTTTATTGCGTTTGGGATTGGTCCCTCTCTAAAAACAACCTGAAGAGTAATTAAGCTTCGCTCATTCACACTTGCCCTCCACAACTGCGAACCCATTTGATCAGCCCCAGATAGAAGTGCTAGCCTATAGCCTACCTTAACAAAGCAAGATCTTTTTCTGTAAAAATGGTGCATTAAGCCAAACCCAAATATTTGAAGTAAATGTCCACATGGCCCACCGATAAGCCTCTACGGACGTGCAGACCAAAACAAAACGAGCTAACACAGATCGATTTTCACCGTTGCGGGGAAATGTTTCCATTAATGCCCAATTCCTTCGCTTGCTCGAAGCAGCTGCTCCAGCCTCGTAGAGTGGTACTCCGATAAGTCGAGCTTAGCCCCCTCTTAATCATTATTATTGTTGATATTCCTTTCATACTATTAATTCTATTTTTTTTATTATATTACTCCTTTATTACTAATGAAATGGCGAATTGTCATTATAACTTGAATTCTCACCGTTTTAGTTCACTTTTTCACTTGCGCTTTGAACCGTTAATTTTGTTTCTTTACCAATCAATTAATATTTAAGAAAAATCGCGCCTAGGCCTAGCCTCTAAATTCTCTCTTAATCACTCTTAATTCAACTTTTGGCAAAATCCATTATAATTCTCGTTAGTCTTTTCACATTATTTTCTCTTTAAACATTAGTTATGCTTAGAATCCGACTGTTTAATCGAAAAACCCTGAATTAAAATTATAATGTAATTCAACTAAACTATTTGTTGTTCCGGAAACCATGAGGCGCCGACCTGAGTTAAAGTGACCAACCAGTAAATGGTTCAAGGGATCCAACCAATGGACATTAGTTCATTACTGCCCCTGGTGAGCATAATATTCACACCCGTGAATATTAAAGTTAAATGAAAACGCCCTAAGGAACGATCATCACCGGTGCAGAGGATGGCTCTGCTATCGGTAGAGATCGTGCTATCTTTAATAGCTCGGATTCTGTCCGTTTCGCATTTACACCACCTGTCGATCTGCCAGGTATTGCAGATAAGTGGAGATCTGTCATACCACTGCTGTAAATCGTACTGTGCGGGGACGACAGGGTTCCAGCCCTTTCATATTCTTCCATGTTGACTCAAAGTGGGATTCCCGCGAGGGCCAAAGATTTCCCATTACTTTGGCTGGTGGAGATAATACCGCCCGTCTCGATTGCCAGAGCCCTGCAACTAATTTGATTGATTTATATAATTTTTTGGGCGTTTTTTTTATTTTATTTAATAAATAAGATGCGGACTTGTGTCGCCAGCGCCGTGGTTTGTGTGTGCTTCGTTGTATTTAGCAAATTTTGTTTTTTGTTGTGGCATCTTTTTGCGCTTTTTCTGCGCCTATGGACGTGCATACACATACATACAAATCGAAAAGGCATAAATTTGAATGTGTGGTTGTACGTAGCATGTGAGTTTTTTTCCCAGCAACTAATACTAGGGTACAACACTAATACTAATACTAGGGCAGTTACAGAACTGATTTCAACCCCTGTGGGACGGCCGTAATGCATTGCTTCACAGGGGAATGCGGTTTAGCCACCTGCCCTTTCTCTGCTTCCTCTCTGCGAAAATCATCGATGATACAAGCATGATTTCTTATTTGAATGTATTGATGAATTTACCTATAAATTCATTTTTGGTTCACTCATGATTCCCTAATGACTTTAGCAAAGAATTCACCGATCAATTTAGCTTACATTAACTTTAATTCAATTTATTTTATTTATTTTACAATATTCCCGGTGCTTCAAGTATATAACTTATGATTATTGCACCAGTCACAACTACAATTTTAAAAGATAAGTCCTCAGCATCCTAACTTAATCCACTTTTACACATACAAAATTCGTTTTGTTTTAATTTTGATTTTGTTCAATTATTATAAATATATGTTTTAATTTTTAAGGTGAGTATAAAGTTTGTCGCTAAATTGCGTTGCTCAACTAATATTTTTTTAAATAGGGTGT
>JAWNNM010000134.1:0-16996 GCA_035044965.1 Lordiphosa andalusiaca | reverse complement strand
CATCTTTCCTTCAAGGTATTCTAAACAGTCTTCGATAAGTGGTAACGGAAAATTGTCGCGTACGGTTCTCTTATTTAGACCCCGATAGTCCTGGCACATTCTGCTAGTCCCGTCCTTTTTCCTCACTAATACGACCTGCGATGCATACGGAGAATTACTACGTCGAATTACCCTTTTCGCTAGTAGTTCGTTTACCGTTTTGGTTACAATCTCTCTTTCATAATACGATAATCTTCTAGGTACACTATGAAACGGGGTAGAATCAGTCAATTGTATGCTAATCATACATCTAGGGGACCCGTAATCCCCTGAGAATTTGTCAATATACTGGTTCCTGATCATCTTTCGACACTCCCGCATCTTGTCTAGGCCAAACTCATTGCCAATATTCACTATATCTTCATCCGGAAGCGTGGCACAAACTGTTTTCAATTCTGTCAACCATTCTAGAAGCAACTCATCCTCAGCCGTAGATGCATGCAAGTTCACAAACTGCTTATTACCAATATCAATTACACTTTTGGGGTTAGGAATGTCCTCATAGCGAGGAAGCTTGGCAAACAGAGATGCACTAAACGAGTTGTACACTAGCGAAACGATATTATTGTTTGATTTCAAAATTTGTGGGTTACATTTTCCAGTATTCTTAGTCATTACGAGCTTAAGACTTAATTTTCTTAGGACATCCCTTCCAAGTAACAAGGGTGTAGGCAAAATAGAATCGGGAATAACAAAAAATTCAATTTCGTAATACTTTTGATGAAACAAAATAAGGCATTTGACTTGTCCATATGTCAATATAGGATTTCCGCTAAGGCCACGAAAGTGACTTTTCTCTAACTTAGCGTACTCTTTGAAATGTGGAATCAAGGATTTATTCGCAAAGCTCACTGGGCTTCCGGTATCTAGTAATGCGAAAATATCGTTAATATCAGTGCATCCCTCTTTGCCAGGTATTCTTAAACTTACTACTTGAATGAACGACTTATCACTTATCGGCTCCATTTCCTCGCTGGAACTCACGGCGATGGTTTTGACACGCTTTGGGCACTGCTTATATTGGTGGCCCACTTCGAAACAGTTAAAGCATCCTCCTTCTGGCCTCTTAGGTCGCTGGCACTGCATGCTCGAATGCCCCATCTGGCGGCAGTTAAAGCATCTCATCTCTCGAACTGTGGTAGTCGGCCCAGCTGCCGACACACGGGGAATGGCTGGTCCGTGCATACTTTCGGGCTGCACGGACTGGAATCGCATCATCTTCTTGCGCAAGTCGTTCATGGAGGTGCAGTAGTACAGAGGGGCCGCACGACCGGTCTTGTCTCTGAGGCCGTCCACGATGCATCTGATTACATCCGAATCTTCCAGGTCACCCTGTTGGGCTATTTGTCGCATGGCAATAAAGTACTGTAGCAGGGACTCTCCCTTGGCGATCGGTCGGCGATGCAACATCTTCATAATCTCATGGTTGGACTTTTGGGCTCCAAACACCTCAACTAGGGTCTCACCTAACTCTTTCCAGGTAGTTGTTTTCTCGTACATCATGTACTCCTTAGCAGACCCTCGAAGTAAACGGTTACCCAATGACCAACGCTGGGCGTCGCTCAGTCCGTAAGCGCCGGCTGCTCTCTCCAGCTCCCGCATCCAAACATGAACCGCCAAATGGTCGTCTCCAGAAAAAGTAGGAACTGTACTCTCAACATCTTTCAAATCGATACGGGTGTCTTGAGTCATAATTGCCGCCTTTTTCTCTAACTCGGCCATTTTAATTTTCGCCTCTGCCAGGCTCGTACGGGCGGTATATATGGCCAGTTCGCTTGTAATCGAAGCCAACTCCTCTTCCTCATTAGTTGATTCTATCCTGTCATCGTCATCCAACTGGACACCGGACACTAACGGCACACCTCCTCCGCTTCCACTGTCGTCCTGCTCCAAAAGTGATTGTGACGCAGCAGCGCGCTGCGCACCACTCGCCTGAACAGAGTCTTCAACACACGGCGACTCTCCTTCTGCGATCTCTCTATCACCTGGGGCTGACACAGTGCGACTGCTCTCCGCCATGATAGCCTTGGCCAGCGTACGCAGTTGGTATATGGAGGCTTCGGTTCCAACGGGCACTTCGTGATCCGCCAACAATTCCAGAAGCTCGTGCTTCGTTAGCTTCAGTAAGTCGGCGTATTGCATGAAATAACAAGCTTTTGGGCAAACCCCACACCTGATTTGAAATCTGCTGGTTTTTATTATTATATTTTACAGAGGATTGCATTATTATTTTTAGATTAAATTAAAGTTCTCGTTTACGCACGTCTTTTGGCGGTCACGCCCGCTATTAGTGTGACCAACAAGTGACGCTTAGAATAATACCTTAAGAACTAGTTCATTATTATTATTGGGGTGCTTAAGACTACTTGATAGGGATGGACTTAAAGCTAGTGCATTGCAGTGAGGTGCTTACAATATTATATTATATTATATTATATTATATTATATTATATTATATTATATTATATTATATTATATTATATTATATTATATTATATTATATTATATTATATTATATTATATTATATTATATTATATTATATTATATTATATTATATTATATTATATTATATTATATTATATTATATTATATTATATTATATTATATTATATTATATTATATTATATTTATATTATATTATATTATATTATATTATATTATATTATATTATATTATATTATATTATATTATATTATATTATATTATATTATATTATATTATATTATATTATATTATATTATATTATATTATATTATATTATATTATTTTAGTGCTTAAAGATAGTTTGTAGCCGAAAACTCATGGAGCCCGGGTTTCGGGTCTCTTTTGCCGAGATGAAAAAAAAATAAAAAGATTGTGGGCGTTCTGGACGACAATAACCCACACGGCACAATACCCAAGCACCACTGGAAATGGATTGAGGCAGCTACTAGCCGTGTTGCCCTGGATGTGCTTCTGGAAAAACCAGGGGCACCTCCCAGCTGTTACAGCTTAGGATGGTTCCAGGGCAATATTCGGCTGGTAGCGTGTGAGGACGAGAGATCGGTGGTTCTCTACAAGTCCGCCATTTCGACGGTGGGTGAAGTATACCCTGGAGGGAAGTTGAGAGTTGTGGCCAAGGACATACCTTCATGTCCGAGGGCCAGGGCCAGGTTACCAGTACACTCTGCGTAACCAGAAAAGATACTTCAACTCATGAAAGCCATGAATCCTGGGGCACCCACCACTAACTAGAAGGTTATCAAAGTTGAAAAGCAACCACGATGGTCACCTTCCAGTTTTATGACGAAACGGCCGAGCATTTAACCAAATGCGATGGAATCCTGAACCATGGGTTCCAGAAGGTATTCATGAACGTGTCCAAGACCGACACATCAGAGCTCGAAAGCTTAGCTGCAAGCGTTGATGTGGAGGAGGACGACCGCAGTGATGATGAGATGGAAATAGAGCGCACCCCTCAACAAGAGGAACGGTCTGGTTACATCTCAGGTGGTTCAGACTATGGACCAGCCTTCCGGCGCTTATACACCGAGCAGGAACTTCTCCAACCGGAGGATGCCGATGCCACCTTGACGGAGTAGAGATTCTCTCACAATGATACGGTTGCTGCAAATGAACCTGCACCACTCTAAGGCAGCAACCGCTGCACTTCTACTTCGTCTATCCCCGTGCGAAGTAGATATTGTGTTTGTCCAAGAGCCATGGGTTTCTGGTGACAGAATCAATGGCTTGAGGCTCAATATAACCTTTTCCACACCAAGGGTAAGGGAAAAATTAGAACATGTATTTTAACCAAAAAACATTTTAACACACTTCTACTTTCTCAGTTCAGTGATGGAGACTTCACCACAGTCAGCCTGGAACTGGGGAGTTCGACCATCAGGCTGGCCTCTTTTTATATGGCTCATGACACCGAGAGTCTTCCACCACCTACTTTATTCCGGGACCTAACCGGATACAGCACAAGAACCAACACAAGCCTCATCTTAGGAGGTGATGCCAACTCACACCACACACTATGGGGCAGCACAGGTATCAACGAGCACGGTGAGCCACTGTACAATTACCTTTTACAGACAAATCTGCATATCGCTAATAAAGGTAACGACCCTACCTTTATTATAAAAAATCGAAACGAGGTCTTGGATATTACCCTTATCTCCGAAGACCTCTGTGATCAATTGGTTTTATGGAAGGTGCTGCCAGAGCACTCCTTCTCTGATCACAGATACATAGAGGTCCTTCTAACATACAAGTGTCCTTCACCCAAAAAGATACACAACCCGAAAAAGACAAACTGGGAAGTACACAACAAACTTCTCCATATACACCTAGGACGGGGAAAAAGATAGACTATCTTGTCGATACGCTCACCAACTCGTATGCGGTCTCTTTTAATAGGGCTTGCCCCCCAGAAAAATAAAATCCACCTTTAAGCCACCTTGGTGGTCTGCAGAGCTTGACAAGCTCCGAAAAGAGTGCAGACATGCATTCAACGTAGCCAAATTTAACGATCAAACTACCGCTTCGGAGTTAAATAAAAAAAGGCTAAACACCTACAAGAAAGCTATCAGGAAGGCTAAACGCTCCTCCTGGGCAAACTATGGTAGTAATAGATAGTAGAACTCACTTCTGAAGCATCTCGGCTCAGAAAGATCCTGGCAAGCTCACCAACACCGCCAAGACTCTTACAAAAAACAGACGGAACCTGACCGACTCAAGCGAAGAATCTTTAGATCTTCTGCTAAGCACTCACTTTCCTGAGTGCTCCCTTAACCCAATAATCCAATTTAGGCCAACCGACCTTTCTACAAACCATGTGAACAACATTGTCACTGAGGCCAGAATTAAGTGGGCTATCGATTCTTTCGAACCATTTAAATCGCATGGCCCAGATATCATATTTCCAGCCCATCTACAACACAGCATTGGGTACACAATGACTTGGCTTTACACAATCTATGAAAGCTGTCTCAAAGTAAACTATATCCCCACCAGATGGAGAGAAACTAAAGTGGTATTCATACCGAAAGCTGACAAAGCTTCACATGTGAAACCTAATGATTATAGGCCAATCAACCAATCCTCATTTCTACTCAAAACTGTTGAGAGACTTATGGACGCACACCTGAGACAAATTATAAGTCCCTCGCATCTAGCACGCGCACAACATGCTTACAGCAAGGGTAGGTCCACCGAAACCGCCCTGCACTCTCTGATCTCAAATATTGAAAGATCTCTTGTAGTAAGAGATTATTCTCTAGTAGCATTTCTCGATATTGAGGGTGCCTTTAATAACGTCCAACCTAAAGCCATCAACTCAGCCTTAACATATGTGGGAGTGGATGTACCGCTGGTAAGATTCATCGACCAATTGCTAACCAGCAGGTCGGTGTATTCCGAGCTTGGCGGCGCTTCTGCTCGCAGATATGTTAACAGAGGCACTCCGCAAGGAGGCGTTCTCTCTCCGGTACTATGGGTTGTAGTAGTTAATCGACTACATACACTTGCTCAGTGGACAATATCTTGCGGCTTGGGCGTAAACCCAGCAAAGACGGAACTAGTGCTTTTCAATAAGCCTTAAATTTGGAGACAATGCCAAATACTTGGGAGTCATTCTGGATAGTAAACTACTCTGGAATGACAACAAAAACGAACGCATAAAAAAGGCAACCATTGCCCTTTTTTCGTGCAAAATGGCCATAGGACGCAAATGGGGCTTCTCCCCTTCCATTGTACAATGGCTCTACACATCCGTGGTCCGCCCCATTCCACTCTACGGAGCACTAGTTTGGTGGCCACCGCTTGAGAAACAATCGGTCCTCAACAATCTGCATAAAGTACCGAGAAGTGCGGAAATCTGTATTAGCGGCGCTCTCCGAACAACACCCACGGAAGCGCTAAATACTATTTTCCACCTACTTCCACTAGACCTTATTTCAAAGCAACTGGCAACAACAGCCCTTAGACTAAGAGAATCCGATGCCTGGATCGGGGGTAAGTCGGGATACTCAACAATACTCAATGATCAAACGAGTATACCGTTACACACTGACTACTGTATACCACAAACGACGTTCGTCAAATCATACGACGTCTGTATTCCAAGCCGACACGAGTGGGAAAACCTACCCCACAGCAGAGCCAATGCCATCAACATCTACACTGATGGCTCTAAGCTTGACGAAAAAGTAGGAGGGGGAGTCTTCTCCACCAACCTAAACTTGAACTTATCGATCCGCCTTCCTGATCACTGTAGCGCGTACCAAGCGGAGGTGGTGGCCATCCAGGAAGCAGCCACCTACCTTAGCACACTGCCAATCAGAGAAGGAAACGTCTTCATATACTCAAATAGTCAAGCCGCCATTAAAGCCCTTGACTCATACACCAACAATACCAAAACGCTTACCGAATGCCGTTCATCTCTAAATGAGATCGCACGAGAATTCAGTATACACCTTATATGGGTGCCTGGACACCGCAACATAGAATGAAATGAGTCTGCGGACAAACTGGCCAGAATAAGCACCACCATCGAGCTCCTTTCAAAGAAGAGCACGATAGGGATGCCTATGGCAACTTTTAAGCTCCACACAAAAGCTGAAACACGTCGTCTCGCTGCGCATAGGTGGAAAAACCTTTCCTCCTGTGCGGTAACTAGGCTTACGTGGCCAACACTAAACCTAAAGCGTACCGCCACGCTTTTACGCCACAGAAGGGAACACATATCGCTTCTGGTGGGAACCCTAACGGGTCACTGTCTCATCGGCAGACACGCTGCACGCCTGGGAGTCACTCACCATGATTTCTGCAGCAGCTGTAGGTACGAAGAAGAGGAGGAAGCAGTACAACACCTCCTCTGCCATTGTCACTAGGTCAACCTCTCCTACTTTACCTGTCGGAGACATCCGAGTTAGAGATCCCAGCTCTACTTAAATTCATTCTGTCCACACAATGGTTCAGTAACTAGGACCCGCCTCATTAAAAAAATGAGTTAACAGGAAACAAATATGGCATCGCAATGGGCCCAAAGAGGCCTAAGTGGGAGGGCTTGTCGCCCTCAGCCATCGCAACCTAACCTAACCTAAATAGCTTGGTCTTGAACGGAATAACGAAGCGAGCTTTTTATGGCGAAACGGTGCCACCGCTGGTATAAATCTATGTTGCATAAGGTCTTATAATAATAATAGTAATAATAATAATATTAATAATAATATTATTATATTAATAATTTATTTATTGTTTAAAAAATATGATATGTAAAAATAGTATATATTATTTATAATAAGGATCCCACAAATAAACAATAAGATGTACAATGTACTTTAGTTGACCGACATGGATATCTCAATCCCTCTGTCGGCCATGAGCAGTTCGTCTTTCACTACACTTAACTACTACACCAGGCTGCCCGGGTCGTCCCCAGATACCTGATCGTTCCTCACTGCAATGCGCAAACTCCTGCCCATGCTGACTTATGTGCCAGTAAGTGTCTCCAGAATTTCCGTCCAATAAGTCAATGAGCTTCTCAAATAGTTGACTAGGTCCTCCCACAAGTTGTCGCTTCTGTCATCTAGTATGCTGACCACCTCCTCTCCAGTGAGGAGCTGCCTACCGAGATGCGGCATTCTCAGTTCCTTCAGAATTGGGCATCTCCCCAGGAAATGCCATATGTCATCGTTTTCTCGGGTATTGTGTAGTGAACATGATACATGCTCTGCTCGATTATAGGTGTTGGATGTTAATTTTATCAAATCAAAGCGAGCTTTTATGATCCAAGGGATTTTGTACGCTGCCAGATTGAGATATTTATTGGACACTGTAGGGTCAAGATACTTGTAAATCCTCGAGGAGCTAGTGGTTTGTCTGTGGGTTCGTTCCCTTATGGCCTTGTATTTAATTGTGCTGAGTAAGGTCGCGCGAAAAGCGGTCCATTGCATTGCCGTGCTTATAGCGCTACGCCAGTCCAGTCCCAAAGGCATACACAAATCCTCCATCCCCGAAATCCAAAAAACGTTGTCAACTGACTCCAGAAGTTTGCCTGTTATGTAGTTGGGCAGGAGCTTATCATCGTAATTATGCAAAACTTTTCCTATGTATCCTAGATGGAGATCTAGAGAATATAGGTGTGCATCGTCCAGGCCAGTTTCTAGTGCCAGTGCAGTAAATGCAGAACCTTCTTAAGGAATAGGACTTGGAGCCTGTCCACTTCTTCAAAGTGCTTGCATCCCCTGACTTGTGCTCAATAGGTTTGAACAGCTCGACATACTGCATTAATAAGCTTCCATTTGGTACTTATGCTTATATCGCGTTTGCTGAGAAAATGGTTCCATGTCACGTTCATACTGGTTTTGGCTTTATTGTTGCGGCTAATTACGTGTTTTTTAAAGGACACTGTGGGGGTGAATATAACTCCTAGGTAGGTGAATTCGGGTGAAATTTTTATGAGGTTTCCTTTATATGTCCACCTCTCCGTCGCTGCCAGTCTACCACCTTTCCTGAAGATCATAATTTCGGATTTTGCTAGATTTACCTCCAAGCCCCACCTGGTGCAATACACCTCCAGTCGATTAATCATGTTTTGAAGTACGCTTATATTATCCGCTAAAATTACGAAGTCGTCTGCATACATTAATAGACGTATATTGCGATCTCCAATATATAGTCCTCCTTCCAATGAGTCGTGCAAGTCATCCAAAAATAAAGCAAAAAGCATCGGAGAAAATACGTGTCCTTGTCGCACCCCTACTTCAGTCCTAAAATAATCTGTAATTTCTTCTCCTGATCAAACAGCGGATTCAGTTTGTTCATATAGCCTTTCTAGGAGGTTGATTATTTTTGTCGAGATACCCTTTGCATGCAGCTTGTATCAAAGTAAATTTCTAGGGACCTTATCAAAAGACGCTTTGAAATCGATAAAAAATCCGTATACTTTTTTGGTTTCCTGCAGTTTTAGATGTGTGATTGTTGCTAGGTTATATACTACTGTGGGCAAAAAGAAAGGTGAATTTGTTTGTAGAATGAAAAATCTTTATTTATTCTTCTAAATCAATTTCATCCCCTTCATAGTAATCCCCTCCAGATAAAATACACTTATGCCAACGTTTTTTCCAATCCTCGAAACATGCCAAATAGTCCCTTTCCGGTATAGCCATCAGCGCATTCTTCGATTCAGCTTTTATCTCCTCAATCGACTCGAAACGCATTCCCCGAAGTTATCTCTTGAGTTTTGGGAATAGCCAGAAGTCACACGGAGCCAAATCAGGCGAATACGGTGGTTGCGGAACGATATGCGTCGAATTTTTTGCGAAATGGTCACGAAGAACGAGTGCAGTGTGAGACGGTGCATTATCGTGATGCAAAAACCAAGAGTTGTTGGCCCATAATTCTGGTCTTTTTAGACCAGAATTGCTTCACGCAAACGACGCATAACGCTCAAATAATATTCCTTACTAACAGTTTGGCCGGATGAAAGGAATTCATAGTTCACCACACCACGAAAATCGAAAAAAACTGTCTTCATGACCTTGATTTTTGAACGACTTTGACGTGCTCTTTTCGGTCTGGCCGCGCCTTCAGCGCGATATTCGCTTGATTGGTCGGTTGTTTCAGGGTCGTAAGCATAAATCCAAGTCTCATCTCCCGTAATCATGCATTTGAGCTTGTTCTGATAGTCAGAAAGCATTGTTTCACACACATCAACGCGATGACTTTTTTGCAAGAAATTGAGAACTTTCGGTACCAAACGAGATTTGACTTTTCGTAGGCCCAAATGGTCTTTCAAAATGGTTTTCACAGATCCTTCTGATATTCCGATCATATCAGTAAGGTCTCTAACAGTCAACCGATGATTTTTGCGCACTAATTCCTCCACTTTATTGACGTGTTGGTCATCTGTTGACGTCGATGGTCGTCCGGAGCGCTCCAAGTCATCCACACGTTCTCGACAGTCTTTGAAGTCTTTGTACCACTTAACAACATTTTTTTGTGACATGGTAGAATCACCAAAGGCCTTCCGCAACATCCTCAACGTTTCCGCAGCCGAAATTTCATTCCGCAAACAAAATTTGATGGCACTTCTCTACTCAATTAAATCAGACATTGTAAAAATCGAAAAATGCACTCTTGGTCGTTTGGAAAACACAAGCGTAAATATATTACTGATAATGACATTCACATGAAATTTGGCCCAGATGTCATCAACAGTCCTGCCAACTCAAGAAAAAAAGAACTAGCCCGAATTGTTAGAATTGATAAAAGATATGCCACGGTAGCTTTCGGGCAGATGCAGATCATCTTTTTGTATATTGGGAATACAATACTAGCAGAAAAGCATTTTTCCAATTCACCTCCATTCAGCATTGTATTGTAAGCTTTAGTTAAGATCTTCAGGAGTTCCACGGGGGCGTTGACGAAGAACTCATATGGAATGCGATCTTCACCTGGAGCCTTGTTTTCCTTTGCCTTTTTGAGAGCCTATTGTACGTCAGTTAACCCAATTTCTGCATCCAATATATCATCCTGAACAAGGTTACGGGCGTAATGAAGGCTGCATCCTTGTGTCATTGGATTAAGCAGAGATTAATGTTGGCCGTCACTGCTGCATTTCTCACAATATCCTGCAACTGGGTTAGGGTTTTCTCCTGTTCTTCTGTTTCATTTTCCTGAAGTGCCTTCACAACTCTTGCTTGGTACCTTTTTTGTTGTTTCGGGTTCCATCTCATTTTGTGTAACAAATTCAGCGATTTAGCATTCTCAGACGCTTTAAGGTTAGCACTCACGCAAATTGGTTGGTGATCTGACCATAGCTTGCTGTTTCAATTATGGGCAATACTTCATGGTGCACTGCAACAATATCTTTGGTTGAGCTTCCCACCGTGTTTAGGAATGTAAGACATCCTTCTTTATCTCCAGCAACTAAACCGTTCAAAACTATAAGCCCATTATTATTGCAGAAATCGATGAAATGGGACCCCTTTGAATTTACCACTTTATACTTCGATTTTCGGCCCTCCTTGTTCACCACACATGAGGTATTTTCCAAATTCTAAAATTTCCTGCGATAGTTCTCCGATTCGAATATTAAGATCTCCTCTGACAAAGGAATTCTCAATGCCGCTTTCTGAGAAAATATCATCCACAGGTAAAAATTCCATGTTCCCGTTGCATCCTCTTGTGGAATTATATTTAAGGTTGTTTTAGTGTCGCTCAGCTTCAGTATCTGTTCACCTTGCACTTGTATCATCTCGTGCTTAAGACAAATAGTTTGCAGGTTTCTTTTAACTCCGATTACGCTTCCACCGATAGCTCGACCGAAGTTGGCGTTTCTTATTGCAGGGGTCCAGCACACCTCATAGCTACCAAAATGTTTTTCATAATTTTAAATTTTGTGTTGACATATATGGGTTTCCAATAAAATAAAAATATCAAATGATTTTACGTACTCAAAGAATAGGGGGAACATTGACTTATTTTCTAAGCCATGTACATTATACGACAAGACATTTAACAGCTTGTTACACGATTTACTTTGGCAACTATTTCTAACATTATTCTCAGTGGTGCTCGGATGACTGCGGCTTAATATTTTTCAATACTCGTCAACTTGGAGTCCTTTAACCACTAGACATTTTTTTTTACTGTCATTTACCAATCGGCTTAGCTCCTTTCTGTCCTGCTGGCGCTCTCGTTCCTCATTTTCGGTCCTAAGCTCTTGAATGTGGTCGACCATTTGGTTTTTAAAATCATTGATGTACTCTTTAGAAGCTAGATTTTTCATACGTTGGTTAATATTTGACTCCATAGATGTTACCGCTTTAATGATGTCCTCCAATGTCAGCTCTTTTTATATGCGCTTTTGTTTGCTAGCACAACAACAACACTTCCCAGTTGGTTTGCTTGTATTTTTATATTGTTCTAGTTTGGCTGCAACTTATCAGAATGACTTGCTTTGCATTGCTTATTGCACTCACAGGGGCTATTGAACTCTGCGCAAATTATTGTAATTTTTCGGCTTGCACAAAACGTTTATTTTAACTTTCAACTCTGAGCTTACAAACAACACTTCCGCTCAGCTCGCTCTCTCAATCAACCTTAAGGCCTTATTTTTGGTTCGTTTTCCAAGAAGTGCATCACTGTCATATATAGCTTAATATAGCTGTTTAATATCTCGCTTTATTTTAATAGCACTTAATGAAAATTACTTACATCTGAGTTCACATGCTCCAAGCAATGGGAATTCAAATCGAGTAATTCAATCAAATTATGAAAACCAGAACAGGTAGCCAAGTCGAAATAGAGATCATTTAATGTAAGTGAAAAACTGAACAGGCCTGTATATTTGGTATATTTGGTTGTGTTAGCTCTAATATCGACTCTGACCACAACAGGCTGTGAATCGGAGCATAGCTGGCCGGACCGGCAAATAAAAATCCCCCACCGAGTCGGAGTCGTTATTAGTTTATTTTGTAATTTTGTTAGGCTTTCTTTTTATGACTCCTTAGTAAATAAGCCTTTTTATAACGTGCTTACAAATTTGTTGACAGCCTTTGTTTGTCGACCATTAATAAATAAATAAATAAATAAAAAAATATAGTTGAATAGCCGCTTGTTAGGAACAAAGCTACGAGGTGTACTGTTGAACAGTGCTTTTCCCAAATCCATGGCAGATTGCAGATTAAAAAACTCATCAGGCCGCCCTTCTACATATCGCATGAAAGAAAATAAACCCAAATTTGGTGCCCTCCGATTGTGTTGCTAGCTTCACAATTTGTGAAATATTTGAATATTTTTTTCGACATTTTGGTAAAAGGTCTCTGCCTACATTGATAGATCAAAAATATATTAAGGGGAAATTGGAAACTTTAAAGCCTCATCGACACCATTACACCTATCTGATTTTGGATTTTCGTTAAATTCTCTATAAATTATTCTCAATTTCTTAAGCTATGCGCCTCAAAGAATTTAAAACTTTTAAAATCGTATGGAGAAAAGTACGCTCTAGTGAGCATACTACACTAGAATAACTGAAATGAACACTTTCGCTAGGGCGTTTGAGTACGATATCCCCCTATAGTTGCTCGCTAATTTGGGATCTCATTTCTTGAAAATCGGGAAGATTACATCGGGAAGATATCCTATTGAATTCTTCAGTAAGAGCATTGAGTAACTCCAGCGGGGCGAACTTTAAAAACTCGACCGGAATCCGATCTTCACCTAGAGCTTTGTTTATCTTTGCTCGCTTTAGCGCAGTGCTGAATTCTGCCAAATTTATCGAAGTATCAAGTTTTTCATTTAGGATCAGTGGAAGCTGGATATGCATATATTTGCCCAACGATGGGTTGTATAACAGAGTGGAGAAGTGGAACTCTAGATCTTATCATATTACTAACTCTTTCTGTTCTCCCATTCAATCGTCTAACAAATGCCCAGAAGGACTTGCTGTCCCTTATCGAGGCAATCTGAGTTTCCAAGCTTTTTTCTTAATGGCGCAGCAATTTTAAAATTTTTTTATTTGCGACATTTCATTGCTATCCTTAGTCGCTCTTGGGACCTGTCGCAGGTTGAACGAGAGTTTTCTGGCTTCTGTATCAAACAAAGGCTTACCGAAGCTTGTTTTGCGTGGCCTTTGTATACTTTCTGCTGCATCTTTTATTGCCTTACTGAGGGTATCCAGAAGATCCTTACTTTCGACATGGAAGCTATCCAAGTGGTGCAAATATGCAAGAAGACGCTCCTCGTATTTGGTTCTTCTTCCAACAAAGTTTAGGTAGTAGCTGGTTTTTTTTTTTGGGTTTAATCTATTTCCGGTATGTCTTCTTTTACAGCCATATCCTTCACACATCCATGCCAAGCTCCTCCGAGCATACAGTAATCAATTGTTGAATTGCCCTGTCCACCTTTAAATGTGAACTCTCCTCCTATTAAAGATAAGAAGTTTTGTTAATTCACTCATCTCCAAAAGTTTTGCTCCTTTTTAATTCGATATTTTGTCTTTTGCCAACCTAATGATTCTGTCATGCGTACTGTGTGACATGTTTGATTGGGGCCGAGCTTGGTTCGTCCCTATTCTGGCATTTAAGTCGCCAACCACCATTACATTCTGATGGCCCAAACCATTGCAGTTTAAATGCGTTGGTATTATAATAAAATTATTACCATTAGTACTTAGCTCAATAACAGTTGCATCATTTTAATTTTTAAAGCACTTTTTTTAAACTTTGTCATGAGCTCGTTCCTTTCTGCGTACAGGCAGCCACCGCTGGCGCGCCCTCTGCTTGCTTTTGTTTTTGGCCGGGATCTAGTGTAAGTTGAAATTTGGGAAAAAGAATTCAAAACTGTCTTGATTTCTTTCTAGGAAAGTTTCAAATAACCGCGCTATATCGAAGTCGTTTACAAATTCAAAAAAATTTCGATGAAGTAATTTGTTTTCATGGCCGTAAATGTTAAAAGCTAGAATATTAATGGTATTAGTTTCGACATTACTTTGGCTGACGGAATTTACGTTAATAGAATACAAGGGTTTTCCAACGACATTTGAGTTTGATAATTTATAATGACTAAAAGCCAATTCACACTAGCCAACATCTACCGTTTACCGTCCACCGTCAAAGACGGTACGTAAGAATTTGCAGTGCCAAATTTTCTCAAAATATTCCCCCGTCGGCTGGGGATGTTCTTATCTCATGCTGCTTCACTTATCGTGAATACGATATTTCTGTGTCCACCACTAAGAAAATTGACATTCGCAGCGAAAACGTAAAGATTGTACGCGCGACAAGTAATTGCCAAACTTCAAATGTCGACTGTTAAAGAAAAAGGTAATTCCAATTCTAAAAATCAGACTTAATTTCTAAATGATAGCCATAGGAATTGGAGAACCTACTAGTGAACATCTGGGGTGAAAGCATCAGCCATCTCAGAGGGAGCAGGAAAAATATCCACGTCCTGTTGGAGATGGCCATGCTCATGGAGCAAAGAGCAAAGAAGATATCCACTGGACTGATGTAAGGACGAAAACTGGCACCCTCCAGGAACGTATTTCGTTGGCTAGGAAGAGAACATTTTCGAAACATTTTGCGGGACGCGAGTGCCCAAACCCCTCTGTTCAAAACAGTCATTTGGATTTGTATAAGCAAAAAAAAAGACTGATTCGACTAAATTGATAGACTCAATAAATAAAGGCCAATGAATGGCATTAATTTTAACTTTTGTTATAAACACTTTTGGCTTTATGCAGTTCTTATAACTTCAGCAGGACCATCAAAAGCATATTTTCGATGTCCATATCATCCACGTATCCCCCATTTTCCAACTCGCCAATTAGTTGAATTAACATCTGATGCTGTTGAGCGGCTAACAAAACCATCAAATTAGATAAATTATGTTCCATTATTTTAGATTATAAATTTATTTTCAGGGACTCGTATGCTTCAATTATGAGGGGAAGAAGAAGAAGGCACTGACGGTAGACGGTCGACGGTGGACGGTGACAGTATGAACACGAGTTTCATTTTTTCACCATCTTCTCATCGTTCCGTAAAGATGGACAGTAGTGTGAAATAATATTATTAATAATAGGTTCAATATTAATAAATTTTACTGTCAAATTAAATTTTAAATTTGATAAGTAAATAAAAAGATGTGCAAAGATTTGATTTAAGTTAGACAACATTTAATTCATTAGATTTAATTCCTATTTCACATCAAAATCAAAATGATTTAACTTTCTGGATTTAATTCAATGATTAAAATCTTTAAGATTTAAATCAAATGATTGCAATTAAAATATAATACAATATGATTGCTCCAAATGAATTATAAATTACCAAAGAGCCATCATCAATGATTTCAAGAAGATTTAAGTCTAATTGATTGGACGGAAATTGAATTCAATCGTTGCTTTTGTGAATCAGGATGGGATTGATTCGTGAATCAATCGTGAAAGATTGATTGTTTTGCAGCTCTGCTCTGTACCGGAGGTACACAGAGTATATTTAGTTTGTGCAAAAGTATGTAACAGGCAGAAGGAAGCATCAACAGCCGAGTCGATATAGCCATGTCCGTCTGACCGTCTTACCATCTGCCCGTCTGTCCGTCTGACCGTCTGTCTGTCCGTACGAACGCACAGATCTCAAAGATGTTAGGAGAAAGATGGTTGAAGTGTATGGGACAAAACTTCTTATACTTGCAGGCAGATCGAGTTTATTTTCAATTTTGGCCACGCCCGCCCTCACAATTTGGACTAAACGTCATATTTTCCAAAGTTGTAAATGTTAATAGATATCTGGATTATTTATCGATCCGCCAAAGAATTGGTAAAGATCGGATGAACGGTTGTGGAGCTATGACCAAAAGACTCTTCGCTGCGGCAGCGCAGTAACAGCGCTGCTTTTAGCTGCAGCAGCTAATTTTTGCTGAGTGTATAATTTCGTTAGTACAGAGTATGTTATAGTCGGGCTTGACAGACTTTTATTTTTCTTGTTTTAACAGCACTTGCTTTAATCAAAATTTTCTTGTCAGTTGGATTGTAGTGAGACCAGAATGTTGCGTTGCTCACCTATCTGTGTAAAGCGTGTGTGTATTGGTACAACTTTTAATTGTTTATAAAAAAATTAATAGCTGCAACTAAACTATTTTCTTTACATTGGCCACATCTAAATACTCATATAAACATATGGTAAAAGTTTTGAGATCATTGATTTCGATTTACTATGCTAAAACGTGGGCTGTATATTTGTATATAATTTTCTTAGCATATTAATATATTGAGAGTACACTTGTGTGCAACACTCACCCATCAGAAGCAACGACGAATGCCTTTTCGTAAGCGATGTTCGTTGTTTTAGAAGGTACAACTAAACACAATTTTTTATTAAGTTGGAGGTGTTTTGTACCATATTTTTACACAAATGAACTTGTTTTTAACGCATTTTGTACCACCTTTCACACTGTCAT
>JAWNNM010000128.1:600000-803843 GCA_035044965.1 Lordiphosa andalusiaca | reverse complement strand
TTTAATAGTTTTGTTTTTTCTTCATCGTTTAGATGATCCACTCTGTAATCTTGTCCAGTAGTGATTTCGTTGCTAATCGCATAGTTTATTTCTTTTGTATGGTCTCCAGGTTAAAGTTCTGAAGTTCTTTTCATCATTTGGGTCAAAAAATACAGTTCTGTTTGTAAATGTTCTTTCGCTTATTACTGTTGTTCCCGAGATAAAATCAATAATAGCACCGTTTGACATTGATAAATTTCTGCCTAACAGTAAATCATAGTGAGGTGAAAAGTCGTATATAAAGAATATCAGGTCTTGTGTAAAAAGTTTATTTGGTGCAATTGACACATAATGATTTAATTTTGAAATACCAGTCATAGTTCTAATGGAAGTTGATTTTGTAAGAACTGGTAAGTTGAGAAAATTGGCTCTCATCATATTATATTTATTGATGAACCTGTATCAATAAGACACCTGTAGCGTCTGTTGTTTATCATGATTATACCCGTCACTCGTAGAATAAAAAGGGTATACTAACAGGCATGTAACAGGCAGAAGGAAGCATCTCCGATATCATAAAGTATATATATTCTTCATCATCATCAAAAGCCAAGTCGATATAGCCATGTCCGTCTGTCCGTCCGTCCGTCTGTATGAACACCTAGATCTCAGAGACTAGAAGAGTTAGAGCAACCAAATTTTAGATCTAAGCTAGTATGTTCTGTAGGCAGATCATGATTTTTTTTTTAATTTTGGCCACGCCCCTTCCCGCCCCCGCAATAAAAAATGTTGGACATCACCTATATTTGTATTTCGAAGTCGGGCAGGGCCGAATTTAACTTAAGCTCTCGTTTCTATGTAGGTGTTTCTCCCGAGGCGTTCATTTGAAAATTTTCGTGATTGATTTCATCACCCTGATTTTGCTGATAGTCGTCCTGTTCTTGCTGGTCGTTACATTCTGCATGTTGATTGTTGGCCCGCGTCGCTTGTGTGCGATCAAGTTCCAATTAGATTTGTTTTTCACGTTTGTTAATACTTCATTTATTCGATTTACTTCATACAATTCTCGCTCTGGTTAAACATTTGCGGTTAAGTTACGCAAGAAGAAGTGGGATTTGAAAGTTAGGTACAGAAGTTAGAAGGCAAGGAAGAAGAAGAATTAAAAAACACGTGTTAAACGTGGCTTGGCAACAACTCCTCGCGTCTAGATGGTTCCGCTGACTCTCCCCAGACTTCTTTTTGTCGCCAGTATATAGTCTCGCCATATCCCCGTTAATTTGATATAACGGCCGCGGGGCTGCCACTTTGGTTCACGCGGCAACATTCCCCCCTTTGCAAACTTCATGCTTGGTCGTGAGGTTTGCACCCAATCATCTGCTTCCCGATGCCTGTCTCAGGCATCCTGACTTCAAGTTTGGCTAGCTTTACAACTGGCCTGGTATATAGCCCAGCTGAAGTGCGCACCACAGCGCTTCTAGCTTTGCCGTCTTTCGCCATGTATAGATCCATGACCACGCCCTTTCTCCAGTGCTTCCTGGGATTTGTCTCGTCCACTACTACGACGACGTCGCCGACCTGGATAGGGTCGGTTGGTGGGCTGAACCATTTTGCTCGCCGTGTCAAGTTCGGCAAGTACTCCTTGACCCACTGCTTGCGGAACCTCTCCTGAATTTGGACTGCTATACGGAAACTCTTACCCAGCAGGACTCCTGAGCTGCCATCTTCCGTGTTCGCGACCATCGCAATTGTTGCTCTCCTCAAGAAGTGATTCGGTGTGAGCACGTCCGCCTCTATCGACTCCAGGGGCACATAGGTTAGTGGCCTAGAGTTCAATGTGTTCTCGATCCTAGCCAGCGCTCCTCTTAGCACTGGCTCCAGCACATATGTCGCATCCAGTATATCAGCTAGTACTGATTTCACAGACCTTATCATCCGCTCCCACGCGCCACCCATATGTGGTGCTCCGGGCGGTATAAATGCCCATTGGATTTCTGGATACCTCTTCTCCAGCTCGTCTGTTGATATACGCTGGATCTCATCTAGGAGCAACCTGCTTGCTCCCCGAAAGTTGGTGCCGTTATCCGACACGATCTTCTTTGGGACTCCTCTTCTAGCGATGAACATCTCGAACACCAGCATAAACGCATCTGTTGACAATGAGTGTGCCAGCTCTATATGGACAGCACGCACGGTCAGGCATGTGAACAACACGCCCCAACGCTTTTCTCTCCGCCTGCCGACTTTGACCTCCAGTGGCCCAAAATAGTCGACTCCAGTATTCGAAAACGGTAGCTCATTAATCGCCAGTCGTTCAGGAGGCAAGTCTCCCATCTCGGGTGCCTCAGGAACCGCCATCTGGTTGCGGCACCTTTGACACGCCTTCTTAGCAGCACGCACCCTTGCTCTCAACCCTGGGATACAGTACTGCTGCCTCATCTCGTTGATCACCACCTCGTTCAGTTGATGATGATACTTTCTGTGGAATTAATCAACCAGCAATTGTGTAATCGCATGCGTACCTGGCAGGATTACTGGTCGCTTCACGCTTATAGCGACTCCCTCGATGCTGTCGATCCGCCCACGAACTCTCAGGACGCCTGCCTCGTCGAGATATGGGGACATTTTGAAGATTTGGCTCTTCCTTTCCACACACCCCCCTTTTTGCAGGGACCCGATCTCTTCAGCGTAGGTCTCGGCTTGGACCATCCTGTAGATAACGTTGTGAACGTCTTCCAGATTCTCTGAGCGCATTGCCATTCGCGCCACCTCAGACTGCGGCTCTCTCTTGTACGTCATGCGAAGGAATTGCATAACATACATCAGGGCTCCTCTAAACTTTTCCCATTTGCTGAAGCGAGAAATTTCTGGCACAATGTTTGCCAGCACAGATCTTGATGTCACCTTCAGCTCGTGTAGATGAAGCCTCTCTAAGTTTTCTTGGCCACAGCTCAGATCTGTTTGAGGCCAACTCGCCTCATCCTTGTACAGAAATGGTGGCCCTGTGAACCATCTCGAGTTGCCTTCGAAGCTTAACTTCTTTGTCCACTTAGTCCCATCGTCTGCCACATTGAGTGCCGATGGCACCCATCTCCATTCCTCGATATCCGAATCTTCCAGAATTTCGCCTATGCGCATCGCTACAAATTGGTGGTATTTCCGGGCATCAGACCGTATCCAAAATAGCACGTTCTTGGAATCAGTCCAAAACATGCGGCGATGTATGGCCACTGATAGCTCGGAGTCTAAAAACCTGGCAAGTCGTAGGCCCAGTATCGCTGCCATCAGCTCCATGCGAGGGATCGATATCGGTTTTAGTGGCGCCACTCTTGATTTTGACGCCACCAGAGAACAGCATACATCTCCTTGCTTCTTGGTCCGGAGGAGCGCTACTGCGGTATAGGCATTGACGCTTGCATCTGTAAATATATGCAATTCTAGATTATCAGCTCCTCTCACCACACCAAGACAGCGCGGTATGCGCAAGTTCCCAATTTCACGTAGCATTCGTAGCCACGCTCTCCATCGCAGACGTTCGTCTTCGCCCACTGGCTCGTCCCAGCCGACCGAAGATCTCCACACGTCTTGCAAAATCATTTTGGCCTGGATTATGTAGAAGCCCAAGAGTCCAAGCGGGTCAAATATTGACATTACAATGCGCAATATGTGCCGCTTCGTCGTCACCGCCTTTTCGTCGAATATGGATTCGTTGAACTTCTGGACAAACGTGATCTCGTCTGTCTGGGGCCTCCACCACATACCCAGGACCCTCTCTTGCATCGATTCTTGGGTGTCGATACATTTCTCCTTTTGTTTGGATGCTCCAGTGAGTGCTCGCATGACTGCTGCTGAGTTGGATACCCAGCCACGCATCTCAAAACCGCCATCTGCATGTATGGCTTTCACCTGATCAGCCATCTGAGCCATTTCTTCTTCTGATTCGCCGCTTTGCAGCCAGTCGTCCACAAAGGTGTTCCGGAGGATCGCACCCACTGCGACTGGATACTCTCCTGCGAAGCGGCTCGCATTCTTGTTCTTCACATAATTAGCTGCTGCTGGGGAACAAGAAGCACCAAATGTCATTACTCGCATGGTATACCTATCTGGTTCTCTGCTTTGGTCTCCATAACGCCAAAGAAACTGCTGCGCCGCCTGGTCTTCTTGTCGCACCTTCACCTGGTGGAACATTTCTCGAATGTCTCCACATACTGCAATCGGCTTCTCCATGAACCTCAGTAGCACTCCAACCAATGAGGGCAATAGGTCAGGACCCTTGAGAAGCACCGAGTTGAGAGCGACTCCATTGACTTTCGCTGCAGCATCCCATACCAGTCTCGATTTGCCTTTATTTGCGTTGGTAATTACAAATATTGGCAGGTACCATGTTCGATTCTCATCTTTGATTTCGTGCGCTTCCAGCTTGCGCACATATCCTAGTTGTTCGTATCGCCAAATTCGATTATTTACGAACTCTCGCAACTCCTTGTTGCGCGCCATACGGGACTCCAAACATGTCAGCCTCTGCATCGCCATTCCTCTAGATGACGGAAACTTTATGCAGTCGTGACCCCAGAGTAGTCCCGTTTCCCACCACTTCTCCTCCTTAAGGTACTTTGTGGTCTTCTCCAAAATCGATTGTGCCCGTTCTTCTTCCTTGGACCGCAGGATATTCTTGGACACACTGACTCCAACGGCATCCAGTGCGAAGCTTGCCTTCACCATCTCGTCCAGACGCTTGTCTTTACTGCAGTCTTAAATATGCATTACTCTTTGCCCCAGCTGACCATCGTTGCTGCTGCGTCCATACAAAGACCAGCCCAGCCTTGATTTGGTAGCTATAAACTCGGCACCATTAGACTCTCTCACAGCCAACGGCACTCCTAGCTTGGCGTTGTCCAGACCAATTATTATCGATGCCCGCGCCTCTGTGTAAGTTCGTATTGGCAGTCTCTGCAAGTGCGGGTGCGCTTGTAGAACTGAACCATCCAACGTTTGAACCGGCAGATCCAGACTCGATATTGTCCGAACATTCTTCAAAGCATATCTGTGCGCCGCCTTTTCGTTCTGTTGGGGTTCTGTTGGACGCCCTTGTCTCACTCGCGTCCGCTGCCACCGGTACAGACATTACTGCACTGGCACATGTCGCCAATTTGAACAGCCAGTCATCAAATACAGCGATGTTCACCCTTTGCAAGGTTGTACTATGACGTGCCCAATCCAGCTTAAGATCACATGGCAGTTTATCCAACAAACTGCGTAAAAGCATTGGATCGCTTAAGTATTCAGAGAGCCCGATCGCATTCACTGTGGCTCGGTAATTTTGAACTGCAAGAGCCAAGCGAACCAAACTCTCCAAATTGCTCGATTTCACAGCCGGCTCCAATCGTAACTTCGTCTGCAGCGTCTGATGTATGGCATCTGGTCGCCCGTAAAGCATCCTCAGCATCTCGATGGCCGGCGTCACTGTAGCAGGCACTATTAATTTCCCACGTACGGCCTCTAGAGCAGCTCCTTTTAAGCTCTTCTACAGACGGATCAGGTTTTCTTGATCGCTGAACCCGCAGCGTTCCGTTGACTGCTCGTAGTTAACAATAAACATAGGCCACTCTTCAGGGTTGCCTGAAAAATACGCAAGATCTTTGGTGATTACTTGCCGAGTCGCTATCTGTGAGGCCGTAAGCGATACATCTGGTGCCAAATGCGAGGTGCCAGAAAAACACGTCGGTGCTGTTTGCCAGCTGTCCGTACCTCTAACATGAAGCATCTCCACAGAACTTACGCCTGCCTCTGTTCTCTTTGCAGCCAGATTGCTGCCACTCGCCAGAACATTCTCTCGCAAGCTGGAGTTTTCATTAGCCGACCCTGCCAAGGGCGCTACTTCGTCGTCACTCATCCTGGTCGTAAGCGTTGTCCCTAGGTTACTGGCAACGATCTCCCTGCGACCACGCTTTCGTTGTTGTTGTTAGCCGGTGTATTGCTGCGTCAATGTGGCCGCCAACTTTCTGCGGCCCACAACAGTATTGGTGCAGAACCAGTGTTTTTTTAAATGTTGGCCCGCGTCGCTTGTGTGCGATCAAGTTCCAATTAGATTTGTTTTTCACGTTTGTTAATACTTCATTTATTCGATTTACTTCATACAATTCTCGCTCTGGTTAAACATTTGCGGTTAAGTTACGCAAGAAGAAGTGGGATTTGAAAGTTAGGTACAGAAGTTAGAAGGCAAGGAAGAAGAAGAATTAAAAAACACGTGTTAAACGTGGCTTGGCAACAACTGCTCGCGTCTAGATGGTTCCGCTGACTCTCCCCAGACTTCTTTTTGTCGCCAGTATATAGTCTCGCCATATCCCCGTTAATTTGATATAACGGCTTCTCCCAATTCGCTCCTATGCAAATTCTCAAGTCATATTGCTCGCCGCCGAACAGCTGTTTGGTTTGCTGCTTACGTTAGCGGCTGCTGTTACGCCTCGGGGCTGCCACTTTGGTTCACGCGGCAACAGTATTCATCAACCTGCATTTTTCGTGAGTTACTAAAATTTTCCCTCATGCGTTTTAAGGGTTGATTTGGTATTGTACCTTGATTTCGATTATAATTGTCTGGATTGTTCATTTGTCCTTGCTGTAAATTCTGTCTGAATTCTTGTATTTGTCCTTTATATTGACCTGAACTGATATTAGTTTGTCTGTTCGAAGGAGGGTGTGAGTAAGTTTGGTTTGGTCTGTTTGAGTAATAACTCTGTGGTTGATAACTGGGATTATATTGGTTAGTAAGCTGTGGGTGAGTTTTTTTTTGAATGGTTAATAGTATTATTCAATTTTGACTTCTCTACTTTATTATTGATAACATGATCTGTCTCTTCATAATATCCTTCCATTTGAGCCACTTTTTTGTGAAAAGCCTATCAGGTAATTTTCTTTGAATTAGATTTTTCACTGTATTTGTCATGGAGTTTGTATACAATCTTGAGTTTTCAGCATTACCTTCTAACTCTAACTTATTACTGATGATGAGCATCTTTGCTTCGAAATCGCCTCAAAACTTACGGAGGTTTCCTTGGTAGTTTGTGTTGTAAAGTCATCTGAGGAGTTCTTCAACACAGGTGTTTGTATTCAGAGATAGGGGTTTTCCTTAGCCCGGCCCAATCGTTGATCTGCCACATTTGTAATAACTTCTATGCTTCGCCTAATATCTGGATCTCAATTGCCCCAAAGATTATGCTCTGTTGACGCTCGTTGTTTGTGCCATATAGTTGGAGTAAGTAGTCAATCCTTCTTATAAATGGAGCCAAAGCAACCGGATCGCCATCGAAGATTGGTACATTTCGAATTTGTTGCAAAAGCTGGCTGAGATTTTGTTCGTTTAACAAGATCATGGCAGGTGCTGCGATATTGTTTGCACGTGGGGGATCCATTTTTAAACAAAAATGTTTTGTTGTTGTGTTTGCAATTTGGTCAATAAATCAATTTGTTTTCAATCACTCAATTGGATTTACAATTTGATTTGAATTGACACGTAGTGTTCTTTAGCGGATCGTAAAAAGGTTCGATTTAATTGTGTTATTGTGCACAATTACACTAGTTGATCAAGAAGGATACCAGTTGTATGATAAGCTTTCCTTAATTGATCGTATCACTCACGAATAACCGATATTACATTTATTTTACGATCCTACCGACTGCGCTAATGAAGAGTTCCGCATTCAATCAAAAAAATAAATCAATGTTCTTTTATTTCACACCATGTGTGTGGTTTGATGATAAAATTAAGTCTAATATGTACAATATGTGGATTATGTTCTATTTAAAGGAAAAAGATGATGCTTTGCATGTGGCAAGAACAAAGGAATGGTCAATTGTTTATGCTGGCTATGTTGGCATCTTCTGATTGGTCAGATTTTTATGATTCAGTTTGGGAGCGAGATCTGCGCCCAGTTTGGTTTATGCAAAACTCCTTTTTGTTTATGTTGAACTTTTCTGCTTAATTGGGCAAATCTCGTTGTTTGAAATACAGTGGATTTGAATAATGTAAAAAGGGTCGCCACAGTGTGTACGAATTCGGTAAAAAGGGTAAGGTGAATATTGGATGGAATATTGGATATTGGAACTACATATATACATAGATGTTCGATTTCGACCAAACTTAGTAGAACCATGGGAAAGCATAGCAAACGAAGAAATACAAAGTTTGGAAGCGTTTTATTTGAAAACAACAAGTTTTTCTCAATAAAGCTTGTTTTTCGACCGATCATTCATATGGCAGCTATGTGCCATGTATGTTCATCCAATCCGTCCGGTTTTGATATTTGTGCAGCGTTTTTGTAGTACAAGACTTCGTGAGAAGTTTGGTCGCTGTTGCTTTCAAATTGACGGAGGAAATCGCATTGAAACAGACGGATGGCTATATCGCCTCAGCTCGTCATGCTGATAGAGAATAACTGTATACTTTATGTAGTCGGAAATGCTTCCTTCTTTGCGTTTCAAACATCTGGACAATTTCAATATACCCTCTACAAGGATATAAAAACGAAGCTACAATAATACTCCAGCTATTAATTAATGTGGGATTTGGGAAATAGTTAACTTAATAAATCCCATTAAGTTAAGTTAATGTGATGTTTATTTGTAATTTCAATGTAATATAGTGTAAGTTTTAATGTAATGAATTTCACGTTTAGTCTTTAGTTTTAAGAGTTTTCGTCTTCGTCTTTAACTTTCGTCTTTCGTCTTAATCGAGCAGCAGCAGAACCGTACCGCCTTGATTCTCGTCACAAACTGCTTCTCTCTGGCGGCCGGCTGGCCGTCTCTCTTGCTTGTTAGGCTTCGCTGATCTGGCAGGGCTTGGCAGATCAGGGATGCCAGACCTATTCCCACAACTCGGCCATCCTTCTATGCATTCGCCTCGAATGCTTCGTCGTCGTCTTCCATGGGATACCAGGGCTTCATGTATTCTGCACACGTGCTGGTGTATCTTGGGCCTTCGCAGGATAACGAATCTTTTGCTACTTCGTATGTATCCTTACCCTTGGCATTAGTTATACGATACGGGCCTAAATATTTGGGCTTAAGCTTCAGCCCGCCGCCAAGTTGAGTTCGTTTGATCGCCACAAGATCGCCGATTTTATACGTTGAAGCAGGTCTACGTCGTAAGTTGTACGTCTTCTTGTTTTCATCCTGCATACGAATGATTTGCTCCTTTGGCGTAACTCGTTTCTGTTGTCGTTGAACATCTGGATCATTTCATCTTGTATCATCTGCTTGACTCCCACGTCGGTTCTTGAGTGCATCTTTATACCAACCAGTAGCTCGAATGGCGTCGAGTTTGTGCTTCTACAAAATGTTGAGTTAATCGTCTTCTGCACCTGATCGACATATTTGTACCATTTACTGAGATCATTCATAGACATCTTGGACAAAACTGATATGATGATAGCGTTAAGTCTTTCGACTTGTCCGTTGGCGCGTGGAAGACCAGTCGTAACAGCATGCCGATCAATGTTCTCGGCTTGACAGTACTCCTTGAACTCATCTGAAGTAAATGCCGAACCTCTGTCTGTTATAATCTGAACTGGATTTCCAAAAACGGAACTCTGCGATTGCAATCTGCTAATAACTTCTTTAGCTGATGTCGTCTTTGTTGGGTACAACCAGCAGAATTTAGTGAAACCATCAATCACTGCTAGAATATGCTTGTACTGCTTGTGTGTAGACTCCAAAGGACCTAAGAAGTCTATATGATACGTTTGAAGCGGCACTTCTTATTTTGGCAACGGATGCAGCTCCCCTTCCTTCTTACCAAGCTTGCGATTCGATACAATACATGGAATGCAGCATCTGATTTGGCGTTGAATCTTATTTTCGAGCTTCGGAATGTAGTACTCTTTGCTAATGACCTCTTTAGTCTTTTTTACAGAAAAATGACCTCTTTCATGAGCCTGCTTTATGATCTCACGTTGCATTTCCAAAGGAACTACGATAAGCTCTTCGTCAGCGACCAGCTTGTATAAAAGACCCGATTTCATAAAGTAGTTGTTGTGGTCAGACTTCTCAGCCAGTACATCAATGATTGCCTTTAACTCTTCATCATTGGCTTGAACACACTTTAATTTGCTGAGCAGGCTGTCATCCGAGATCATCATTACTGGATAACGGCTTAGGGCGTCTGCATGACGTATACGCGTACCTGCTCTATGTTCAACCTTGAAATCAAATTCCTGAAGTTGTAAAATCCAACGAGCAACTCTAGTGCATACATCCTTCTTGTCTACCGTTTTCGTAAAAGCGTTGCAATCGCTGACCAACTTGAAATGCATACCCAGTAGGTACACTCTGAACTTGCGAAATGCTTCTACCACTGCCAAAATCTCTAGCTCGTAGCTCGGGAATTTCCTTTCAGCATCTGTCGTCTTTTTGGACATGTAGTAAACAGGGTGTACATGACCATCATCAGGAGACTTTTGGAGTAAAACTGCTCCGAAACCATCTATCGACGCATCTGTGTGCAACTCTGTTTCGTGATGAGGGTGAAAAATTTTCAGCACGGGCTTCTCTGTGATCAGCGTCTTAAGCATGTTAAATGCAGAAATCTCTCTTTCGTTGAGGCAAAACTTTACATCATTTTTCATCAGATCTGTGAGAGGCTTGGCGATTACAGAAAAATTTGGGATGAACGTACGAAAGTAACCGACCAGACCTAAAAAACTTTGCAGTTGCTTTTGATTTTTGGGAATCGGGAACTTAGTAACGGCTTTTGTCTTGTCTTGCGATATGCACATCTTTCCATCCTCAATGACGTGTCCCAAAAACTCTATCTTTTTCTTCAAAAAGCAGCATTTCTTTAGGTTGATAACCAATCCATACTCTTCACATCGTTTTATGACTTCTATGAGATTGGCCACGGCTTCTTCTTCGGTTTTACCAGGCATTATGATGTCATCAACGTAAACAATTGCTATACCCGCCCTGGTCAAATCTCGAAATATTTCATTGATGTATCTTTGAAATACTCCTGGAGAGTTTGTTAAGCCAAACGGAACTTTCTTGAACTGGACAGTAGTCCGTTGTGCGTAACAAATGATGTGAACTTCCGACTTGCTTTTTCCACATTGACATGGAAAAATCCGTTTTTTAGATCAATTGTGCTAAAAACTTTTGCATCTTGGAGCCTATCCAATTGATCTTCTATCAGGGGCAATGGAAAATGGTCACGCAAAATCTTTTTGTTTACTCGCCTGTAATCCATGCATAGTCTTTGTGTACTATCACGCTTATATACCAATACGACGTGACTGCTGTACTCCGACTCTGAAGGTTCTATTATTCCATCTTTTAACCATTGATCGACTTGGTCATCTATCGCGCACCGTTCAGAGAATGCGAATCTACGCGGACGCGAGGGGATCGGAGTGTCATCTTTCATTACAATTCTCATTTCAACGTTTGTTGACTTTACCTTTTCTGGCTTATAGTTCTTTATAAGTTCATACACTTGATCTTTTGCACTTTTGCTAGCACTTTCGTCAATGTTTATATTAAGATCTTCGTTATTTTCCACGTTTATTTTCATGAACGATGCCAGTTCATCTTCACTTTCGAAATTGTCAGGTTTCTTTATTTTTATGCCATCGCGATTAATTGTAATTTCAGCCTGTTTACAAAAAACTTCCCCGAGTACGACTTCTACGTCTAGAAAATCGGATGACACCACCAAAAAGTTTGTTTCGAACTGTTGACCATCTACTTTCACAGTTCCTCTAAATGCTCCGAAAGGCTTCACTTTATTTTGATTTCCGAACCCGATGAGAAATACATTGACTTCGTTTAAACATGGCTTTTTCAGTCACTTGTACGTCGTTTCACTTATAATATTGTATTTACTTCCGGTGTCGATCAGAGCAATAAAATTTCTGTTATTTAGGCATATTTCTTTACACATAGGCTTTAGATCATCTGATACTTTACGCGTGTTACTTGTTTTTGTTTCGATTTCAGAACTTTTCACTGAACAGTCTTTGGCAATGTGCCCAAAATTATTGCATTTAAAGCACTTTTTCCCTTTGCTCTTATTTTCGCACTTTTCAGAAGTATGTCCCTTCAATCCGCAGTTAAAACATTTCACATCTCTATTTTCGCGACTTTCTTTTACTTGTTGTTCTTTCTTTTGTGCACCTTTGTATTCAAAACTTTTAACATTTTCAGATCTTTCGCGCATTTTTCATAACATTTTAACTTTTCCTTGAAATCTTTTAAGTCTTTAGCGTTGTACAAAATGGCTTTATTTATGCTCAGGTCATTAATCCCATCAATAACATATTGGATTAACGCATTGTTCTCTATGTTACCACGCGAAGCCATTTCTTTCATTTTCAACAGGTATTCTTGCACACTTTCACCTTTCTTTAATTTTCTCTCGGACATTTCTTTGTGTAGTTGTGCACTATTTATTTCTGTTTTAAACTCATTGATTAGCGACTCTTTTAGCATTTGCCAGCTTTTAATACCTCGTTCACTCATAATGTACATTTTGGCCAAACCCTTTAATGCTCTTTTGGCGAAAATAAATTTTTGCAAATCGTCCCATTACATTATAGCAGCCATGTCTTCAAAGTCATTTACCCATACTTCAATAGGCAAGGAATCATCTCCACTAAACGAACGCAAAGAATCTTCAATATCGCGAAAGTTTCAAGCGAACCTCGGTGTGGCCGCACCTACGTTTTTGTTCACGGTTGTATCAATATTTCTGGCCACGACTGTAGAATGCGCGCGCGCCTGATTTTCTTTACGAGTTTCATTTATGGCAGCTGTTCTAAAACCGCTCGCACTGCTACCAACCGACGCAACATCACTCTCTCCGTTTTCACTCGTATTTTCTTCGTTGACTTCTTTATTCTCACCACCCGCACACTCATTGTCTTCTTCATCACTCTCTTGTTCATCTTCCTCTTCTTGACAAGCATCTACTAACAAATTTGCGGCTTGTAAATTGCGAAATATGTGTGCAGTAAGATCACTTTTATCATGTTTTAGTCCTAAAATGTTGCAAATTACAGCAAGATCGTTGTTTGACAGGTTGTCTGCTACATAAGAAATTTTTTTCCAGTATGGTTCCTCTTCTACGTCATACGTAAAACCTTCAAACACACGTAATCGTTTGCGATTGTCTCTATCGCCGTCGTTTTCATACACAAACTTGTGCAAGAGCGCAATGTTCTGTCTCTTCTCTTTTTTCAACCCTTCTCGAAGGTTCTCGAAGTCATTTAATTTCGGCATCTTGGCGCCGTTTTTTCTTGCATACACACACACCCCAGTCGGACTTTGCATCATGTCATGAGAATACTCAGTACATCTGGTGGCATGAAATTTCACGGAAATAGTCTGTACATGATCTTTTTTGCATGAAAGTAGCCCTTAATATTGCATGAAAAAGTCACACGTTGTTTTCTCAGGTAGTCGTAAGGGTAAAAGTCTGGACATCATGAACCGGGTCTAACTTTTTCCGTCGTTGGACAGGTAAACAAAGGACACTAAGGCAGAGCCGAACGATTGCCGAATGATCGATCTCCCCCCCTCCCCCTCTAATTTCTGTGCCTCTGGTGCGCTTAGTTCGTAAGTTAACGGCGGGTATGTCATAAACAGAAAAGAACAACAAAAAGATGTATGTATATGCATTTCTCTGCTTTGTCTATTCTCTTTGAGTTTTTTTTTGGCATTGCAACCAACGCGGTCGATCGTAGCGTTTGCGTGAGTGAGTGAGCAAAATTAAAAACATTTAAATTCGTGTAAACCAATCAATTGAGGTAAGTAATTTTAACATGCTGTTGTGACAACGTTTGTTAATTCTTTTTTTTATTCTCGGGACGCAATAACAACAAAAACAACCGCATCAACAACAACAAGGTCAACAATTACAAATAGAAGCCAAGAAAAAAAGAAAAGAGAAGCATCAACATATAAAATATAAATATTTTTTTTAATGGATACTGTTTTATCTGTGGTAAAAAATTAATAAAAAAGATACAGTAAGTATAAATAACCCGAGAAGCCTACTAAGGCCACCGGTAGCGCATGCCAGGAAAAGTGCGCGGTAACGCATGCATGGAAAAATTAGGGGTTCTGCATACATGACAAAGTCACCGGTAGCGCATGCCTACTTAAGTTAGGGGTGAATAATGCCTCATTTCGTCAGCCAACGTCTCAGGTCTAACGTCACCCAAAAGGAACGGTTGAAACCCATGAGATTTTCGGCGTTTCCATTGCAAAACGAAGCCGAAGCCTCACGTCTTTGGAATGCACGTGAAAAGTAGTCATGAAATGTGTACTTCTTTCACGATGAAAAGTCCGACTGGGACGTTCACTTAATGCGCAGTTTCGTCGTTGGTTTGAGTGTATGTGTCTGATTTTTTCTTTTGCGTCGTAGTTTTTTGCAGGCGTCTCCGAAAATTTTCTTTGAATTTTCACTTTAACTCACTCAAATTGTTACTTTTCTTTGACTTTTCACTTCATTACGCTTTTCTTAGGTTGAGCCCCCATATTTGTGGGATTTGGATAATAGTTAACTTAATAAATCCCATGAAGTTAAGTTAATGTGATGTTTATTTGTAATTTCAATGTAATATAGTGTAAGTTTAGTGTAATGAGTATAATGAAATGATAAGTGTTCTTTAATTCAATGAATTTCACGTTTAGTCTTTAGTTTTAAGAGTTTTCGTCTTCGTCTTTAAATTTCGTCTTTCGTCTTAATCGAGCAGCAGCAAAACCGTACAGCCTTGATTCTCGTCACAAACTAGTTCTCTCTGGCGGCCGGCTGGCCGTCTCTCTTGCTTGTTAGGCTTCGCTGATCTGGCAGGGATTGGCAGATCAGGGATGCCAGACCTATTCCCACATTAATACACAATGATTTAAATACCAATATTAATTTGATTAGCTTTTGTATTTTTTTATTTGAGCATAAAAGTCTTTAAAAATAAAATCTAATAAGTATTGTTTTCCATATGCAAATACCGAAGTTAAGCATTTGATTTGATCCTTAACTTCTTAACAAATTCCTTAGCCAGTTTATCACCTTGTCTATACTCCAAGGCCCGGAGAGTTTGAGAATCTAAAAATAAAAAATAAATATTCGATTAGTGGATGAATTCGTCTTATATTTTCTCTTTCTATTTTTCTAATGCTGACTTGAGACAAATCAAAATTTTTGGATCATATTTCCTTTATATAGCCGCAGAATTTCTGAGGTCAGAGAACCAAATTCAACCAAACTTAACTTGTAGATTCTACACGTATTTCTATTTTTTTTATTTTCTAAAACAAAAGTATGGTACGTATGGAACATAAACTTCCCATACTTGAATGCAGATAAAGTTATATCTGCATGCCCAAAAATTGGAGAAAAAACCTGACATCTCCTAAATCTATTTAGATAGATGATTTCTACATTCTTGACATATATATTGAGAGTAATCAGCGATATTTATCGACCCAAGAAATCATTTTTTAAGACCGTATGAACGGTAATCAAGTTATGACCCAGCGGCGCAAAATTGGCACTGTATAATGGATTACTCCTTCATTACCTTGCCTTCAGGATGGCGGATATAATTCCATACATTCTGGTTTACTTTTCCATATGCATGACCGCTTTGTAGACGGGGTGCTCATATTCTGCATTACTCGCAATAAAAGATGTATGCTAGAGCCGAACTGCTATCGGATTCACATTACAAATGCGCATTACATTTTTTAAATTGTAATGCAGATTGTTTGTAGTCTCTTTACTTTGCCTTTATAGAAAAGCAGCAGTAACATACTAAGCATACACTTCGCAGTTACACGGAATACTACAGTTGGACTTTATTGACTTTTTTCCATTTGCAATAGTTTCCAATTTACCCAAAAATTATATCATTAACAAAGTCGTTATATGTTCAGACACAAGCACCCATTTTTCGAATCTTAAATTTCTTTTATTTATAGTTTATAGTATTGTTGCTGAGTCGTTAAAATTTAATATTTTAACAGTCAATCTGCATACCGATGCCGATCCCAGTCATATTGTTGTTCACACATTAGAGCGGCATGAGCACGTCAAAATACGCTTAGCTCCGCACTTAATAATCTTGTATATTGGTATTAGAAATTAAATAAATAAATACATATATTAACCTGGAGTAAAGTTTGTAGTGTTCTATGTACTTATGTTCGTTTGGTCTGGAAATGCCAGAACCTTCTTCAGTTGCCAGATCACGGTGGCAACATTTTTTATTTTAACTAGTTTTAACTAGTAGTTTTATACGCTGCACATGGCAGTGCACATCAAAATGTACCTTCACTTTGCGCATATTAAAGCGCAAACTTTCGAGCCACAGGTGGTGGCTTGGGCAGTAACACATATGGTTCGCGTCTTGCAAATAGAGCTGCACATGGTAATACACACGACAACATATCTCTACTTGGCGCTTATGGAAGCGCAAACACTGGAGTCACTCAGGGTAGGTGCGTACTGCAAATGGAGTTTATAAATTCTTAATCAGCATCAACAGCCGATATAGCCATGTCCGTCTGATTTTCCGTATGAACGCACAGATTTTAGATATGGTAAAAGATGAAGTTTTGACATGTATGGTACAAAAACGTCTTATATTTGCAGTCCGTCTGACCATCTGTGCGTATGAACGCACAGATCTCAGAGATGGTAAAAGATGGAGTTTTGACATTACAAAACTTCTTATACAGGCAGATCAATTTTATTGTCAATTTTGGCTACGCCCCTCCCGCCGCTGCAATTTGGAAAAAACGTCATATCAACTAGAGCCCTGCATGAGTTGAATCAAAGTGCCATTTGATTCATGTTTAGAAAAAAAGGTTCAGGTAAATCAAGTCAGAAAATATTTTGATACGAGTTAGTCAGCTCAAATTTATAATGACTCCAAGCAGATCAAGCTCCAAACAGATCAAGGTCCAAATAGATCAAGGTCCATATTGATCAAGCTCCAATCTGTGCTCCAGCGGTTCATTAGATCATGTGAAGTCAAAAAATAAGTCAATACAAAAAAAATTTGTTACCATATTTCCCAACTGCGCAATTCGCTTTACTTCGCTCCTTCCTCGAAGAACTCTGTTTCATGGTCGAGCTTAGGCACGAGTTAAATATATATGCTTCCAAGGAAGTTTAATTGGCCCAATTATGTAGAAACTGCACACCGCTGAATTGCTGGCCGCCAAAACCCACCCACTTATGCTCTTGATACAGCCTTCTTGACTTCCAGTCGATGCATAACTACCCCATGCGTAAATCTCCCATTTATAAAAACCTTGACATTCTGCCAGCAGATATAAAGTCCTTTTGCCGGCCTATACCATCCGTATCGCCAATAAACTGGCGACAAACAAAATACGAACACTCAAAAGGCTCAAAAGGCGTCATCCGTCCGATCTATGGATTTACAGAAGGCGACCAACTTGCCGTTACCAAAATTTTGTTTTTTAAAACCAATATACGGAAATAAAGCCAACAAAGTTGGCGACCTCATTGCATTGATTGTCAAAAATTTTTCCAAATATAACCCAAACCTTAATTCTTCCGCGCTTTTGCAAATCTCCAGTTCTCCTGAAATGAGCTTCCTTTTGATGCTTTCTGACTCGGTGGAATTCGATGAAGACTATTTTTGAATTAAGGAAAACATTGAATTAGTAGAGCTACCTGTGGTGTCCTACCAACCGACTTAACGTTTAAACGTGCTATAAATTAACTTTCCATTTACTATAGTTACTTACAGATTGGTTTAAGTCCAATTATTTAAATTATGCTCCATTTCTTATTTATGCTTTTTAATAGTTCTTGATTTTGCCATTAAATTACAATTTTTAATGAAAACAAGTCCAGAAACTTATGACATTCCGTTCGTCTGTCCGTTCGTCCGTTCGTCTGTCCGTCTCTTTCTATTCTATTTGCACAACGTCTTCTGGTACAAATAAGCTGCACATTTGTCCGTTCGTCTGTCCGTCTCTTTCTATTCTATTTGCACAACGTCTTCTGGTACAAATATGCTGCACATTTGTCGGAACCGGCCGGATCGGATGACTATAACATATAGCTGCCATAGGACAGATCGGTCGAAAAACTAGTTCTAGTGAGAATAAATAGTGAGAAAAACGTCCTTAAACTCCGTACTAAACCTTTTTAAAATCTGCTGGTTTATTTGGTTTCAATTAAGTGGTATGTATTTACGAGAAAAGTTGTTCCGTGCCATGTGCCTTTATGTTGTCCTGGTAAATCATGGTAGCATCTTGCAGTCGTAATTATCTATTTGTTTATATCTTTTATTGCTTTTTGTTTATATGATTCGTTATCTTTGCGAAATGTTTATATTTGGCAGCAGCAACCTGCATCTGCTAGCAACAGAATACTTTTAAAGCACTATGTCGGTTTGCAAACGCACCCTTTTTTTAGGTATCATAAAACATCCCACAGAAATTTTCGGCAGTTGAGGCGTATGATTTTGAAAACTTCATTAATAACTCAAAATGTAATGATAAAAGGCTACATGAAATTGGCAAACTATTAAGGAATTTCAACAGGAAGTTGGTGGAAAAATGGAGGCAGTGTTATCGGTGTAGTATTAGGTTTGAGACGAAAAACCACGATTGGTTGGATCGAATGCTCGTATTTTTTGAGACAAATATTTCAACTGGGCAACCAGAAAAAGACTTGGCAGAATAACACATGAAATATAAGGCGATACAAGTTGCGGAGCTAGTCGGACGTAATAATTCCGTAAAGCTTATGTTGGCGACACGGGGTAGCTTGTATAAAGCTGGAAACCGAAGTGCATAGCATGTTATGATAATGCTAGACACATATTCGAGCTCACCGACAAAAATTCGTTGACTCCGGCCCACAACTTCCTATTCAGTACACCCCAGAAGAAGCTTTAGCTCTGTACATTGATAGAGGTTGCACGAAGAACTCGTACAAGCTAATGCAAGCTGGTACGAATTTCCGAAAATCGAACAAGTATCCAGTAAGTTGGATAGTTGGATACGTTCTGCGATCTGCCAAAAGAGGTGATATCTTAGTATAATTAAATTAACTGAGCTTTCTACTGAGGTGCACTTGCAACTTTTATTAGATCACACAATTACTAGGATTGACGAAGGTAACAAGAATGTGCTTAGCCGTATTTTTGATGATCAAATATATAAAACACTTACTGCTGTATATAAACGAGGATGTGACAGCAGTAGTGGTCATTCAACATTTCGCCAACCTATACAGCAATCCCGAGGATACTTTGATCGATGAACACACGTTTGCTGTCTCCATGGTACCTTTGCAAGTTCAGCTAGGAAATTTAGTTCTTTAAAACAATGAGATTTGATTCGAGCCGAAGCGGAAAATATAAAGAGCCAAACCTTAAAAGTTACGCCAGCACAGCTGACTTCCTTTCAAGAAGATCATCATTTACTAATGACAATGATTGATGGAAAATTCTTTTGTGTGATTGCAGAAATTTCATCACAAACATTCGGAATTTGTAAAGCATCGCATAAAGCAATAAACAATTTAATGGGTATTGTCGAATAAGCATACAAAAACTGTCCCGCTCTTATCAGCATCAAATTTAAGTATGTTATAACCATCAGTGAGATGCTCACTTTCCTAAATTTTTGGTCCGATAGTAGCTATTGGTGTGGAGTAATGAGGGCGGAAAGTTAAATCAATTAACGGGTTTTTTCTTAAGATCGACTTAACCGATTTGGATAAGCTAAATATATTTTGTAAGTGGTCACACCACTACTCCAAAAACTATTTTACACATTTTAAGAAATAATTAGGTCTGAGGTCGTTGTGGATAAACTCATTTCGAATGTACTATGGCGCTCCAGTGTTGGTATTTAGGATTCTTGATAGCGATCTTTGGAGGATGTCCACTCTGCTCGCACAAGTATTTCCCCATAGCTGCGAGAGATAGGTCCAGACGGACTTTTTGAACTGACGTCTGAGCATGATTATGTAGCGCGTCAGCAAGATGAAATAATCCAACATGCTTGATTGATTCCGCTAAGCTGAGCTTACAACTAAAGTTTAAAAGCCAATCCAGTGCTTGAGATGCACAGTTGCACGCTCAGGGTGGGATTATTTGTTAAGATCAGCCGTATTTTCAGCCGTCAGTTCTTCTTTCAGCCGCAGGTGTGCGCGAATTATGTAAAATGCTAATTTCTAATGTGTTTAAACCAGGGCCCCAACCCCTTACATTTTTTTTGGATCTCCGGAACGCTGGTTCAAGCCAAAATTTACAAATGGTTAGGGTTCATAAATTTCAGGTTCGCGGTTTTTGGAAAAAAAGTTTTGGATCGAACCTAGGTTCAGTTCATGCTGGATACAATATTAAACAATGCAATATATTTATTTAGATACTGAACATTTCTAAATTTTAGAAAATTGTTTAATCCTATGTGTTCCATGAATCGATACTAAATATTACAAATACATTTGTACGACTAGGTAAAATTCCAGTTTTTTGTAGAAAAATATTTCCCATGTGAATCATTGAAAGGGCTTTGGAGTTAAGGATCTTAAAAAACATAGGCAACTATAGATGGGAATATTTTACATAGCTCTCAATGCTATTGTAGGTTTTTTAATAAGCTTTGCAGCCCATTTTAAGAATCAGTTGCTCAAAACCAACCAGATAACAAATGGAATCTCTAGACAGAAAGCCAATTTTTCTGATGTCCACCAGTTTTGTTGAACCGAACCGATATTTTAGGTTCGGAACAAGTTTGGGTTCAGCTTTTAATTCTAAAGAGGTTCGGTTCAAGGTTCGGTTCACCGTAAAATTAAATTCGGAATTCCGGGTTCGAACCGGTTCGGTTCCAAACCGGTTTGCAGCCCGGGTTTAAACCAATTTTTTTTAATTCACAAACAAAACTGCCCCATCGCTTGAATTGAAGATATTATCTCAAATTCTAATTAAGTACTAGTGATAACAAGGAATATAATTTTTCTTAATTACTAAGATTTTTCAATTCAGTTTTATGTTTCATTTGTCTTTTTATGTGTGAGGTAAGTGTTCGGAGCAGAACCTCTGCGCATCGCTGCCCAAATAAACTTTCTCAAAAGTTCTTATTAAATTGTCATTAAAATCAAAGGCCATCTGCCACCAATATATGTTTGCTTGCTTCGATTCGCGATTATTATTGTACCCCCCTCGTCAGTTCTATATTTAGAAACTGCAGCTGCGTGGACGCCTAAGCTTGTCTCTTATACATGCTTAGCCATGCGCAGTCGCAGCAGAGCTAATTTGTCACACATATAATTTGTGGTGAGCTGGCGAGCCTCACTTGCATTTGAGAACTGAATTAAATAAGACTTGTCAATTTTATTTGCTCGCCGTGTTAACTTCATTTCGTTGTTTTTAACTTGGCCAATTGGGGATGCAAACCAGTATCTCCACAGTAAGTATGTTTTGCTAATTTGAAATTTAGGTTGCTCCTTGTGTTTTAAAGATTTATAATTTTTAATATATCCTTGGCATCTTTCTTCTGTACAAATTTCTCTGTTCTCGTTTCGCACTTAGCATATTCTTAAATATAGTTTCCTTATTACCCTTTCCATTTTCAACATTTATAGGTTTTTCTTTTGTCATTGAATGAAATGTGTTGTTATAAAACTCAATTGATTTGCTTATTTTGTCTTTAATATTCAATGACTTTTGTTCAACAGATAATATTCTTATTTTGTCATATATTGTGCTGTGTAAACGTTCTACGTCAGCATTACCAGTATGGTAATTAGGTTTTACGAGGTGCAGCTCAATATTTTCTGCAAATATATATTCTTTTGTATTTATGCTTTTAAACTCATATTGAACATACATCACATATTGAAGTGACCTCTTTGAGATTTATAGAGTCTTATTTTTTCGATAATAGTTTAGATATTTCTGTCTTCTAGATAATAACCTGTAGCAAATTTTGAAAATCTATCAATAAAAGTAAGAAAATTGGACTTAGACTTGGTGTAAATATCCATGTGAACTGCTTGTTTTATGTCGGTAGGGGTTTCGGTTATTGAAAATTTTTCCTTTATTGGCTTACGGTTTTATTTAGCATTATTACATGTCTAACAATTATTTATGAATTTATTGAAGTAGGATTTTAAATTTGGGTAATATATTAATGTTTTCAGACCAATATAATTTTCGTTTATCCCTGTATGTCCAGTCTCGCTCTTATGATTTTTTTCAATTTCTTCAAAAACCTCATCTTCTGAAACTAAATCTTTTGCATGGTAGGAACAACGTACAAATTTAACACTATTATTTCCTTCACATAGTTCAATGATCTTTTCTTGGAGAATGTTATATTGGTAAATACACCAATCTTACCTTTCTCTATGTGCATTCTCAAGAGGTGATCAATCAAAATAGTTTTATTTTTATGTATTGTTTCAATTTCCTTGAACTTAGTTTTCGTTTAAATCACCTGTACTTTGAATCTATTCACAACCGTATCAAGAAACGGGAATTGAGTATGAACATCTTCATGTTGCGAATGTACTGTGTCTAACTCATCAGTAACATTATTGTATAAAGAGTTCGTGGAAGCGTTTATCACATTTATTTCGTTTGTATCTGCGATAATCCTGCTTAGAAAATCAGCGACTTGGCTTTCTCCACCTTTTATTGAGATTACAACAAGGTTATACTCGCTAAATTTAATGACTTCGTGCTTGTAGTGTACAGCTCGGAGGACTGCCAGTTTAGCTGCTGTTATATGCTAAAAGATTCAATCATTGCACGACTAGGTTCGAGAGTGCGCATTCTTGCTGTGCTCGGGTCCAGCTCGTCGGATTGGTCGGGGTTCTTTCTACCCTAGTCGCACGGGTTACGCTGCCACATTTAAAATAATGCGCGGGTTTGAAAACAACAAATCAAATATAAAATCAAGCAAGGAACTGAAATCAAATCATAAACGGGGACGCCGACACGTCAAAAGAAAGGGATTTGGAGAAATAATACCTGTTAGAGGGAACTTTGATGTTGCATGCCCCTCTTCTTTACCCGCCCGACCTTGACAATCGTTTAGCTATTTTTACGTTGTCCCTATCATAAAGGTTCTTAAGCCTTCATATCATTCTGTGAGAGTTGAGCATGAGTACTAGACAGACCTTCGAATCAATTTAAGAAATCATTTTTAATTCACAATGAGTATTCATATTACAATTATACTAACAAAATCATTCTTAACCAAATGAAACATTTCGCTTTTCTTTGTTTATGCAAAAAGAACGACAGGTAATAGAAAAGGAAATGTAATAATAATTTTTGAGTAATTCAAGATAAAATAGGATATAACTTCATATTAATTCATTAAGAGAGAGAATCAAGAGTAGCAAACAAGGGAGACACTCATGTATATATATACGTATACCCAAAATACACAATTTACGATTAATTATTTTTAGTACTCACAACCTTTTTATGCATATTTGCTCATCGCAGTAATCGTTGGGCCCAAGATGACGTAGATGATCTGGATGCGCTATTAAATAAAATTAATTAGATATATATATATACAGTACTAAACTCCATTGGCTACCAGACTCATATGATTCAGCAAGGGTGTTGAAAATTATTACTTTACTTAAAGATAATTATGAGGAATGATCAAATGTTCATTAACAGGGTTAAATTTACAAAAAAAAATAGAAAAATCAAAATTCAGTGTATTCACAAAAATTCGAAACCACTGTGCATTTGGCAGCTGATCTTGTATGTGCACAAATAAATAGAAATGTTATTAGAACTTCATCATCATGTTCTGCTCAGGCTGGAACTTCATCATGATTAACTTGAACTTGAAATTTTGTGCAAAAGAAAAGAGACAAAGGCGGTAATTAACTGCACATGATCATTTACTCCGGCTGCACTAGATCTTCACTTCAAAGGTTCACTTGTGTGACTTGCTGAGGCATATGATTAAGGTTGGCTGTAGTTAAGCAAGCACGTGTTAGCGAATCTCGGGTGGCCTAAACCCTTAAACAATTTAATTGAACTCCATCGATGACAAATTTCACTTTAGGTAGTGGTGATGTGAATGACGTAGGTGTCAGAGGGAGGCTTCTGCTGGGTGGGATCTGCTTCGCTTGCAATCACGTGGAGCTTTACTTGGCCAGACTATGCAGACTGGGCAGAAGTTCTTCCTGGCCAAAGAATACCACACTCAACTGCAGCCTTGCGACGGATTGTCGCCGAGGACACGTGGTCCTGAAAATTTGACACACAATAAGCATATGCTTTTCTCACTAAATAAACACGTACCTTTCTCCACTAGTAGACACACTATTAATCACTTTCTCCGTTTTATGCAGTTTTTTATCACTTTAGTTATTAAGACAATAAGAATAAGGTCCACGTGTTTGGCAATTTATATATAGGCAGCAACCAAAATATATATACGTGCGAATTAATACGTGCGAACCAACTTGCAGATCTCAATCGAATGATTCTTGGCTGTACCAAATTGCAATGCTTATGCCCTACGCATGTGCTTCAAGCAGAGCTTTTAACTAAGAAGCAGCGGTTCAATCGTATGATCTTATTTTCATTGGCTGTTGGCATGTTTGCTGGCGCCCGTTACCGCAATGTTGCTAGACAGTGCGAGGGTGACTTGAGAAGTTTGTAAGAAATTGTACCCAAAATTCGATTTATCAATTTTAGTCAAACCGGCCACTACACCACAGATAATGAATCGAGAAGTTTTCGAGGAAGCATTATCTGAATAAACGGGTTTCTGCTTACTTTTTCTTGACTTGAATATCCTTTAGGTGAAATATTCCTAATTTCTTTCCATTCGAATCAACCAATTCATAATAATAAGGACTGCGCTTCTTTTGCACCTTGGCAGAAATGAAAACGGGTGCTAACTTGGAACTAAACTTTTTGGCCGCACTACTCTGGGTAAAATTTCTAGCAAAGACTTCATCGCCAGTATTCAGCTGGACATTTCTACTGCGCAGATTGTATCTTTGTGCATTCTGATCATGAGCCTTGTTTATGTTTTCCTTTGCTGCTTGTCTCGCGATTTGCAAAGCATCAGGATGGCTCAATCTCACATCATCGCTGAGAAGATTCAAATTGCGTAAAAGTGCATAATCTTTTCCATTCAGGATCATGTTCTGGCCAAATGTCAAGAAGTACGGTGAATACCCTGTGCTTCTATGCAACGTAGCTCTTAGCGCCCCACTTATTGCGTTGAGATTTACATCCCAATTGGAGTGGTCGTTCCCAATATAAGCGCGTATGGCTGCCAGAACTGATCTATTCAACCGCTCACTTGCGTTGGCTTGAGGAGAATAAATAGCCGTGCAACGATGACTTATGCCAAAACTGGTTAAAAATGCTTCGAAATAACTTGATCGGAATTGTGATCCGTTGTCCGTAAGAATTACTTCCGGTACTCCGAATGTGTATAATATATTGCTCTCCAGGAAATTGCAAATCTTTGGTGCAGTAAACTTTTTAAGCGGGCTAAGGAAATGGAACTTAGTATTGTGATCTACTATTATCAGTAAGCCAATGTTACCGTTTTTAGTCCTTGGGTATGGACCCAATAAGTCCAAGTATAGTTTTTGGAACGGACGATCAGACGTTAATGGTTTACCCATAGGAGGTTTCAGAACCAAATTTGGGCTCTTTGAAGAACGACAAACTTCACAATCCGATATATAAGCTCGTATTTGGGTAACCATGCGTGGCCAAAACAAATAACGTTTCAGTTTTTCAACGGTCTTTCCCATGCCACAATGTGCTGAGCTAGTCGAATCATGAGCTTGATGCAACACTTCAGGTACTAAAGCCGATGGAATCCATAGTTTCCAACTATCATTTTCTTGAGACTCCACGCCACTAGAAAAATCGCATCTTTTATAGACGAAGCCATCTATAACTTTAAGATCGGGAAGTTTAGCTTGATTCGCCTCAATTCGTTGAATTAGATTCAAATATTCATTAGACTTAAAATGAACTGACTGAAGATCGACAATTGGACTATTCATATCGAATTCGTTTACAGACGGGTCATTTTGACGGGACAAGGCGTCAGCAACGATGTTTTCAGTACCACGCCTATGAGTAATGTTGAAGGTGAAACACTGCAACTTCATGGACCACCTAGCTAACCTGCCTGAAAGGTCTTTTTGTCGCATAAGCCATTGCAGTGATGCGTGGTCTGTGATAACGACAAAGTCTTGGCCCTCAATATATGCACGAAACTTTTTGATTCCTTTAAGTACAGCTAAACACTCCAGCTCTGTAACTGAGTAGTTACGCTGGGCCTTAGATAGTTTTTCCGACATATAGGCTATCGGTAATTCCACTCCGTCGCGCTCTTGCGCCAAAACGCAGCCGATACCATATGTGCTGGCATCACATAGCAGAATAAATTGTTTGGAAAAATCGGGAGTTATTAGTATTGGCGCAGAAGACAAACATCTTTTTAAGGAATCAAAAGCTTGCGTTGCGTCTTCGTTCCAATTGATCGATTTCTTGTTCTTTAACAACTCCGTAAGAGGAAAACTCACGGAGGCATAGTTTTCGACGAACCGTCGATACCATCCGGATAAACCGAGGAAACGTCTTAATTGTTTCACTGTGGTTGGAATAGGAAAATCATGTATTGCCTTGATCTTGTCAGGATCAGTCTTTAATTGTCCTTCTCCAATAATGAAGCCTAGATATTTAATCTCACGCATACAAAATTTAGATTTCTCTACGTTGATAGTAAGGTTAGCTTTACGCAAACACAAAGCTATCTCCTGTAGTAAGACGAGGTGTGATTCGAAGTCATCAGATAAGACTAATAGATCGTCTAAATAAACGAAAACGCGAGTTCGCAAATGGGCTGGTATTACCTGGTCCATAAGACGGCAAAGTGTTTGTGCAGCGTTGCATAGACCAAATGGCATCATTTTATACTGATACAGGGGTCTGTTTGGTACCGTGAAGGCTGTATATTGACGAGACTTTTCATCGAGAGGTATTTGCCAGAATGCGTGCTTCATATCCAGTCCGGTTATGAATCGAGCTGGTGGCAGACGGCTTAGTATCCCATTAATATGAGGTAGGGGATAAGCATCCTTCCTCGTCACCTTGTTCACCTCACGCGAATCAAGACATAATCTGGACTTCTCACCTTTCTTCACTAAGACGCAATTGCTGCTCCACGGACTCGTGGACTCTTCGATAACATCTAATGCTAGCATATTATCTACTTCAGCAAACATAAGTTTTTCGATGGCTGGCGAAACGGGCCAATGCCGTTGTTTTACGGGTATTGCTGACTCTACGTCAATTGAATGCTTGATCAAATTAGTTCGGCCCAATCCGTCTTTGATGAATGACGGAAATATACCGATCACTGCATCGAGCTTTTTCTGTTGATCTGTGCACAAAACATGAAATTTCGGAAGTTCTGCGAAGTCTTCAGAAGCTCCTACATCTAATTCAGCTACTTCTGCTGAAGAAGTAATTTTATCTAGTAATCCGAACTTTCTCCAAAAATCGATTCCTAGGTATACATTTTGTTTGAGACCGGGAATAATAAACAGTTCTATTGTCTCAGTTTCTAAACGATATGAAATTTCGGTTATTAGTTTTCCTACCACGTTGCATTGCGTTCCATTAGCAGTACGTATCACGCCAGAGCACTTTTTGGTTTTATGGTGTGCCATAAACTCTGTCGCTGCTGCTCCTCCCAAACAACTAATGGTTGCTCCCGAATCAAGTAAGGCTATATATTCTTTTCCTTCAATATTAACTTCAGTGTATAGTCGTTCGTCTGAATTAAGAAAAATCGACGAAACTATCTTTTTGCGGTTTGAGCGAACCGATTTCCAAAATATTCTTAAACGTCGAGTTGAACGTTTCGGCTTACAAATAAACTTCAGGTCATCTATACTTGCGAATATTCTCTCGCGAGCTTTCTTATAATTTTCTAACCTAATGTGAAAAGGAATATTATAAATTTGAGGTTTCTGTTTATTAGATTTAACCTCAGAGACTGGCTCTAAATAAGAAGATTTTGATTCTTCATCTTTGCTTGACAGAGGGTTTTGCTCCATCACTTTTACGGATGTATCTACTTGATGTTGTGGGATACATCCGCCTGTCGGTTTCCCGCAGGGTTACATTTACTACAGCGAGGCTTAAAAGTATTCTTAGCGCCACAGCCGTAGCAAAAGATACTACGAGGCTCTAAACAGTCATCAAATCTGTGACCAAGCTTGTCACAGTTCCAACAAATAGGATTATTCGGTTTGCGCTGAATAGCGAGGACTTCCTCTACAGGTTCTTTCTCATCAGCTTGTAGTTCATCGTCACCGTCATTTGTAAGTTCAGTTATATACGAACGGAGAGTCCGTGGTTTGAACGATTTGATTTCATTATAGAATTTCTCATGCTTGCGAACTTCTATACGCAGTTGGGGTCTATTTAAAATCTTCAAATGAAGTAACTCATGGTGAAGGCTTGGTTTGGCATTTCTAATCAGGAGGTCAATTAATTGATCTTCGGACATGCCTTGTTGGAGTCTCTCGGCCAGATCTTCAATTGCCGCTTGATAATCATCAAATGACTCGTTTTCTCCTTGACGTCTTTTCCTAATCTTTTCCCAAATATCCAAATCAGACTCACCATCTTCGAATCTTTTACGAAATTCTATACAGAAGGTGTCCCAAGTGAAGTTGGTATGGTTTCGATGAAATTTCCAGTACCAATCACTGGCTTTATTTGCGAACAATAGATACAAATGGTCGCAAAGCATCTGATAATCACTGTTTAAGTTCTGTTCAGTTAGTGATCGTACGCGATAAATAAAATCTTCCATTCTCATGCATTGCTTTGAACCGTCGAATTTTATTCTCCAATTCTGAATAATACTTGAAACTCTTTCAGGCGCTACCTGTGAACCTAACCTACTTCGGTTCCTGCTGTCGCTTGAAATATTATGACTTTCTGGTCTCACATTTGTAAACGCTTCTCGCCTTTCTGAACAAATATTTTCTCTCTCACGTTCTGGCTGGTGTAGTTGAAGTGAGGCTAGTTGTCTCTCTAACGATTCCTCAAGATTCTTACTTAAGGTTGCAGTTAAGCTTTCAAGCAAATGAGCTTGCTGATTAGCCATTGCTGACTGAATGTAATTCACTATTTCAACCTGAGTGCTCAGAGCAAGAGTGTTCTGTTGGGGTGGATCATTTAGTCCGTCATCTAAATTGCGATTCATGGATCTCGTGTTCATGCCTCTTCTGGGTGAGTATTTACCTCTAAAACGTCCGGAACCTTTCTTTGTTTTGTGTGCTCCGTCGTTTGTGCCTAATGAATCATTACCACTTGCCATCGATGCTGCCGAATTAAGTTCTGCTTGCAGATTATTATTTGAAAAAGTCAGTAACATAGGAGTGCAGTTAGTAGCGCATATTGGACAAGCCGGTGTGGTTTTAATTCGTTCTATGATGCATTCTTTGTGGAATCTATGCTTGCATGGTGCATTTGCTATTAACGATGTTGCAGACATGACTTCATTGCATACTGCACAAAATGGGTCATTCTCTTGTAATGCAGATAATAGATTCTCGTTGCTGTGTGTGACTGCCATAATAAGATTTGATTGATTACGATATAAAATTAATACTCATACATAGATTATAGTCTGTCTTTCCTCATACTTAACTTGCTCACAAAATTTACAGGTATTTTATCAATCTCCAGTATCCTTCCATCTATTGTAAAGTTAATAGCCTATTTCTGAATTGGAAATTAAGTATTCTAATTTGTTGGACAACGTCCGAAAAGTTTCCAGAACATTGTAAATCCGTTACCTTTGAAAATACTTAAGCCAATATGTACTATTATAACAAATCTCAAAAATCATATATATAGTTTGGTGATCATAGATCTATTTTGGTCGACCAATCCAAAAAAACTGAATTGCAATCGCGAATTCCTAAAATAGTTTCCAGATGCTACCCTATTATACTTTAAAGAATTTGCATAATAACTTGAAAAAAAATAATGTCGAAGAAATGAAAAATATGGATGGTATAGTAGAGCTTAAATGGGACAAATTAGAATTTTCGAAATCCTTTTTCTATTCTGGCCCCACGTTGGGCGCCATTAAATGTGTAGTGTACAGCTCGGAGGACTGCCAGTTTAGCTGCTGTTATATGCTAAAAGATTCAATCATTGCACGACTAGGTTCGAGAGTGCGCATTCTTGCTGTGCTCGGGTCCAGCTCGTCGGATTGGTCGGGGTTCTTTCTACCCTAGTCGCACGGGTTACGCTGCCACATTTAAAATAATGCGCGGGTTTGAAAACAACAAATCAAATATAAAATCAAGCAAGGAACTGAAATCAAATCATAAACGGGGACGCCGACACGTCAAAAGAAAGGGATCTGGAGAAATAATACCTGTTAGAGGGAACTTTGATGTTGCATGCCCCTCTTCTTTACCCACCCGACCTTGACAATCGTTTAGCTATTTTTACGTTGTCCCTATCATAAAGGTTCTTAAGCCTTCATATCATTCTGTGAGAGTTGAGCATGAGTACTAGACAGACCTTCGAATCAATTTAAGAAATCATTTTTAATTCACAATGAGTATTCATATTACAATTATACTAACAAAATCATTCTTAACCAAATGAAACATTTCGCTTTTCTTTGTTTATGCAAAAAGAACGACAGGTAATAGAAAAGGAAATGTAATAATAATTTTTGAGTAATTCAAGATAAAATAGTATATAACTTCATATTAATTCATTAAGAGAGAGAATCAAGAGTAGCAAACAAGGGAGACACTCATGTATATATATACATATACCCAAAATACACAATTTACGATTAATTATTTTTAGTACTCACAACCTTTTTATGCATATTTGCTCATCGCAGTAATCGTTGGGCCCAAGATGACGTAGATGATCTGGATGCGCTATTAAATAAAATTAATTAGATATATATATATACAGTACTAAACTCCATTGGCTACCAGACTCATATGATTCAGCAAGGGTGTTGAAAATTATTACTTTACTTAAAGATAATTATGAGGAATGATCAAATGTTCATTAACAGGGTTAAATTTACAAAAAAATAGAAAAATCAAAATTCAGTGTATTCACAAAAATTCGAAACCACTGTGCATTTGGCAGCTGATCTTGTATGTGCACAAATAAATAGAAATGTTATTAGAACTTCATCATCATGTTCTGCTCAGGCTGGAACTTCATCATGATTAACTTGAACTTGAAATTTTGTGCAAAAGAAAAGAGACAAAGGCGGTAATTAACTGCACATGATCATTTACTCCGGCTGCACTAGATCTTCACTTCAAAGGTTCACTTGTGTGACTTGCTGAGGCATATGATTAAGGTTGGCTGTAGTTAAGCAAGCACGTGTTAACGCATCTCGGGTGGCCTAAACCCTTAAACAATTTAATTGAACTCCATCGATGACAAATTTCACTTTAGGTAGTGGTGATGTGAATGATGTAGGTGTCAGAGGGAAGCTTCTGCTGGGTGGGATCTGCTTCGCTTGCAATCACGTGGAGCTTGACTTGGCCAGACTATGCAGACTGGGCAGAAGTTCTTCCTGGCCAAAGAATACCACACTCAACTGCAGCCTTGCGACGGATTGTCGCCGAGGACACGTGGTCCTGAAAATTTGACACACAATAAGCATATGCTTTTCTCACTAAATAAACACGTACCTTTCTCCACTAGTAGACACACTATTAATCACTTTCTCCGTTTTATGCAGTTTTTATCACTTTAGTTATTAAGACAATAAGAATAAGGTCCACGTGTTTGGCAATTTATATATAGGCAGCAACCAATATATATATACGTGCGAATTAATACGTGCGAACCAACTTGCAGATCTCAATCGAATGATTCTTGGCTGTACCAAATTGCAATGCTTATGCCCTACGCATGTGCTTCAAGCAGAGCTTTTAACTAAGAAGCAGCGGTTCAATCGTATGATCTTATTTTCATTGGCTGTTGGCATGTTTGCTGGCGCCCGTTACCGCAATGTTGCTAGACAGTGCGAGGGTGACTTGAGAAGTTTGTAAGAAATTGTACCCAAAATTCGATTTATCAATTTTAGTCAAACCGGCCACTACATGCTCCAAACAATTACAAGGAGTTCTCTTTCAGTTGTAGAATAGTGGCGTTCATGGTCATTTAGCGTTCTACTAGCGAAGCAAAGAGGATGACCATCTTGTTGTAAAACGGCTCCAAGAGCATCGGCACTTGCATCTGTGACAAGCTTGAAATGGCTTGTTAAAGTCTGGTTACCCAAGAATAGGTGTCTCGGTTATTATTTTCTTTAACTTTTCAAATGAGTGAATATGGTTCGGATCTTTTATGTTAAGTTCGACTCATTTTTTCAAATATTTAATCATGGGGTAAGCTAATTTAGAGTAGTCCTTCATAAATTTGCGATAATAACCTGTCATGCTAAGGAATGACTTAATATGTTTCGTATTCTTTAATAACTGTAGATTTTGGATCGAGATACTTTGTTTGTGTTGGGTTTTACAACTTCAGTTGTCAAAATGTGCCCTACACGGACAAAACTATGACGTTCGGAAATCGTCACCAAGTGGTCATGATTCCGGTCTGTTTTGCATCTATTTAATTAAGTGATTCCTAGAGTTTTAGGAAACTGGTTTTTATGACCTAATATTTGTTGTTTACGCAATATTGTAAAAAGTGGTAAAAAGGTTTAAGGAATTTGTGTGCTTAAAAATAGTCCAATGGACAAAAAATATTTCGTATGACGAAACGGATCTAACTGTACTAAGATCATTGTAAACAATATCTTAAAAAATAAAAATATACATTGTTGTCTCTACGGGGACTCGAACCTCCGACCTCGAAGTTTTAGAGTTATGGGAGACATCCACTTGGCTACTGGCGTTCTGTCTCGTTTCATGCTTAAATGCCAATGGCTTTCGCTCAGTGAGTGTTCCGCAACTTTCTTCGTCGTCGAGGTCTTGAGTTCAAGTCCCAGTTGAGGTAAGTAAAAATATTAAAATCGTTATTTGTATATTTCAAAATTAGTCCCGCGCGCGCCGCCATCAATTCTTTTTTTTTTAGGCAAGCCCGAAGGGTTTATGAAGCGAAAACAAAATGTTCTTAAAAACAAACAAAAATAGATCATGAGTGAGAACAAAATGTTCATGGTATATCGTGAACAAATGTTCATGAATTTCGAAATAGCGGGCTTAGCTGAATATCATGACCGAAATGTCATGATTTTGGTACATTTAGAACGGAGTTTGTTCTCTGTGTAAGTACAATGTTTTTATTTGGCAAACAATTTGCATTTGCTTATTTCAATCTTCAAGTTAGCCTCGCTTAGCTTTTGAAAAACCTGGGTGATATCGCAAATATGCTCTTGTATACTTGTGGAAAATATAAAGACATCATCCAAATTAGCAACTCATATTGTTGATTAAATCAAGAAGGATGTAGTTGATAAGTCTGTGGAACGTTGCTGGTGCGTTCTTTAGACCAAAAGGCATTCGGTGACCATAAGGAGTAGAGAAAGCTGATTTCGCCCGGTCTTTTTGCTTCACAAGAATTTGGTGAAATACTTTACCTAAATCTATTGTAGTGAAATACTGTGCCTGTCCTAATTTATCTAGTATATTTTCAATATTCAATATTATCAGCTTTTTTCGGGACAGGACTATTATAATTCGAACTGCTTTCTCTAATGATTCCTTGCTTAAGCATTTCATCAACTGATTGCAAATTTCGCGTTCATGAGTCTGTGGATACTGGTACATTTTTGTATAGAGTATTGTATTGTCAGTATTGTCAGTTGTATTGATACTGACAGTTGTCAGTATTTTGTTGTATTGTCAGTTTTAGTTTTAATTTCGTGCTCAATAATATCTGTGTTAGTAAGAGTTTGTCCTTTTACATAAATGAGGTCTTTAAATCGATCTAAAATCTGTTCTAATGCCTGACTTTCTTGGACATTTAAGACTTCAAAGAGTTGATATGTAATATTGTTATCAATATCAGCTATCTCAAGAACATGTATTTCATTGAATGCAAATAGACATGAAGGGTAGAACTTTGATATATGGTTGATGATGGTAAGAGTCTGATTACCCTTGTCTATGAAAGCATTCATTGGAGCTAAGATATTTTGTCCAATTATTGCATCGAAACATTCCCCTTGCAGCTAAGAAAACTTTCATGACACTTCTAAAGGCACTTCTTTAATTATTTCATAAGTAATGTTTATTAATCCATTTAAAGACGAAAATTTAACTTGTTCGATTAAAGGTATACTTTTATGCTGGGATAGCATGCTAGAATTTATCAAAGAAGTTGTAGAGCCTGAGTCTATTAGAGCCACTATTTTTTCCTTGTGAATGGATATTTGGATATTTGCATATATTAGACATATTTTGGTTTAGATATGAGCGATTAGAGATGAGATGCTAAAATGCTCTATTGGAAAATCTATTTGAGTTTGGAATTCTGATTTGATTCTGATTTCTTTGTAATTGATTATTTGGACAAGAGTTTTGATTGTTTTGTTGAAATGTTGAATTTGGAAATTGGGTCTGGCGATTTTCAAGATGTCTATCATTTCTTTGACTTTTATTATGTTCAGCCTGTTTGTTTTCTGAGCGAATCAAACCATTCTCTTACAGTAGCCGAAAAGCATTTCTTATGTTTCTCAAGATGGCATTAATGACCACAGAAGCTAAATTAACGTTAATGTTGTTAAGAAAAGTACGTAAAATAAATTTATAAGCACGCTGAGGCTGGAATTCGGCTTGTTTCTCGTAATCAAATTCAAACTTTTCCTGAATTTTGCCACAGATAATACGAAGGTGCATAAAATAACTCACTATGTCCATATTAAATAAGGTGTCTGCTTGTTTGTAAAGTTCATCATACGATTCCTTGATGCCAAAAATGTCGATTAGTGCCTTCTTAATGTCATGCCACTCAGGATTTGTTCCAAGCGAACGCAAAACATAGAGAGCGGCTCCTTGTATTTTGTAGAGTACAACCTTTTGATGGATGTAAGCTTTGGCAGTTATCTCCCAATTAACCAATGATTCTCGGATGAATGAAGAAAGTGCATAAGAGTTGTCCCCTCTAATTATTTGGATACTTTGAGCATCCTTTATGACGTCGCGAAGTGAGAATTAAAGTACCATCGCCATAGCTGTTACAACAAAAAAAAAATATCCACTCGCTCCAGAATCACAAGAGAGTGAGAGAGATGACATCCTCTCAATGTTTTATTGATGTTCCAATCCTCTCTGGTGAGAACGAATGGAAATGGGAAGAAGCAAATGAAAACGGGAAAAGGGGGATCATGAAGTTGTGCGAATGTATGTAACAGGGAGAAGGAAAAATTTCCGACCCCATAAAGTATATATATTCTTTATCATCATAAACAGCCGAGTCGATATAGCAATGTCCGTCTGTCCGTCCGTCCGTATGTCCGTCTGTCTGTCTGTATGAACGCGTCGATCTCAGAGACTATAAGAGATAGAGCCACAAATTTTTGCACGAAGGTAGACTTATGCTGTCCGCAGATCAAGTTTGTTTCAGATTTGGAAAATTCCACCCCGTCCCCCTTTATCCCCAAAAAACCAAGACCTCCTCTAGCCATCCTAGACCTAAAAAACCGTCAGATAAATTTTTAACTTAGAGCCTCGTGGTTTAGTATACATCAAGCTAGGCCCAATATCTATCTATTCTGAAAAGTACAATCAGATCGGATAAAAAACACTGGAGTTATAAGCGAAACACTTGAGCTTCAAAATTTCAAAAACAAATAAATGAAAACAAATGAACAAGGTATTTTGTGGTCGGGAAACTCGACTGCAGCGCCCTTACTTGATTTTTTTTTTTGTATTCTCTCGGGTAACGGTGTTTTATCTTTCTGTTGCTTTTGCACGGGTTTTTTAACAATTGGTTTTATTTCCATTGCTGTCTTCTAAGTGTGTAGGCTGCTGCTTTTGTATGTATGCAATTTTGTATTAGCCCTTCAGTACTCGCCATCAGTGAATCACCAAGGATTCACCGATGAATTGGTCATGGGTGTCCAGGAATCCTGGGTGAATTCCCATGAAAATCATCCGTGAATTTAACATAGGCATGTCCTAGGCGGGCATTAACTAATCCTGTGTGAATCACTCATGAATTCACGTTTCTTTCTTCGCATGATTCACGCATGATTTCTTGCAAAAATCATTGATAAATTCACCTATAAATTCATATTTGATTCACCAATGATTCTTGGATGACTTGTGCAAAGAAGTCACCGATCGATTTAGTTTACATTGACATTAATTCGATTTATGCATTTATTCAAATAATTTACCAAGAACACAAACACGCAACTTTGTATAGTCATAACAGTTAAATTCATTTTATTTTACAATATATATTAGAATTTAACATTATCATAAACAAAAAACTAGTGTATGTAGAAAATTGTTGATTTGAATTAAAAAGAATTCATAAAACGAGAAATCACTTTACATCACAGTAACTAGTCTGCAGAAAACTATTCTTTCACTTTACACATGTAATATATTTATTTTTATAACTTGAACATTATTTGAATTGTAATTCGTCACGAGCTGCCATTAGAAATGAAATAAACAAGTGTTTAGATATTTCAATGCAAACGCAGACCCAGAAACAATAAACGATGCGGCGTTAATCCGTTTCTCCGCTTTGTCTTTCGCCTTCGGTGCGCGTCACTTTTTACTTCTGAGAGTATGGAATGGCATATCCGACTATTAGATTTATTTGTATACATTTGTTTGTGATATAATTGAGTGTTTTTGGGGTAATAATAATAAAAGTCTATCTTAAACCCTTTTCCATTAGCGATCTGTCCATTCGACTCATTGTACAATTTTTTAAAATGCAAATAATATATGATCTCAATGATAGCTCAAATGTGAAGACAAACTTCTTGGTTCGGCGTTGGCTAAACTGTTTTTGGTTGTGTGTGCGTCGCACACCAACGTGTGACCTTTTTTTCGGCTGCAATAGGTAAAATTGCAACAAGAAATACACACAGAGTTCTGATCTGCCGACGTCGACGTCAAAGCAGAAGCGGGAATAAGGCATGAATTTGACGATGCGTGAATTCTGGAACTGAAGGGAGATGAACTGCTGCTGTATGTATGCAATTTTTGTTTCACTTTAATTTAGTTACTGTTTTTGTTTTTTGTTTTAGGGTCTGCTATTATTTAACTTTGGTTAAAGTTGTCTTTGCTCGTATTTTTTTTATTTTTCGCATAACTTTAGTAAAGCGTTGTTTTTGCTTGCATGCTTTCATATAACTTTAGTTAATTATTGTCTTTGCTTGCATTTTGCACATAACTTATGTTAAATGTGTTTTTGGGTTTTATCCGACTGCGTCAATTATGTGAAGTGAAGTGTGGTTTCTGGCCTTTAGCTTTATTTTAAGTTTTTCGAGTCTATGTGTTTGCGCCATGTGAACCTTCTATCTAGGTTTACACCGGGGTATACAACATCGTTTGATTGCGGAATCAAAGTCGAGTTTAGGGATAGCTGGGGACGGGTGCTTCTGTTGAGTGTGAACGTCACGTGTTTGCACTTTTGCTTGTTTGCCAGTTGGCCAGCCAGTCTTCCACGTAGGTAAGATGGCTTGCCAAAAGTCTTGTTGTGGTAATTGGACATCGTGATCTGCCTAATATTGCAGTATCATCCCCAAAAGTAAGTCGAGCGTCTGTTGGTATGTCGGCAGTGTACAGTACGCATAGGAAAGTACCGAGAACGCTGCCCTGCGGTACTCCTGCTCCTATGGTGAACTCTCCCGTTGTTTACTCATTTTGGCGAGCTGTAAATACTCTGTTACCGACGTAACTTTCTGCAGCTGATGCAATTATGTTGGCACTACAGGTTACGAGGATGGACTTAATTTCAACTGTAGAAGACTTACGTGCCTACTGGAAACATTTCAGACAGTGAGTAATAAAAGTGAATATTAATATTAAATAGTGAATGTTTCTTTGGTATTGACTTAACGTTTTGTCGTAAACCAACTAAACAAATATTTTAAATAAAAATTAAATGAAATACATACATACATAAATATTTAAACAGTGAAAGCCAAATACATTTGTTTTACATAATTGTATACATACGTAATATGATTACCAAAAAGAGGTTTAGCAAGCGGAATCTACACCAGCTAGCCGCCGCTGAAAAACACTACGTCGGCATCGCCACTTTAATATATTTTATGACATTGTAACGACAACAATAAGTTTTTAAATGCAAATGTCAGCCCCATCTGTAACGAAAACAGCGAGACACATGTTTTTAATGAAAGTTAAGCCTGGCAGACAATCTTCGAGATTGTCATTTGAAATATAGTCCAGCCAGATTTGAATTCGAGCTCTTTTAAACTTTTGAGTGAATTCTAAAATCGATGTACCGAGCTCTGCAGAATCTTTAAAAGATCGAGGTACCATAACAGTAACGAGAACAGTAGCTCCTGGCCAGGGTTGCAAGCCCCTACATTTTTTTTGAATCTCCGGAACGCTGGCTCGATGCAAAATTTACCAATGGTTAAAAATTTCAGACTCGCGGTTTTTGAAAGAAAGTTTAAGTTCGCGGTTTTTGGAAGAAGGCTGGAAATGGTTAATTAACACAAAGCTCTTTTCTCTTAGAGTCGTATTGTTGAAAGCACCTTGATCTCTTCCTACTAAATTTGAATTTAAATTTCGGTTCGGTTCGGCGAGCTTATAATTCGTTATCGATCTCAGTGACAGGTGTCAAACTATTTTCGACTCACTCAATTTATAGCTTCCCTCAAGCTTAATTTTCTCAGCTCAGTCATTCCGTTTTGAGAAGTCGCCCTGAGCAGATGTGCCAACTTCCCTTAAGTACCAAATTAGTATTTTAGATAAAATGGCCTCAGCCCTGGTCCATCTTTGTAACTCAATCCGTTCTTTACTTAACCATCCGAAGCAATCGTGCGGTAAAACCAAATTTTCGTTGCTTTGCCACAGATGACAATACATCCAACACAATATTTGTGACTGTCTTCTACTCATCTTCCGCAATCGGAATATTCCAGCAATATTCCCAGCAATTCGCCTTTATTTAATAAAAGCTTTACATCCCCCAGCGCAGGCGCACATCAAGAAACGAACTAGGGGAGAGCACAGCTCCATGGCCAGGAGAGGGTTAGCATGGAAGAGAGCAGAGTTCACTTCGAACCAGAATTCGAGCAGTCAGCAGTCATTGATGCAGCAGTCAAACGAATGAGTAACTCGTGTGGAATGATATTTCCAAGAAATTCAAGCAAGATCCACGTTAATGACAAACGCTCATATCGTTCGTGTAGTAGCCAGCAGTAACGAAAATCCAGGCAGCCGGTAACGACGAAGTGAAAGACCTAGAAAATTGCTACGATTAAAACCAAATGTGCTAAACATCGCATATAGAAAGCTTAGTGGCTCAGAAGCTAGTCGGGATAGTTAGGCTTTAGATCGTAGGGCAAAAGATTTCAAGTTTTCATTTAAATGCTTGGCAAATCAATCTATCAAACAGAAATGGAGTAGAATCGTGTGATCGTACACACATACATGAGTATGTAGAAAAAAAAACAAGAAACCACGCGTGTGCAAAGCAGCTGAGAAGAGCATCCAAGTGGCTCTCAAGCTTTTAAGCTCACGCACATAGTTTTTATTTTTGAGCGTGAACGTATATTGACTTCCTATTCATAAATACGCTTATGCCTTTTATTAGTTTAAACCCAGCGAGGGGTGCTTCATTAGTAAATAAAAGGAATATGTTAGGTTAGGTAGTTTGGGCTGACCCTAGATGGGGTTACACATAGTCCTTAAGGTCCTTAATGAGGGCGGGTGATTATTTGGTTACGTTTGACTTAGAAATCCAGGAGGACTTTGGACGTTTTGGAGAATGCCAATAATAGTTTTAAAGGCCTCTTGGTCGCTTTTTCCAAAGAAGCGAACCGTGCGGAGTGCATAAGTTTTAATCTGATCGTGGCAATTGCTGGGCGGCTGCAAATGAGGTGTTCTAGAGTTTCTACTACTCCAGGTTCCATGCATTTCCTGCAGGTGTCCTCTGTCGTTATGCCTAGCTTTATCGCATGAACGGCTAGACAATTAGTGTCCCTTTAGAATGCTTATGAGCAGCACATAGTGCGTGAGTTTTTTGTCCCTTGTCTTGCACTTAATTATAGAAATTCTGCATCCGGTTGTGTTTTCCCACCTTACCTCTGCTTCTTTGTCTGCTTTCTCCTTCAGCTTGCTGAAAGAGTCTTTAGGGAGATAAGTATGTTTAGTGTTTCTTATTCGCCTAGTACGACTCCGGCTTTTGCAAGACTGTCTACCATCTCGGTTTCGTCGATGCCCCGGTGGCTGGGAATCCAATAGATTTGTATCTTTCTGGAGATGCCGCTCCTAATCTAATCTAGTGCTTCCCTGCCCGCCATTAACTTTCTGGAGTTGATGGAGTGACCTGTACGCCAGTCTTCTGGTCCCAGTGGTGCTGATGTGCATATTGAGTTGATTTTTGGGATAATGTAGTCGGTGCTACTATTGATATCTCTACCAACTGCGCCTTGGTGCCTGCCGCACATAGACGTTGAGCAGTTTTTTGTGGCAGAAGGCGTGTGCAGGGGGTTGACACCTAAGATGTGTTTTAATCAGAGCTCGCAAACAAGTGTTAACACTTTTTTGAATGCGACCACCCTCAGAGAAAAACAGAATCAAACGCAGCAAAAACGCTCTCTCACTGAGCGAAACACTTATTCTCTCTGCTCTTCTGTTTTCTGTTACGTGTTTTCGGTTGAGCAAAAAAAACGAGTCGGTCTGCCGAAGACCACTGACAGAAACACTTTTTAGCGAGTGCTCATCAGAAAACTGTCTTCAAATGAGCAGAACACAATAAGTGTCGGCGAAAAGTGTTTTTGGTTTGTGCGTTTGGTAGGCTGTGTGTATGTACACGGGCGCAACACACAACCACTCAAACACACGCAAAAAACACTTTGGAAGTTTGCTCTCGGCAAAACGGTCAGTGAAAGACACGAGAGAAACAGAAACGAAAAAATGTGTCTCTGCTGTGAGCAAAACAGATTTAAGCAAAAACAGAACTGAAGGTGTCTTTCGCTCTTTCTTTTCGTTGTGTCCGTAACCAAACTGTTTTTTGCCGACACTAGGAAAGTGTTGAGAGTTACTCGCGAGCTCTGGTTTTAATGCTTTGTTTGGGGTGGACTTCAGCGCCGCTTAATACAGACCAGTCGCTGTCGCTGAGTCCTCTCCAGCCGCCTTAGGTATGTGGTTTTTTCCGTGTCTTGCCAACGTACCAGTATACCATGTAGCAGTCTCGGTCGTATTACTGAAATGAAGAGTCAATGCATCAAACTGGGCAATAGGCCCCAAGTGCTATTCAGCATCTTCTGGGATGCAAATCGCCTTCTTCGCTCTTCCACATTCGGCTTCCATGATAGCTTAATGTCGATTACTACTCCAGGGTATTTTACGTTATTCTTTGGAGGAGTCCATCGCGGTACCTTGTATCTCTTCGTAAAGAGAATGAGGTCCGTCTTAGTATCTTAGTCTTAGTATTCCGGCTTCTGTGGCCTCTAGTATCTCTTTAAAGAGTCCATAATTGGGATGAGTGTCGATAGACACTTTCCCACGATAAATATGCTTATGTCTTCGGTCGGGAATCCTGCGGAATTTCTTTAGTAGTTCGTTAACCACAAGGTCCCATGGAAGGGGTGACAGTTCTTCGCCTTGAGGCGCGCCGTCGTGTGGCTCTTTCGTCATGGTTGTTGTACCCCACTCGGGGCTGCGCATTATCGCCTCCGTGAAGAGGTTGTTGACTGCACCGGATGTATCGAGGAATGCTCCAAAGGCATACTCTGCTTTCTCGATGGAGAGTGCATGTAGCTTCCATGCTGCTTTCTATCCAGTGAGCTTCGTATGTTTTTAATCTCTGCATAGGTGGCTGCTTTGAAAGACCTTCTCCATGCTGGAGCAGAAGGTTCTCCACGAATGTAGCATTGCCTTCCTTAATTCTTGTTTGAAGAAGCGAAGCCTTATGTTGAAATCTTTCCAAATTATCACTTCAACCGCTTGTTTGGCGAGTTTGACTCATTCTTGTAAATCCCTCTGCTCTTTCAGTTCTGGGATCCACCAGGGGCGTCTGGTTCTTCTTTTTCTAACTGTGAGCTTACACGAGGTTGTGTATGCTTCGATAAGATTCAACCACCGAGCAAATGGGCGTTGGCGGCGACAATTTTGATTCCACTGTCTTAAGGTACTTCACCCAGTCGGTGTTCCGTGGATTCCTATAGACGTTATTAAATTTGGCAGTAGTCGAGTTTGATCTTAAACTGGATGTACATGTTTATCGAAAACTCTAACTCTAAAAAATGAGAAAATTTTTTAAATGTATGTAACAGGTAGAAGGAAGCATTTCCGACCCCATAATGTATTTTAGCTACATTTGGTCAACCACGTTGACTTCGCCTTGGTGAGTTAGCCTAGCGGAACTAATTTAGTTAGCCAGAAAAAATTAGAGAGAGCACTTAAGATAAAAGAAACACGAGATCAATATCGAAATCAGTACCTTCACACTGCGGTCAATGGAACTGGCTCGCTACATTCCCTTCTGAGAATCGAGCCTCCTGGCCCATTAGGGTGGGCGAAGGACCTTGATAGAGGCCGAGCCAGTTCACATGAACGGTTTTGGTCGTCGGTTTTCCCGGCAGACGGACCTTGTTCACCACATCCGAATTGCGTCGCACAACTGTGGCGTGGGCCGATACAATCCGACTGTAGTTTCAGACATCGACCCACTTTGCGCGTAGGGGAATACAATCAGACTTCTTGACCTACCTCTAGCTCGATCGCGTGAGAGTGTAGGTCAAATCGCATTTTGTTGACAGCTGCAGCAACCTGTAGATGTTTGCTAGCTGATTCTATCAAAGTCTACCAAAGTCCTGTTTGTAGTTGTTCGACAAAAGCGTAATAGCTCTCCGGAGATGTCGAAGGTCGGCCTTACATCAGCTCAGTGGGCAACCGGAGTTCGCGGCAGGCGAAAATGCAGTAGCTTCATTAGGGGCGGACCGATAGCCAGCCAAGGCCAAGTGCAGTGGTTGGTCCCATTTACGCTGATCAAGGGCCACGAATGCACAATAGTCCACGAGAGTTTTGTTGAACCGTTCTACCATGCCTACAGACTGAGGATGTAGGGAAGTAGTGTGTGTTTTCTCCACATCGAGTTGACGGAGGCAGGCTTGAAATACTTCCGTTTCTAAATTTCTTCCTTGGTCGCAATGAACAACAAAATATGCACCAAAGCGGCAGAAATCTTCTTGGACGGGCTACTGTCTCCGCCGTCTGATTAGGGAGGACTAGATACTCTAGCCATTTAGTGAAATAGCACATCACCACAGCGATGTACCGGTTTCCACGAGGGCACACAATATCGATAGCTAGCCTTTCAAAAGGGTCTCCAATGGATGTAGGCTGTAGACGTCCAACGTACGTTTATAAGGTCCTTTGCGGGTGCAGCATTGGGAGTTGCGAGCGCACCATAAGGTTACGTCCGCCTTCTCTCCGATCCAGTAATAACGCCCTTTGGCTTTAGCAAGGGTGACCTCCTGTAGAATTGTGTACACCGCGTAGCGCCTTTTCTCTCAAAGTAAGTGGTACCATTGCTACAAAGTTGACGCCATCTGATATAGTTAAACGATCAAACGGTGCCAGTACGCTTTCGTTACGGGTTCTTCGCCCCAAATATCACATTTGGGAGGCCGTTTTCCAGAGTTGACCCAAGGAAAAACGCGCCCTAGGGTGGGCTCTGCCTGCTGGTGTTTCGGGTAGTCGTCGGCTTCAATTTGCAGAAACATAATTTCTTGACAATTACTATTATGTTCAGCTCGTTCGCATGTCCGTCACTCAGCCATCTGCGTTTCCATGCAGTGTGCAGCTCGATCCACTTTGCAACTTTACCTTCAGGCTCCCTGAAGTTGTAGAGCCATTTGATTGAGTCGTAGTCCATGCGATGATGGAAATGGTTGGTGACAAGTACTGCTGCCAGCAGTTCACTATGGGTAACGCAATAGTTTCGTTCTGCTGGGCTAAAAGTCATGCTGTAGTACTGCAGAACTCGCTCCCGTACATCCTGAATTTGGCCAAGCACGGCCCGCGCACCATGATTCGAAGCGTCAGCTACCAGGATGAATGGACCATCAGTGTCCAGAAAGGTGAGAATGGGTGCAGTCGTTAGCTTGGTCTTAAGGAGGTCAAAGGCATCTTCAGCAGTAGAGGACCAATTAAATACTTGTCGAGCTTCGGTCAATTCGTGCAATAGTAGCTTATTTTATTTGGTTATTTTAAGATAAGCAATTATTTGCTTGTTAAAAATAGTTTAAAGTATATATAAAATCAAAATTAATTTTCTACTACGACGACCAAGTAAGGAGAACTTTTTACGATATGCCCCTACTTGCAGAATTACAAATTTAATGCAGACAAAGTAGCTTCCGAGAGCCGGGCAGGGGCGGGTGGTTGGCCTGGGCTGCTCTTCGTTTTGGAGTGTGTGCTAGGTGCTAGTATTGCTAGCGAGAATCAAGACTTGGTATTTGGTCTCTCGAATACCATCAAGGAAGCGTTGGACCACTATTTTGTTGAATGTACCTGACGACGGTTCGCTAAATAATGCTCTATCGCAGGGTGGTCTCTGGCAACGTTGCGCGAAACCTTTGGCCCGGCCGCGCAATTTTCGGCATTTCTGTGCCTCTGACCAGCGATATTCAAACGCCATGTCATCTAAAAGGAGCTTAAATTCCGCCTAAGGCCGGGTGCCGTCGTACGTAGGAGATTACTCCTTGTCCGGCATTTCTGACTCTTCCCAATGGTGTGTATGGCTGGCGATTTGGGGGTGGCTATTAGGGGCGGCGGGAGATGCAGCTGGATGGGTGCTATGTACCTGTGGGGCCCGGGGGCGGGGCTTGCAGTATGTTCTACACTCTTTAATTGATTATGTGGCTACATTGCCCCTCCGACCGTGAGAGGTGTAATGGCTGAGAGTCCATCTCTATTGGCATGCATGCTGGGCGCTGTATTTGCTGCTGGAGATGCAGCATTCTGTCGACCACATTGCGCACTTAGCATAGTTCGTTCAAACGACACCCCCAACTGTTCGAAGTTTTGTTCAAAGTTGCTGGCCATGGTAGTCAGCTGCTGCTGCACTTCATGTAAAGCGGCCTCCATGCTCTGCTGTTGCCGCATGGCGGTTGCGGCTCCCTCTTATACGCTGTTGAGCATTACCTTTCGGTGGCGAGTGGATTCTTTAGGCATCGCGGTCTGGGCTTTCGCAAACCTGATCGATCACCCCATACCTGACACCAATGTAGAGAGATTTGGTCAACCAAGTTGATTTGCCTTGGTAGGTTAGCCGGGCGGAACAAAATTGTTTATGTGATAGGGGGAAAAGCTATCCCGCTGTGGTCCAGGCAAGCCAAGCAAAATAAAAAGAGCAGACCGCTAATCAGTGAGTTAATATTCTTATATGCACATGTCCAATTAGTTAGCCAGAGAAAACTAGAGAAAGCACTAAAGATAAAAGAAACATGATTTGTGGCGATTTTTCTCAGCGATATTTTTCTTGCGGCGTTCGCTCACACTGCTGCGGTCAACTGTTTCTTCTGGTCTTTTGGCGTTCAAACTTCATAAGAGCGGATGCACAAAAATCGAAGTGTGAATTGTTTAATAATTCAATAAAGACCAGTGGCAGCTCGACAAACATGAAGGCGAATTTAAAAGCATGTTCAAACTCTGGAAGCGCCAAAGAAAATCATAAAAATAATCTTAGATTTTTTTTAGACGGTAAGTAAACCCAAGATGACATATGATTTATTGAAATTATATTTTTGTTTATCGCCGCTAAGCCCAAGAGACAGACGCATTGCCAGTGCTTTTTGACTTGTCTTTGGCATATTTTATTACACCAGGAAGCTCAATGCCTAATGATAAATTAAAAAAGAAGTTCTTAAGTTTCGTGGTTTTAGCTGTATTAGATGTTTTTTTTGGAAATGTTTGTAATTTATTTTACCCCTAAAGCTCTGTAATAAAAGATATTAATTCAAAAACTCATCGCTTCAAATTTGGAATCAACGTTTTAGCATCCTTTCTCATTCCCATCAATATAGAATCATGAATTAGTGTCCAAAACCTTTTTTATGAACGAAAAAAACTAAAATCTTGTGTCTAACATATAAAAATTCATTTGATATTTCGTGTAAGAATGCAGTGTTAAACATGCATATCAAACGACTTGCTTATTGTAAAAACCAATAGTCATGTAGACAGATTTTGTGAAAATATCGATATTATCAATATTTTTACCCTAAAATGTATTTATTGAAATGATACGTTTTCAATTTCAAAACGGCATCCCTACTAAGCATTAACTGCGGTCATTAGGACTGGTTTGCTACATTATATATGCTCTTGACCAGCATCAATGTCCGAGTCCTTATAGACATGTCCGTCTGACCGGTTGTCTGTATGAACACCTAGATCTCAGAGACTAGAGGAAATCGTGCCATACCTATCTGAGCCGCATGCGCTGTTTGCTTACATAATGTTGAAATATTCAAATTAGGGTAAATGCGCTGTTAATTAGAATATGCAGGGGTTATTAAACACTAATGCCCTTGAGTAACGGGTATATCTAAGTCGGGCAGTGCCGACTTTAACTTACGCTCTCATTGAGAATTGTCTCTGTAAAGACTTGGATGCAACCCGCGCATAAGGCAACTTGAGCTTGAGGGCCATTTGCAGAAAGGCGATTGCAACGTAAGTATTTATGAGTTTCTTGTAAATTAATTCCAATGTTAGAAGCATGGCTAACGTGGTTTATTGGTAATGAATATTGCCACTCCCCTTGCATGTTCTACACGGTCAGATCGTTGTAAGACGTTGCCATCACATTCAAACAACGTATCACAAGATTCCAAGACAAACTAAGTTTTAGGCACACACATAACATCCATATTCGACTTGACAAAAATGTGCCTAAACTCATTCATTTTCCTTTTCAAACTCTGAGCATTCATATGAACGTTTAATCCATTTCGATGCTGGCCTAGAGTTTTTGCTATAGCGCTCGTAGTGGAACCTCTCAGATTATCCTCTATTGGAGACTTAGACGTTAGTTAAAGGGAACGCACTCATTGAACCTAACCAATAACCAAATCGTGCATACATTTAAGCAAAGACAACGACATCGACAAATTAAATACACCTCTATTACTAGTAGCGAAAATTCTCTTCTCTTCTCTCTTCTTCATTCTCATGGCCCCTTTAAAAATTTCATACTGCGCTTTAGAGAGCTGCCCATTGACGTAGAAATGCACCTGTAAGTCAATGCCAACCATGCGGTGGCTTAGTTTTTGCTGTATTTCTCGCCGGTACTGCCCAAAGATCCGCAAAACCAAATGCCTGTCGCGAACGTGCTCCACCTTTACGATGATTACCGGATCCGCGATCGTCGACTGTCGCTGTCTCACCCGAAAAATTTCCTTTATCCTAGGGAGCTAGTGATCTTCAGTAAGAAACAGAGGGTCTTAAAGATGGCCATAAGGTTTTGTTTTCATTCATTCCGATGAAAAACAAAAGTGAAACAAAGAAAATGTTAAAAGGACTAATGAAAATAGTAATAATTAAAAATATATTATTGATAACCTTTATATTACTTCCTAAAACTAATCTAGATTTTAGTTGAAACTTTCACACATGGAAAAATTTAATTTTAAGTTTTGAACTAAATCCAAGTAAATAAACATAAAATATAAATACACTTTGCGGTTAGCTAACTGCGTTTAAGAAATATGCAGTTTTTCATGACTTATATGTATGTTTGTTTCTCCAAGTGTGCAAATGCCTTAATCAATAAAAATAACCTAGTTCGGCATATGCAGATACTGAACTGGTAAAAAGCATAGAAACCGACCAGCTCATCACTAAAATGTCCCCAAAATACCTCATATACATATGTATAAATATAAAAGCTATAATATGTATTAGAGAAGAGCGTGACTGCTACTTCAAAATCACTGTGACTGCCACTCTTGACACAAAAAAATGTTTTTCAGATTTTTCTTAAAATTCTTAAAATTAAAGAACCAATGCAAAAAACTACTAAAAATTTTAGAATAGTTGGGCCTTGTGAAAAATTAACACAGTCCTGCTTCGGGAAGAACAATGTTAATAAGCAACTACAATTTTTCCCCAACATTCGAAGATAGACATAAGTAGGAAGTCCGGAACTTAAAGCGATCAGCCGAAGGAATGGGAAACAAACAAAGTTCGCTGCAGCAGTGCAGCATTCAGCTGCCATTGTGGCATTACCGAACTTTACCGACTTTCAACTTTCAAAATGTCTCGTGTCTCTATAATTGCTAAATATATATATTGTTGTCTTGCGGTATTTTTGATTGAATTTTCAATTGTTCATAAAATTGGTTATAATAATGCGATTTAAGTCAAATATGCGCCGTTTTGTTCGATGAGGAGTTCCCAACGAGATGCCAACTTCATAATGCCCCTCTTAAAGAAGCTCGCTTCCCTATTGTCAAAAAACTCGGAGAGCCAATTTTCACAGGACTCTCTTGTGGCCAACTTCCGACTACCAAGCTCGTTAGCCATGGACAGAAATAGGTGGTAATCACTTGGTGCGAGATCCGGACTATACGGTGGATGCAAAAGAAACTCCCATCCGAGCTCCCGGAGCTTCTGGCGAGTCACCAAAGATGTGTGTGGCCTGGCGTTGTCCTGATGGAAGACAATTCGGCCTCTGTTGATCAAAGATGGCCTCTTCTGTATGAGTGCTGCATTCAAGCGGTCCAGTTGTTGGCAGTACAGGTCCGAATTGAGCGTTTGGCCATAGGGGAGCAGCTCATAGTGGATGATTCCCTGCCAATCCCACCAAACACACAGAAGAACCTTCCGGGCCGTCAATCCAGGCTTGGCCACCGTCTGGGCAGCTTCACCGCTTTTCGACCACGACCGTTTGCGCTTCACGTTGTCGTAAGTGACCCACTTTTCATCGCCAGTCACCATCCGCTTCTAAAACGGGTCGATTTTGTTGCGATTCAGAAGCGATTCGCATGCATCCATACGGGCCAAAATGTTTTTTCTGCGTCAAGTCGTGTGGCACCCATACATCGAGCTTCTTTTTGAATCCAAGCTTCTTCAAATGGTTTATAACGGTTTGATGACTCATGCCCAGCTCTTGGCCGATGCTACGGCTGCTACTATGCCGGTCTCTTTCGATCAATTCAGCGATTTTATCGCAATTTTCGACGACAGGCCTTCCGGACCGTGGCGCATCTTCGATCACCTCTGCACCAGAACGAAAACGTTGAAACCATCGTTGTGCGGTGGAAATGGAAACTGTATCGGGTCCATAAACTACACAAATTTTATTGGCAGCATGAGATGCATTTTTGCCTTTATCGTAGTAGTACTGTAAAATATGCCGTACTTTCTCTTTATTTTGCTCCATGTTTGCGACGCTATAACTCACGAACGACTAAAAAAAAAAAAAATAAATCAAACACGTGTTAGCGCGCGAAAAGAGCTTTCCAAAAAGCTCTAGCGTGAACCGATGTGACGAATACAACTAGAACTACGCGCTTGCAAAGACAAGCTTGCGGAAATACCGCATTGATAATTCAAAAATAAATTTCGGGGAAATTGGAAACTTTGAAGCCTCATCGGCACCATTAAACCTTAAGATATATGATTTTGGATTTTCGTTAAATTCTCTATAAAATGCTCTGCATTTTTTGAGCTATGAGCCTCAAAGAATCTAAAACTTTTAAAATCGTGTGGAGAAAAGTACGCCCTAATATGTAAGTATAATTGCGAAAAAAGTTCTGCTTCATATGCTAAGGCTATATAAGAGAAAATCAGGCAACTGGAAGTAACGAAAATAGTTTCAATTCCAAACAAAACAAGAACAACAGGGATGATCGGGATCAGGAGCGAAACCTGTCGTACAAAAATAAACACAGTATTAATCCGAATCGCTAACAAGTTCGGAAAGAAGGTGATCATGCTCAAGAGCCAATGGATTTAGATATCTATATTACGTCTATATCAGCGATGGGCAAGCCACACACAGATGCTTTAAAAACTGCCTCGTCATGCACACGCTGTGTGCATGACTTGCAAAATATTTTATTGTTGTTGTTGGACTGCTCCCAAAATCAAATTTCGTACGCACCGCTGGTCTGTATTATAGACTCGTCCTCCAAATTCAGACAACGCACTGAGCATGGGAAATCAGGTACGGGCAACGTTCAGAATCAATAAAGGCGAAACTCGTCCGAAAAAGTGATAGGCCCAAGGCGTCAGCGGGTTAACAAAGTAGGATGTCAAGGGTGGTGTAGAGCAAGAATATACACAGGCGGCAGAGGAGGAAATGTCCAGTTTAGATGATGACAATGTCTCTGAAAGCGAGAGTGTTCAGCTTAATTTTTTAATGCAGACTACCGACCACCGTTCATCGAACGACGCAAAGGGGGGTTTGAAGGGGTTTTGAACGGAAAGAGATATTTTAAAAATTTCAAGAAGACGATGATAGAGAATTCCTGTAGCTTTAAAATAAGCCTACGTTCATCTTTGTAGGTTAATAGGGTGACTAAGGATCGGCTGCCAAAGTTAATTGTTTAATACACTGAAAATTTTGCATGAAAAAAGGCAAATATTTTAATTTATAAAATTGATTTAATAAAAATTAAGTTGTTAAACTATTTTAAGCTAACAAAATTTTATAAAAGAACAATTTTTACTTACTAAAAAATGTATTTTCATACAAAACTAGTTCCAAATTGGAAATGGTTAATTTTCTTCTAAGAGATTGTCAATTTAGGTTTTCATATCATTAGTGCTTAATTGACTTAGTATTTCTGGTGAATATTCTTTGGTCATATCCTCGAATGTCCTGGTATGTCTGAGAGATGATATCCGAGGATTAGAGAAGGCGGACAACATGTTTAAAAGGTCAGGGTTTTCTTGTTGTCGAGATATTTTGTTTTACCTGTGCCGATACTTCAGTGACTTCCACAGGGAAAGGATCTGCCTTTATTTTCCCTCATCTTCTTGTACTTCTGCTTGGAAAATTCCACGTCCAAAAACAGTGCCAAGGCTTCTTCTCGAGTGTAATTTTTCGGCTTTACATTTGGCGGTGTGTTGATGTTGTCCTCAATGCGCCTAAGACGGACAGGACCAGCAATTGCAACAGATTTTGTTATGGCAGACCTGTTTATCTCCAAGTCTTTTGAGTATTTAACGGATAGTGCCTCCGATGGATGCTCTGTGCTAATTTTCATAGTGGCACCTTGAATCTTTCTTAAAAGGCATTCTTTGAGCATTCACCGATAGATTTTGTTGGTCTGCCTCGTTGTTGCCCTGAAGAAGCGCTGACTACATCGTCATTATCTTCGAAACAAGTAAATCCATCTAGCCTAGTCGAGTTTTGAAGCATAAATCTGTTTCCAGTCCGATTTGCTGATTTTCATTTAGTCTGTGGAATATGTTTTGTATTTTCGTCGTAATGATTTCCCCATCCTTCAAATCATCATTTATATAATTAAGTTCTGTTTTTACTAACGAATCTGAAGCTTTTTGTGATTCCGCGGTTTTGACGAACTCAAATAATTTGCTGTTGTCCATTTTCGATAAAACAAATATCACTATGTGTGCGTACTTACTCGAGACAGTAAGTATGTACACAAGGAACACAGATTGCAACAGGTAAAGTAGGCATGGTCTGAAAAAAACTAAATCCTTTTGAAAGGGTTACGCAATATTAGGTAACAATTCACAACACCATCAAAAGACAATGAGCAACTTCAAACATAGCTAGTACCTGTTGAAAGGGTCACTCAAGGGTAGGTAAAAAATCCACCCACTTGATAGTTGTAAAGCGCAAAATCAGACAAGGCCAATTATAACTACCTATATTATGTGTTACCTATATCAGTAAATTATAAAATACGCTTTAAATATTGTCTGCAATGTTCTTCTTCTTCTTCGTTTGTTCTTGTTCTTCCCAAATATTATTTACCTGTAAATTAAATCGCAAATATCAATGTAACGTCTAAGGCGGCAGGTTGCGGCAGCTGATTCTTTTACAATACGTTAATAAATAGACTAATACATAATACATATGCTCCGGAACAACTGAAATCGGGTGAAATTTATGTTTCCGGGTCCATCAAAGCTCTAAAACTAAACCAAAAACAGTGTCCACCTAAGAACATTCAACATAAATATAATAAAGTTTTTAAATGTATTTACATAATGAATTTATGCAAATATTCAAAAAAATTCACCAATTTCTAATCGGTATTACCGTTTGGGTTTGACAGTCCCACAAAAAGAACAGTTGAAACCAAAAAAATCAAAAATACTGCACTTTGAAAAATTGTTCTACTTTGAACCACTGTAAAACCAAACCAATTTCTATAAACCAAAGTTTTTCGGCCTATCTGGGGTTCTCTTTATTGAATAAAATTAATCTGCTCAAAAAAATCGAACATCAAAAATTGATTTTTGCAACGCCAAATTCGCGAATCCGGCCACTGTGCGACGGTTGGCCGAGAGAACAATAAAAATCTTGAGACACGTGGTCGCCGTTGAATTATATTAAGCCCGTAAAGGAGCTAAGAAATATAACTCCGGTGGACAAATCTTTTGCTATAAATTCCATACATGGATTCAGCAAAATTAAAGAGAAAACCATAATTAAAATTTTTGGTAAAACGACTCCATTCTTTCTGCTAGACACGCTAGACCCATTTCATGCCATAATTGGCTTTGACTTTATCATTAAGGATGGAGTTATTATAAACCCCCATACATTGACATTAGAGTTCAACGGGAAATCCGAGCCAGTCAAATTCATGTATTGCGATGTAGTCAGTTTCACTAAAGTTTACGATTTACCAGTACCGAACTCTGTCAAAAAAGAGTTTAAAAAAATGATAAAAATTAGGAAAAGGTGTTTTCGACCTCTAACGAGGCATTGCCCTATAACACCTCAGTCGTTGCCACCGTACGCACAACTGACAGTGAGCCTGTGTATTCAAAATTATACCCGCACCCTATGGAAGTAACAGATTTCGTAAACAACGAAATTCAACAGACGTTGAAAGATGGTACTATTAGACCATCACGGTCTCCGTACAACAGTCCGACATGGGTAGTTGACAAAAAAGAATTAGATTCCAACGATGACGGGAACGAACGGCTAGTAGTTGACTTCAGGAAGTTGCATGAAAAGACCGTCCCTGATCGTTACCCGATGCCGAGCATTCCTATGATTATTGCTAACTTAGGAAAGGCACAAATTTTTACAACCATTGACTTGAAGTCGGCGTATCACCAGATTTACCTCGCAGAAAATAATTTCTGTAAACGGCAGAAAATATTATATGAGTTCTGCCGCCTACCCTTTAGCTTAAAAAATGCAGGAAGCATTTTCCAAAGAGCCATCGACGACGTACTAAGAGAACACATAGAGAAAATATGCTATGTCCACGCAGACGAAATTATAGTGTTTTCAAAGAATGAGAGTGAACACCTCAAAGATGTTGAGATCATATTGAAATGTCTAGAAGACGCAAACTTGACAGTCTCACAGGAAAAACCCAAATTTTTCAAGGAAAGTGTTGAATACCTGTTCCAAAGGGGGTGCAAAAACTGACCCAGAAAAGGTAAAAACCATACAGGAATACAAGGAACCCAAGATCCTATTTGGCCTTAGGTAGTTCCTTGGTCTGGCCAGTTACTATAGAAGATTCGTAAAGGACTTCGCTTCAATCCCAAAACCACTGACAGACATGCTGAAAGGCGAAAACTGCTCCATCAGCAAACATATGTCGAAAAAGGTCCGAGTTGAGATTAATGAAACTCAGCGAGATGCGATCGAACGAATACGAAACATTTTGGCGTCAGAAGACGTACCCGGATTTCAAAGAACCATTCGATTTAACCACCGATGCATCGGCAAACGGTATCGGAGCTGTACTATCCCAAGTAGGTAGACTAATAACCATGATATCTCGAACTTTAAAAAAGCAGTGAGCAAAACTATGTCACGAATGAGAGGGAGTTATTGGCCATTGTGTGGGCTCTAGGGCAACTCCACAACTACTAATATGGCAAAAAAGATACGAGAATTTTAACCGATCACCAGCCCCTCACATTTTCAGTTTCTGATAGGAACACAAATGCGAAAATCAAGAGATGGAAGGCGTTCATCGATGAACATATTGCGAAAATTTTATATAAGCCAGGAAAAGAGAATTTTGTAGCAGATGCCCTTTCGAGGCAATACGTAAACGCGTTACAAAACGAAATACAGTCACAGTCCATAGCGAAATGTCTTTGACATACACGATTGAAACAACCGAGAAACCTCTCAACTGTTTCAGAAACCAGATAGTTCTAGAAGCCGCACGGTTTCCATTGAAAGAGACTTAATTCGATTTGGCAGTAAGACTCACCATTTAATAAGCTTCACGGACAAAGATTCGCTATTGGAAATGCTAAAAGAAATAATTAACCCGAATGTGGTAATCGCAATACATTGCGAGCTCCCAGTTCTGGCTAGCTTTCAGAACGAACTCGTAGCAAATTTCCCGGCGACAAAAATCTGGCATTGCAAAAATTTTGTCTCAGATATTACCGATAAAAACGAGCAGGTAGAAATTCTTGTGACCGAGCATAATCGTGCACATAGGGCAGCGCAAGAAAACGTCAAGCAGGTAATACGTGATTACTACTTCCCAAAAATGACAAAAATGGCTAATGAAATCCTCGTGAACTGCAAGGTTTGCATAAAAGCTAAATATGACAGGCATCCTAAAAAGCTAGAGTTAGGGGTAACACCAATTCCATCGTTGACTGGTGAAATGCTTCACATTGATATTTTCTCCACAGCAATTTCAGCAATTTCGAACTTGCATTTGCAAGTTTTCTAAATTTGCCGTGCTGCAGCCAATAGCCTCACGCACAATTAGTGACTTAAAAGCTCCTGCAACTGGTAAACATTTTCCCAGTCACCAAGACAATTTATTGCGATAATGAAGCTGCCTTCAACTCGGAATCGATAACAACTTTTCTTAAAAATGGGTATGGAATAGACATGGTAAACGCGCCTCCGTTACATAGCGCATCGAATGGTCTGGTGGAACGTTTCCACAGTTCCCTAATAGAGATAGCTAGATGTTTGAAAATCGATGACACAACAGAACTTATAATGAGAGCGACGGTAGAATACAATAGGTCACTCCATTCAGTCACTGATAAAACACTTATCGAAGTAGTACACGCAATGACAAGAGAACTTGGACAGGCGATCAAAGAAAAAATCGTCAAAGCGCAGCAGGAAAACCTAAATACGTGTAACCCAGGCAGACAAAACAGGGTATTTGATGTAGGGGAAAGGGTTTTCCTTAAGAACAACAAACGATTGGGTAACAAACTATCACCATTATGCTCAGAGGAATAGATACAGGCAGACATGGGAACGTCTGTTCTTATTAAGAAGAGGGTGGTCCACAAGGACAACCTCAAATAGTAAGACACATACACACTAGTTAGCAATAAGCATCCCACGGACCCACTCATACGTCCACTTTATTTTACAGGTCCGTGGGCGTACTCCTTTATATACTTGCTGCAGCAAATGCTCGGATTACCCTTTATTCGCACACCAGGTACATCCTGGTAATAGGGGGTTATGTGTTAGAGTGGGGCGGCAGAGCTTTATGAGACATTCTAGTAACCTAACAGACTTCTTAAACATAGTAAGCGAAACAGAAAAGTTTTCGAGTTTTTCCCTGAACCTCACATGAGAAAACTATTAGATATTGACACCAACCACATCCGAAACTTTCTCTCCGCATTAACGATCCATCATAGAATAGCAAGAAGCTTAGATTTTCTACGTACAGCACTCAAAGTGATAGCGGGTGCCTCAGACTTAGAGAAGATAAAGATGTCCGAGTCCCAACTTATAGATTATAACAATAGGCAAGTAATTATAAATTCCAATACCCAGAAAAAACAACAATCGTTAACAATTATCCATTTGAATGAGATAATTGATTTGCAGTGTCAAACCTAGTCCACACTGCACACTCACTGAGATTGTCTGACAAGTGCTAGGTGTAATAATCAAATGAGGTTTAAGGAAAATATTATAAAATAAAATATATTAAATATTATATAAATACAACTTTGAACAATTGTAAATACAACAACATACTTTGAGGCGCAAAAATCATGATTTTTTATTCAAGCATAAACGTAGTAAGAGACTGTGAATAAAATAATTAGGGCAAAGAAGACTGAAATGGTTAATACCCCTCACTAATATGAAGCACTTTTGGCAAGAAACAGAATGCTGATAACAGAAATCCAAAACCTTATGCTCACAATTACTCTTGCAAAGTCCAGCATAATAAACCTTTCTATTCTCGATCATAACGATTTGAAGTCTCTCATGTAACAGTCAGTAGAAGTCCATATAGTTAATCTCATTGAAGCGTCCAGTATTAAGATCATTCAGTTTGAGGACAGAATCCGACAAGGACACATTGGCAGTAACAGATTGCGTTGATACCACGTACGCCACGTTCTGCAAATAGTCCACACATGACACATGCGACCGAGCTTTACACGCGGGAAGCACAGCCATTTGCCACTTTCAACCGAGCCACCTAGCGCCCATTACATTCGCAGATGACGAGTGCTCTGCGAGAGTCAGCATAGACAATGGCCCGGAGATAACCACAAACGGCACGTTTCGCCTCAAGTTCAGCCACTTCGCCATCACCAACGACGCTAAATATGGGAACCAGCGCAAGAAGCTGAACAACCTCTGGTCAACATCACCGCTCATGACTCCATTCTGAGTATACCACTTCTTCATAGGATGAGTAACCACAACCTGCATCTCATCCAGAATTCAAGGAGGAAGTGACAACGGCTGGGTCACCCAAGACTTGATTTGTGGTCGGGGTTACACTCAGCCTTGTCTCCAGTGGCTCTATCCTCCTCTGTCAAGTATTGAGAAGAAGACAAGACTCAAGAGACATACGAAAGGTCATCAAGGAAATCAGTGCCCTTGCTTGGCCGCAAGAGCAGCGCTATCACTTTTGTTGAGCCAGCGTTTTCATTTGTAGCTTAAGAATTTATGGTTTGCCTTTGTTTGCTTTTGCCTTCAGCTTTGGCTGGCAACCAATTTAGTTTTAGTTTGATTTTTAATTTAATAAAGAGCAGTTGGCTTGTCTTCATAATTCCGGCAAAGCCGTTACATATTATTATTCACCATTGAGCCACAAGGCCAATGGTATAGGAGGGCAGTTACCCTCTCACCGTAATCTTCTATCCAGATTCCCCAGCTGAAGATCGACGCGGCGACTACCAGCCGCCCACTTATCAGAAAGAACAGGGTGGCCGTAACCAGCCTCCAAAGGAAGGAGAGCGGCAGCGGTTACAGTTAACCGCCCCAAACCAAAAGGCAGCGAAGCAGCCTTTGGAGATACACCGAAGAAACTATTTATTTTACATTTGTATGCAAATAGAAGCGCTTGACGAGCGTTTGTTCGTACATAAATATCTAAGTGTGCATTTAAGCGTGCAAGTATGCACAATAGGCTGTAGCTCGATAGGCTTCTTTGTGTTCTAAAATTAACATAATGGTTTTGCGATCTGGTAGTTAGATTACAGAAATATCATTCACAAAATACATAACTTGTGGTGCGTTTATCCACCCGACAAACAAGTCTATTTTTACTTACAAGCATGTGTGATTTTCAAACACTTTGAGTTCCTGTAATTGACTTTACATACATATGTATATATGCTTCAAATTAACGCCAAAAGAAGTTGCATGTACATATATATTCATAAGATTCTTTTAAATATTGTACGGTTAAAGTGAAAATGATATATTTTTAACAACTATACATATATTAATATAAGGCATTTTGGGGACAAATTAGAGAAGTGCAGGTCTGTGACGGTGATTTTCCTATATTATGAAAAAAGCAAAGTCGTTCACAAACCGCATTATTTAATATTGGCATTAAGAAATAAGTAGGAAAGTCAGTAAAGCCCGACTGCAATATACTCTGTATAAACGTAAGAAAATGTTCAGTATGCATTTTTTTGCCGTATTATGCTTATAAATTTACTATCTGTATTTACACTTTCTTTAGAGGATCGCTTTATCATCCATACTACTTTATTTGTCTTTTTATAAATTGTGGTAGATATAATTTTTTTACTGTGCGCCCCGCGAGGGTCGTCGCGGAAGTTAAAAAAAAAAAAAAATCCGCCTGCAAGAATAAGATGATTTCTTGTGGCTGTTAAATACTTTGCACAAACTAAACGTTTATACAGAGTATGAATAAATGAGAAAATTTTGTCATTGCTTTTTAACATTGGGCGTTTTCAGCAGACAAATCCGATTTACGATTACTGATTTATTATGACCGATTGGTAAAAATGACAATCTTGTTTGCTGAGATGGAATCATACAAAATCTATGATTGGTGACAGAGTTTTGAGTGCTCTTCCAACTGTTTACCCCAAAACTAAAAATTAGGACAGTGTTTTTTTTATCATAGTTCTGCTAAATTTTTTAGTGATATTTTGCACTGAAAGAATCTTATGAAAATTTTTGTTCCAAATGTATCAGTCAATGATTTTGAAGTAGCAGTCACGCTCAGCTCTAATGCATATTATATGTATTTATACATATGTGTATGAGGCATTTTGCGGACATATTAGAGATGAGCAGGTCTGGTTAAGTTGTTCAGGATCTAGACTCTAAGAGAGAGGCCAGCGCGTCCCTATCTACTGGGCATAGGCAATCTCTCAAAAGCAGCGCTGTTCGTCCGGCTTCGCTAAGCCGCTTGGCTGCATGTTCGGCGTTGCGTCGCGTCGATGCTACTGCTGCTGAGCAAATTGATCAGTTTTTATACTGCCGTCAACTTCGTGGCTGTTTTTGCACACACACCAATGCGAAAAGCTATTATGGTTTTTCCGGCCGCTGACCTAGAATCTGGTCACCCTAATTGTCTGAATGCACGAGTTCGTTATACTTTCAGCTTATAAAATAAGCACACTTCTGGAATTAACTTTTAAACATAAACATTGGGTCAGCCTATTTTTCATTTGCCCATGTATTTACATTCAAAAGAAGTTTCGTTTTCTACGCCCCTGAATAAAGTATACACAACAGTCATATTGGGGACTATTTCATTTCGTCGTTCCTGTGTCCTCGTTATGCATCCTATATATACGGGCCTTCATTATGTACGTTCCATCACTTTTTATTACAAGAAAGCATTTAATTATTCCAGGTTGAAGTATTTTTATTTCAAAAGATATAATAATTTTAAACCACAATTAACAAGCAAATAAGCTATATATACTTTCAATAATTAATGAAAATTAGTTGAAAGTGCGTCCCCGAAATACTCGTTCCGTAGCTGAAAACAGCGCTGCTAATGCGCGAACAGTCCTTTGACTCGATGGCAGCTCATCCGATTAATTAGTTTAAGTCATTGAAATTCGTTGAAGTAATTTTTTGAAGTCTAGTGTAAGTTTAGTTTAGTTCGGAGCGGGAGCGCAATAAAGCTCCTTTTTCGTTTGTCCGCCCCGTTTCGCCATCCTAGCTATAGGTAGGCTTAGAGAAATTGTTTGAAGTATAGTTTAGTTGTCGTAAGCTACCAAATCAAAGCGCACGTCGCCTTCTTTCGCCCTTTCATAATTATTAAACTCAATTAAATGTGTCTCAAAACATTATAGTTTCTATAAAACCTCTTATAGATTTTCATGGCGCCCGAGCAGGGAAAAGTTTAAGTTGAGTTAATAAACAAACACAAGTGAACAGTGGTAAAACACAAGGAGTGACATATATTTAAATACAAGTATACTAAGTTAAATTAAACCAAAAATTAAAAGTGCAACAAAGTCCATTGTGCTAAAAATTTAAAGGTCAATAAATTAATTTCCCTTTAATTGTTGCTGACGCTTAAACACGACCCTTTCAATTCTAGGCACTTAAGTACAAATAGTAGAGCTTGACTAAACTAACAAGTTGCATGATATTTATTTATTAATTAACAATTTCATATATCTCTTTGGATGCAAAACCGCTTATTTAAGTTAGCTGTTCTGTCGCCCCTTCACCCCTCTCGCACACCCACACAAACACTTGAACCATACGTTCTGCACAGCCAAGCGCACACACATATATACATAAGTGCTAGCAACTGCAATCGGTGTCTCTTTTCGTTTTCGTTTCATCGTTGTTGTTGCTAACGCTTAGAAAGTGGCACGCGCCTGTGCAGCTGTAGATCAAGTGACGCGCGCTCCCCTACAATTGGTCAGGCATATTCGTTTCTTGGAATCTTTTGCCACAATTTCTTTCTGTTTTTTATCGTTTCGATTATTGGTTTAACGGGAATAATCAGTAACCTACACCATAATTTATCTGAGCATATTAGTTTCCAAGTAATGAATAATAGAAGATCAGAGGAAATCCAAGGCAACTCGTGAGGAGTTAAAATCTAAAATCAAAGGTCCAACTAGAAATATTCTTACGATCAAAAAACCATTGGATGCAGGAAGCTTGGCCCTCCACTTAGTGGAATTGGAGTGCAGTTTAGAAGCCCTAAATAATAAATAAATAAATATATCGACAAAGCAAGTCAATTACAGGCAAAAATAGACGTGCTTGATGATAAAGATGATGATGGTGCAGAATTAGAAGAAATATGTATTTTGACAAAGGCCGGTCTTCTATCTCTAATTACTGCTCTCAAGACGGCAAATGCTCCTACAGTGCCGTACAAACGCGTTCTCGTCTTCCAAATCTATCGTTGCCGAAGTTTAGTGGAAAATATTCGGAAAATACAAATTTAGTAGCCTTTTTGAGACTTTGGTTCATAACGATAGTTCCATTCCATCTATAGAGAAATTCAATCATTTGATTTCTTGCCTCTCTGGTGAAGCTCTTGGAACTGTAAGAGCATTTCAAGTCACCGAGAGCAATTATGAAGATGCATTAGCAAGTTGGAAAACGTATTTGACAACGACTGCCTTATATTTAAGGATCATATTTCAGCGTTGTTCGGTCTGACCAAAATTGCATCACCCTCAGCATCGGCTTTACGAAGCCTTGTTGATACAGTTTCGGCTGTGTATGGGTCATTGCTGTCAATTGGCGATGATAAAAAGATCGCAAATGTCGATCCAGTGACCAAACGATAATGGGAAGATCAACTCGATTTAGATAAGCTTCCGCTATGGACAGATTGTGAAAAGGTTTTAAATCGGAGATACTAGCATATGTCAGCTGAAGAGCCTACCAAACCAACATCTGAAGCAAAGCTCGGTCAAAGAAAGCGCAATCGTACCTCATTCTCGTGTTCGGCGGCTCAAGCCCCATCAAGGAGTAAAAAATGTGTGAACTGTAATTCAGAAGGACATTCAATTGCGAATTGCTCTTCATTTTTCTCGTTATCAGTCGCACAAAGATTTAAGTACGCAAAGTACTTATGTATAAACTGTCTACAAAGGGGTCATACTGTTGCAAAGTGCAAATCAGCAAAGTTTTGAGTTTGTAGCCATTCACATCATGCGCTCCTCCACAGATATACAGCTGTTAGCAACAGTTTAGCCTTACAAATGATCAAACTTCCAATTCAGATCATTCTTCCACATCAGGCATTAGAGAAGGTGATTCTGGCTACCTCAACCTTAGTGTTCGAACTAAAAGCGGCGAATTGATATTAGCCGGAGCGTTGCTCGACTCTGGTTCCCAAACAAACTTTGTTACAGAAGAGCTTGCATAACGATTGCAGATACTTAGGGAAGATTCATGTATCAGCTTGCTAGGAATTGGCGAAGCTAATTACGATACTTTCTGTGGTGAAGTCGCGAGTCAATTGCAGTGAGTTATCAGCCGATTTTTGGATATTAAAATCGATTTCGAGTTATGAGCCTGACCATACCTTGAACTTGGAATATTCCTGAAACCTGGGTTGGCGGATCCCTACTTTTATAAGCCACAAAAGATAGACATGTTAATTCAGATTAAACAAGGTCCAGATTGTCCGATCTTGCAAAAAACCCTTCTTGGCTGGATTGTGTCTGGACGATATAAGTTGAACTCGTCGAGCGGCCAGGAGAAAGTGTTTAACCTAAATTGTCAGGAGGAATCGATTGCTTCGATAAAAAGAGCCTCTCTGGAAAAGCCTCCCATTTCCAAACAAGGTTATGTCTGCAGAACAAGAGTTGTGTGAGAAACATTTTGCCAACAATATGGAAGTTCTGCCATCAGGACGATGCCAAGTAAGGCTGCCATTTAAGTCCGATCTTAAGAACTTGGCAATTCATTTGAAGTTGCTAAAAGGCGGGTTTTGTAGCTCGAACGGATATTGTCCCGAGATGATCAAGTAAAGGGAATGTACATTGATTTCATGGATGAGTACCTTTCATTGGGACTTATGACAGAACTTGTAAATAACATACCTATCGCGCCTCACTATTTCATTCCGCATCAGTGCGTCTTGAGACCACAAAGTACGTCCACATAGCTGCGCGTTGTCTTTGATGCGTCTACTCAGATTGCGTTAAATGACATCCTGATGGTCGGTCCTACGATCCAGGAGGAGCTATACTCTACTTTACTCCGATTCAGATTAAATAAATACGCGCTAACTGCGGATATAAAGACAATGTATCGCCAAGTAATGGTGAATGAATCGGATAGACAGTTTTAGCTCATAGTTTGGAGGAGAGATACGTCTGAGCCTTTAAGGATATTTGCGCTAACCACGGTGACTTATGGCACTGAGCCAGCCCCTTTTCTTGCTATCAGGCGTTTGAAAGGGTTGAGTGAGACTGCTCAAGTCTCTCACCCAAAAGCAGAAAACGTTATTCGGACCGACTGTTATGTCGATGATATGTTGACTGGTGCTGCATGGGTCGAAGAACTCAAGACGATTAAGTCTGAAGTATCTCAGGTGTTGCAGGAGGCAGGGCTCGAACTAGCGAAATGGTTCTCGAACTGCCCTGAGATTTCCGCATCCGAGAGCACAGTCAAACCAATAACGATCTCAGACTCAGACTCAACAAAGGCGTTACGAATTCTTTGGCTACCTCATGAAGACGTCTTCAAATTTAAGCTGGACGACTCTTCCATGAGTGTACGAGCGACAAAACGGAACATATTATCGGTGACGTCAAAACTTTTCGATCCTCTCGGTTTGCTTAGTCCCCTTATTATAAAAGGAAAGATCTTATTGCAAGAGCTTTAGTTATTGAAACTGGACTGGGATGAATCGATTCCACTGAAATTGGAAACAGAGTGGGAAGCTCTTAAACAAACTTTGTCGGATATACAAAAGGTGGCTGTTCCACGATTTGTACATATAGAGCCTACATCATCGATTCAAATTTATGCCTTCGCCGATGCTTCTATGAGAGCATATGGTGCGTGTATTTACGTTCGTTGTTTGACTGCAGAAGGTTTTAAAGTGTCATTGTTGACCACTTAATCTAAAGTAGCGCCTCTCAAGTCCAAGACATTCCCAAGGCTTGAGTTATGTGCCGCTCACCTTTTAACAGAATCTGGTCAGAATCAGAAATAGCACTTCATTGGATTCGGTCACATCTCTCTTCGCTATCTACTTTACTATCTACTCTGAAATTCAAGAGTGGACAGAGAACGCAATCTGGCGGCATGTACCAACAAAGCAAAACCCAGCAGATATTGTTTCTAGAGGTTGTGATGTTGACGAGTTGATGAAGTCAATTTGGTTGACAGTTACATCATAATTAATTGAACCGGAAGAAAATTGGCCTAAAAACCCTCATTTTGAATTGGCGAAAGAGGTACTTGCAAGGAAGAATCCAGAGTTGTTGGACATCATCGAAGGATACTCGTCACACCTCAAACTGCTGAGAGTGTTCGCTTATATGTTCCGTTTTATTTGAAAATGTAAAGATAAATCAATCCAATTTGAAAATATTCCGTCAGCACTTGAACTTAAAGAGGCATTCGAGAAAATAGTCGAAATGGTTCAGAAGCATGATTTCGAAGATTAAATTGAAAGGGTTAGAAAGAGCGCGCGTGTAGGCCCAAGTCTTCAGCGATTGAATCCCTTCATCCATGAGTGTCGAGGAACGTGGTGTGCCTTTTCGTTGTTGCGAGTTGGGGGGCGACTTGTAAATGCTCCTATTTCGTACGATGCCAAGTTTCCAATTTTGTTGACGAAGCGCTCGCAGTTTGTGCAGAGCTATGTCCTTCATATTCACCAGACCAACTTCCACTCGGGCTCTAGAGCACTCGTAAGCCAACTCAGAGAGCGACTGTGGCTAGTTAACGCTCAAGAGATTTGTCGTCAGACAGTACGATCATGTATCCGTTGCTTCAAGTGCAAACCTCAACTTCTGACGCAAATTATGGGAAATTTGCCAGCAGATCGGCTTCGTGCTCTCCGCTCATTTTCGTCATGTGGCGTTGATTTTTGTGGCCCAGTGAATACGTCTCTTAAGATTCGTGGAAAGCCTCTGTATAAGTCTTATATTGCTCTTTTTGTGTGTTTTGCATCCAAGGCGGTACTCTTAGAACTTGTTTCAGACCTATCAACTGATTCTTTTCTATTGGCTTTCCAAAGGTTCGTTGGTCGCCGCGGCGTTCCCCAAGTCGTCCATTGCGATAATGCGACGAACTTCGTAGGAGCAAGACGCCACTTCGAGGACCTGCGAAGGAAAATAGAGGCGGAAGAGAGCGCATTTCGGGCATTCGCGTAAAGGAGCGGATTCACGTTTGCGTTCATTCCTCCAAGAGTGCCTCACTTCGGGGGTCTATGTGAGGCAGGTGTCAAAACTGCCAAGAACCAACTCCAACGGACAGTGGGCAGCGCGCTCCTAAGCGCAGAGGAGCTTCAGACGGTTCTGCTTGGAGTCTAGGCTGCTGTTCCCGGGAATTCGAGCTGGGATTGCAGACCCGGGCCAAGTGGCACCAGCGGAAGCCGAACATCGCCGAGGGAGATCTCGTCGTCGTCGCAGAGGACAACATGCCCCCCAGCAGTGGCTCCTGGGCAGGGTAACGGCCACACACGCCGGGCAGGACGGCATGGTCAGGGTCGTCGACATTAAGACGACGAGTAGAGCGACCTACAAGAGGGCTATCCACAAGCTGACCCCTCTTCCAAACTGTTGAAGTCTGTGCAGCCTTTCAATGGGGGCGTTGTTGACGCAGATGGCGATTATTTTTAATTAGTTTAAGTCATTGAAATTCGTTGAAGTAATTTTTTTAAGTCTAGTGTAAGTTTAGTTTAGGGCGGAGCGGGAGCGCAATAAAGCTCCTTTTTCGTTGGTCGTCGCTCTGTGCGAAACCGCCCCGTTTCGCCATCCTAGCTTTAGGTTAGCTTAGAGAAATTGTTTGAAGTAAAGTTGAGTTGTCGTAAGCTACCAAATCTTCTTTCGCCCTTTCGTAATTAAACGCGTCTCAAAGACATTAGTTTCTATAAAAACTCTTATAGATTTTCACGAACCATCTATCTTTAAAACGGTGGGAGAAGTGAGGTTTTTTCTGAATTGCGGAGATGGCAGGGGGCGTGGCCAAAATTGAAAATAAACTTGACCTGCCTGCAGACATAATAAGCATATGTCCCATACTCAAACCTCTATCTCTTACCATCTCTGAGATCTGTGCGTTCATACGGACAGACAGGCGGACAAACGGACGGAAAGACAGACAGACAGACGGACATGACTCGGCTGTTGATGCTGATCAAGAATATAGGGGGTCGGAGATGCTTCCTTCTGAATGTTACATACTTTTGCACAAACTTATAATACTCTATGCACATACGGTACAGAGCATAAAAATAGAGAAAAGTTAACTTCAGCTCGGCCGAAATTTGTATACATTTGCAGAACGTTTTCTAACTAATTTAAAGAATATATTCACTGAAAACAAACAAGTTTTTCCCAATAAGACAACTTTTTTGACTCTACTTTTGTATGACAGCTATACTATATAGATGTCCGATTTCTACCAAATTTGGAATTATGGAGAAGCATCAAAAACAAGTAAATACTGAGTTTGGAGACTATTGCATAAAATACAAAAAAGTTTTTCCCACTAGACCTAGTTTTTCTAGGTCATCCGATCTGGCCGGTTGCGACAAATGTGCAGAGTATTTGGACCAGAAGACTTCGTGCAAAGTTTGGTGGCGATGCCTTTCAAAATGACGGAGGAGATAGCATAGAAACAGAAGGACAGACTGACAGACGGACATGGCTGTATCGACTCAGCTCGCCATGCTGATCAAAAATATATATACTTTGTGTAGTCGGAAATGCTTCCTGTTATGCGTTACAAACATCTGGACAATATCACCCTCTGCAAGGCTATAAAAAAGAAAGAAAGTCGGCCATACCCAACTATAACATACTCTGCACCAACGAAATTAGACTCTACGCAATAATTTTGTTGCTGCACTAACAGCATGCTACTGCGCTATAGCAGCGAAATCTTGAAATCATAGCTCGAAAACCGTTCATTCATAATGTTGATTAATTAATATGTTCAGAAGGTACAAGCCATCTATCTTAAAAACTGTGGGAGATATTAGAATTTTTATACTCTGTACCGTAGGTACATTGAGTATTATAAGTTTGTGCAAATGTATGTAACAGCCAGAAGGAAGCATCTCCGAGCATCAACAGCCGAGTCGATATACCCATGTCCGTCTGTCAGTCTGTCTGTTCTTATGAACGCACAGATCTCAGAGATGGTAAGAGTTTGAGGTTTGACATGTATGGGACATATACTTCTTATGACTTTGTTACTGACTAAGCTGGTGAAGTCAGACGTGTTTATAATCGCTCCCGTTGTTTATTAAATTCTGCAAGTCTGTACAAGAAAGTGAAATTAGCCGCATACAAAAGTTGCACAGACCGCGTACCATTCCAGCATTGGAGAGTCTCCGTTGTAAAACAGCGATTTGCAACAGGTTTTAAACATTTAAAATTAATTTTTCACAACACACCAATACCACAAAGCGCACTATTAAGGGGGAAATTTGTGAAATTGCGCCAAATTCAGGAAAACTTAGAGAGTTTCTCACTTTCACAAAAACAAGTTCAATGTGAAACTGGCATCAATTGGTTCAGTGATGGCGACGAAGGATGACATTCTCGCTTTTCAGGCATCGGTATCGAACCAAATCACTGCACTGCAAAAAGAGAACCGAGAACTGCGTCTAGAAATTGAAGAACTTAAAGCAACCAAAGTAATAGAAAGGAAAGAGCTAAACAGAGTTGTTGACTACAGCAAAGAAAAAAATATCATGTTCAGAGGCCTTGAAAAGAATTGCGATCCCAAAGCAGCTGTGGAAAAGTTGTGCAAGGATAATCTATCACTGGACTATGTGAAGGTGAATGATGTTCGAGTACTGAGTGACCGTTTAAACAAACGAACCGTAGTGGCAACTTTGGAATCGAGGGAAATGGCTCAAAAAATTCTCAAGAGCTCCAGAAAAATTGCAGGAACCAGTTTTTACGTGGAAAAGGATTTGGGAGAACATAGACAGTTGTAGTGTCCAATATACATATGCGAACTTTAACAAATTGCTGCAAATTATAATTTCAAGACATTTCAATCATATCGATATATTTCTTTTTGTTTGGCTATAGTTCTTCCTCAAAAGTGTTGACTCCGCCCCTTTATTGCTTTGCATCTAGTTGCATCTCTTTCTTTTGTCTCTCTCTCTCGTTTTGTTCTCACGTACTTACGATTCAGCAACTGGAAGGGTACCGTTTGAAAGCTCCCTTCTAGCTCAGGCTACTCTAGTAAGTAGAGAAAAGCTGAACACGCGATCTTTTCTGTTTTAACAATTCATGCAACCAGACGTGTTTTATCTCCAATCGTATTATTAAATTAATAAGGCACACGTGTTCACGACGTGGATCTATTAAAAGTGAAGAGCAAAAGCTGAAAAGTCTTTTAAGACGCTGGCTAGTTATTGTAGCTGCGCCCCAACTAATCACGTGCGAAATTCCAAGAGTATACAGGTGATTTCTGACAGTCGTTTGATTTGTGCATGGCCCAAATCTTGTGTATTTTCTCAGATCTCCGCATTGACCATACCCAAGGTACCGGCGTATGGCCATGCTTAGTGAGCTGCGCCTTACGCTTTTCAACCAAAACCCTTGGCAGCGTCGGTAACCTCACCTACACCAGTGTACCTAACCTCACTTGCACCGGCTTACGTAACCAATTACACACATATATATGTATATGTATATGTTCCTTGCTGGATGGAGCGATTTGCCTCTAGTCCAGGGCTTCTGTGTCAGTGAACATAACCTTCTACCAGACTCCAGATCGGATGGCTTAGTGTGCAGCAGCTCATCTAAACCCAACAAAAACAGCGTTGGACAACATATGTATAAATAACTGTTTGACTGCTCTGCATGCGTTTTATTTGCGCCCTGCAATTGGGCCTATTAATTTTGTGCGCTTGTTCTCTTCGATGTGTGCGGATGTGTTGGCACAGAAAAATTTTGAATTTGCAATTTTCTTTTAGTTGAATTTTTTAATCACTTACTCAGTATTAACTTTTGTACTATGTTAATCGAACATTAATTTAGCTGACTCCCCCTTTTAATATCAATCTAGACAGTAGTATGCAAACCTTTATTCATATATAATTTGATTCCCAGCAACCTAAGCAGCAGTTCATTGGTACCAACGAGATCGGCGATGGATTTGTGCGTGTGAGTAACACTTAACTGAGTTGTTGTTGGGTTTAATGACCTTTTGTTATGATTAAATAGGTTTTTGGTTTTTAGCCGGCTCCAGGTCGTAATTTTTTTATATAGTGTGTTTATTGAAAACCAAGTAAAACGCCACTGTTTTGGTTTATTTTCCGATATATTTCGGGTTCCATCGGAGTCCGTCTTCAGGGCTATACAAAAACAATAATACTAAAAGAAATACAAATTTTTACAAATTGAACATTTTTCTATACATGAACTTTTTTTTTTTACATACAAAAACACAGCGTCTCGTCTGTCAGCTGTGGAGTTCAAAACTGATTTTTTGTTTTGTTTGTCTCCAACAGATGACGATACAAATGAGCGCAGTTGTCTGTGTCTGTCTTGAAATTTAGTCTAATATGTGTGGGTGTGTTGATAATGTGGAGCATTTCTAATGTAAGCCGTTTATTGTAATGCTGCTCTCTTTCCAATATGCTCACTGCTGCGAAGTCTGGAGAATGTTCGCTCTCCGCAAAGTGGGCCGCGAGCGCTGTTTTTTGTATTGTGGTTTCATTTCGTCTTTTTATGTCAGATTTGTGTCCCGATAGTCTGGTCTTCAGTTTAGATTTTGTCGTGCCAACATATACTTTGTCGCATACATTGGTTCCGTCTCCAGCACATGGTATCTTGTATACTACGTTGTTCGTGTCTAATAGTTCTATTTTGCTCTTTGTGTTCGTAAAATATCTTTTTGTAGTGTAGATGGGCTTGTGTGCTATGGCTACCTGGTCCTTGTTGTAACAATTTGAGCGTGCCAGTCTGTCCGAAAGTTTTGGAATATATGCCACAGATTTGTATATTTTTGGGAAATTTTCTTCTTTGTTTGTCCTCGGCCTTTCATGTGATTTTATAAGTGACGAAATAGTGGTGCTCGGAAAATCATTGTTTTTAAGTATGCGGAAAATGTGTCTCTTATTAGTTGGGTGGAAAATCGGATCACTCGTATATAAGACCCTTTTAATAAAATTTCTGGCAGTGTTAATTTTCATATTTCGTGGATGTTTTGAAAGGTAGCTGATCATCCTACCCGATGCCATAGGTTTCTGGTACCAATTTAATTTTAACTTGTTGTTTACCCTAACAACCATTGAGTCCAGGAACGGAAGTTTCTTGTCCATTTCCAATTCGAATGTAAACTTTATGTCCTTGTGATATGTGTTTAGAATTTCCAGTGTCTTCTCTATTTTATCCTCCTTAACTACTGCAAAAATGTCATCAACATATTTCGTTAGTAGTCTGCTGTTGTTCACATTAGAAATGCTCCACATTATCAACACACCCACACATATTAGACTAAATTTCAAGACAGACACAGACAACTGCGCTCATTTGTATCGTCATCTGTTGGAGACAAACAAAACAAAAAATCAGTTTTAAACTCCACAGCTGACAGACGAGACGCTGTGTTTTTGTATGTAAAAAAAAAGTTCGTGTATAGAAAAATGTTCAATTTGTAAAAATTTGTATTTCTTTTTGTATTATTCTTTTTGTATAGCCCTGAAGACGGACTCCGATGGAACCCGAAATATATCGGAAAATAAACCAAAATAGTGGCGTTTTACTTGGTTTTCAATAAACACACTATATAAAAAAATTACGACCTGGAGCCGGCTAAAAACCAAAAACCTATTTAAATAATTTTATTTTATTTTGAATTTGAAAAAAATGAATTGCGCTATGATTTTGTTTGATATTAATTATACGATAACTTTTTGTTGTTCGAACTAACGTAATGAATTATCTGATTGTTTTCGTTTTCTTTTCGAAAGAGTTTTAGTTATTTTTTTAGTTATAACTATGAAATCGGCAATGAAAGAATACCGAGTGTAAGCGAATTTCAGGCAATTTATCACATCGCTCAAAAATTGCCATGGTAGGGAGGGTATAGAGAGCATATGGACCACAACATCATGTGACTTACTATTCTGCATTACTTATCCGTTTTCCGGGAATAATTTTCAGAGTTCATTTATTTGGTTTTTGTTTGATTTTTATACTCTGTACCAAATGTACATTGAGTATAATAAGTTTGTGCAAAAGTATGTAACATCCAGAAGAAAGCATCTCCGACCCCATAAAGTATATATATTCTTGATCAGCATCAACAGCCGATTCGATATAGCCATGTCCGTCTGTCCGTCCGTATGAACGCATAGATCTCAGAGATGGTAAGAGACAGAGGTTTGACATGTATGGGACATATGCTTCTTATGTCTGCAGGCAGATCAAGTTTATTTTCAATTTTGGCAACGCCCCCTTCCGCCCCCGCAATTTAGAAACGTTATATCTCCTACAGTTTTAAAGATAGGTGGGTTGTTCCTTCTAGATATATTTAGTAATAAGGAAAACTTATCGATCAGCCAAAGGAATGGTGACGATTGGATGAACGGTTTTCGAGTTATGATCAAAAGACTGTTCGCTGCTGCAGCGCAGAAGCAGCGTTGCTTTTAGCTGCTACTGCAGCATCAAAATTTATGCTGAGCATATAATTTCGTTGGTACAGAGTATGTTATAGTCGGGCTTGACCGACTTTCTTTCTTGTTTGATATAATTTAGTTTCTGTTTCTCGTGCACTAAATTTTATTGTACACAATGTGCCAATGAATCATAGGAATAGGAAGAACCGCGACCCCATCCGGCGAGCTGAGCGCAGAGTGCAGTATAGTGCACAAACCCCGATTTCCTTTCCTGGCGAGGCTGAATATGAAGAAAACTGACTGCTACTACACCCATTGTGACATTACACAGTTCAATAGAGGGTTGCTGCTAAAACTGAAGAAAACTATTTTAAGCATCAGTCAGAAAAATAAAATTTTAGTTAGAAACGACAGCATGTGCATTGCAAATAAATGGTTCCGGTTCAATGACAAAAATGAGCTAATAAGTGATGGACAAAAGGCAGACGTAGTGTTAAAGCAGCTGTATGGTCTTATAATCAATAATTTAGATATAAGCTACTCCTCATTATCAAAAAACTGAAGTACCAGTCAAATTCTCAAAATGTATGTTTAGTCCATTATCGCAAATTACCAAGCCCAACTATCATAAGAAAATATTGCATTCTTTTAATGTAAGTGCCGTCAGCTAAAGCTATATAGAAACAAGTAAGGGCGCTGCAGTCGAGTTTCCCGACCACAAAATACCCTGTTCATTTGTTTTCACTTATTTGTTTTTGAATTTTTGCAGATGAATATAACAAAATTAATATCCCAAATGTAGGCAACACTTTTTACTAGTCCTGACCAACAGCTCAACTGTTTCGCTTATAACTCTGGTGTTTTTTCAGAATAGATATATATTGGGCCTAGCTTGATGAATACTAAACCACAAGGCTCTAACTTGAAAGTTGTGGATCTGACAGCTATTTAGGTCTAGGATTTCTAGAGGAGGTCTAGGTTTTTTGGGGATAAAAGGGGGACGGGGTGGAATTTTTCAAATCTGAAACAAACTTGATCTGCGTACAGCATAAATCTACCTTTGTGCAAAAATTTGTGGCTCTATCTCTTATAGTCTCTGAGATCGACGCGTTTATACAGACAGACAGACGGACAGACGGACGGACGGACGGACGGACAGACGGACAGACGTACAGACGGACATGGCTATATCGACTCGGCTGTTCATGCTGATCAAGAATATGTATACTTTGTGGGGTCGGAAAATTTTCCTTCTCCCTGTTACATACATTCGCACAACTTCATGATCCCCCTTTTCCCATTTTCAATGGGAACAGGGTATAAAAAATACAATTAAGATTCTAGCTTATAACATTTCCGGTCTCAAAAACAAATTACTGCATAGACATTTTTTTGATTTTGTAGACAGTTTTGATATTGCATTGTTATTAGAAACATTCTTAGAAAGAAATTAAAACTTTTTTGAGCATTATTTCCCGAATTTCAACCCACACTGGATCCCGGCAAAAAGAACAGCAAGCATACGACGTGCAAGCGGTGGATGCTTGTACGCAGTAAAATAGGAGCTTATGCCAAAGTACAACTGTTTCTTTAAAACGGTTAATGATAGAACTGTCATTGAACTAAGTGCTAAGGGTGATAGTTTTATTATAATCCCAACGAATTTATATTGTAATAATTGGACCTTCGAATTTGACCAGCTATATGACTTCTTGATGGGTTTGGACCAGTAGAATGTCTGCGGCTGCTTCAGCTGAAGCTTTACTTGAAGCTGTCAACAACGGGTTTCGCAATTAAAGCAATTATTAATACGATAAATTTGAATAGTTTTAAAATTTTTGTTGCATGTTTCCCATTTAATATTAGGATTTGCATTAGGTCTGTTTACGCTTCTAATAACGATATGTTAAAATGCAGAATGAAATGAGTGGATCCATAGCCAGTAGCATGGTCAGAGTTCTAAGGAAACAGTCTAAAGGTCTATCTGTGGTTCATGTCAATGCTCAAAGTCTTGCTAATAAAATAGATGAATTTAGATATATTTTTGTAGGTTCCGACATTGATGTTATATGTGTGTCCGAAACTTGGTTCACGTCTGATATTTGTGATGCGTCAGTTGCATGTGATGGTTATTTGTTATATCGTTCTGACCGTCCTAGCCATGCAGGAGGAGTGGCGATTTATGTAAACAAGCGATTGAATTGTAGGCTTCTTTGTAAACACCCCAATACAAGTGCAATTGAATACTTGTTCCTAGTCTTAAATAATAATCAACTTGAGACAAAGACACTTGTCGGCTGCATTTATAGACCCAACCGTAATGTCGATTTCAGTCAATTGTTGGATGCTGTGGCTGATGTTTCCGTGAATTATTCGGAGACGATACTGACGGGTGACTTTAACAGCAACCTTCTACATGAGACGCACCTTTCTGATAGCTTTGAGTCACTTGGATTGAAAGCAGTCAACAAAACAATGCCAACACACTTCTCGAGTACCTGTAACACCCTTCTTGACGCATTCTTTGTTAATGACGTTAGCAAGGTTCGAATTTATGACCAAGTTTCAGTACCATCATTCTCAAGACATGATCTAATTTTTCTGACCTATGATATTATAGTTAGCTATAGGGAAACTTCGATTCAATTTAGGGATTACAAAAACATTGACTACCGAGAACTAGAGTTAGAGTTTAATGCTTGTGACTGGACGCCTATATACCACTCGCCTCATGTTGACTACCAATTGCATGTTTTTAACACAAATATAGTGTACCTTTTTAATAAATGCGTTCGCCTCAGAACTAAAGTTATTAAACCGATGCAGCAGCCTTGGTTCAACAACAACATAAAGCGGCACATCAAATTGCGTGATGTTGCATACCTTAGGTGGAAACGGTATAAAACCAGTAGCCTTCAAGTGGAATACAAAAATCAAAGGGCCACTGTAACGAAAATAATTAAAATTGCAAAACGAAATTATTTCAACTCGAAATTTAGCCAAGTTGCAATGACCAGACAGTCCTGGAGAGACATAAAAAACCTTGGAATAGGGAAAACTAAGACACAACTCACGGAGATGATTAACGTAAATGAACTGAATGAGAAGTTTGCGCAGCTAGATGTACCTGAGGCTTCATGTAATAATTATGTTAATGCTTTGCCGCTCTGTGATAATAGTTTTAGTTTTTCTTGTGTCAGTCCTTGTGACGTCGTCGAAAGTGTTTTAAAAGTGAAGTCAAATGCAGAAGGTTTAGATAACGTAAGTCCGAAATTTGTGAAAATACTACTGCCAGTGATACTAGAACATATTACACATATCATTAACACGGCTTTTACTACTTCCACTTTTCCACATGCATGGAAAATTGCAAAAATTATTCCACTTCCGAAACCCAATAAGAACTTGAGACCTGTGTCTATTTTACCATACATATCCAAAATATTTGAGAATCTGATGGCTACACAAATACAGGTCTTCCTTAATAAGAACAGGCTACTAAGTCAAAAACAGTCAGGTTTTAGGAAGAATCGTGGCTGCATCACAGCAATAACTAGTATAGTGGAGGACATCAGGAAAAAGACTGACGACAGTTGCGTAACTTTTTTAACGCTGCTTGACCACAGCAAAGCATTTGACACTGTCGATCATGAAATTCTCTGCACGAAGCTCAAGAACATGTACAACTTCTCTACAACTGCAGCTTCCCTTCTCAGATCTTATCTGAATAACAGACTGCAGGCGGTGGTCTCCGGCTCTTGCATTTCTAATTTTTGCTCAGTCACGCGTGGTGTCCCTCAGGGATCGGTTTTAGGGCCATTGTTGTTTTCTGTATATGTGAACGATCTTCCTAATGTCCTGTCTGACTGTGATGTTCATATGTACGCTGATGACGTTCTAATTTATGTTAGTAGACCCCTTATAAATATAAATGAATGTGTATTTGTAACTAATAATGTGCTTGCTAAAATCGGTACTTGGGCAAAAGAGAATGGACTAGGGCTCAACCCGGCTAAAACCAAGTGTTTGGTTATTTATAAGAAGTCACTCGAAACAAGCCAGCTACCAAAAGTTGTAATTAATGACATTCCAATTAATTATGTTGAGCATGCAGTCAATCTCGGCATTACATTTAACAATAATTTAACTTGGTCCAACCACATCTCAAAAGCAACCGGTAAAATATATGGCATGCTGCGGCAACTCGCAATTTCAAAGTCGGAATTACCTGTTCATATCAAAATGCTTATAGCTAGACAAATTCTCGCGCCGACACTTTTCTATGGAGTAGAAGTTTTTGGCCACTGTGACTCTAGGGATTTTCAAAAGCTCAATGTGACACTAAATTCAATAGCTAGATTCGTATTTAATAGCAGACGATTCGACCACGTATCTCACTTAACTCGGAGGATTTTTGTTCTTGACCTGAAATCGTGGATTAGCCTTAGAACTCTGACTTTCATACATAAAATCATAACAAGCATAACTATATAATTTGCTAACACCCGCAGCTTCGCAGCGCACTAATAATTTTATATGCCCTAGATGGAAGCTATTATGCTCGGAGAGACAGCTTACGATAAATGCTATTCGGCTATGGAATGATCTACCTCATAATATGAAATCTATTGGAAGCGTAAATCAATTTAAGATAAAGATTAGGGAATACATGCAAAATAGGGAAATAGTACATTAATAGAGTTAAGTGGTTATAATATCATAAATACTTAAGTTCAAATATTCCTGTGTTTAGATTTTATAATTGTAATAACTTAAGTAAAATAGCCAAAATGTAATGTCGTGACTAGCGCTCTAATTTATAAGTGCCAATGTACTTGTAGCGCTGGGAAGGAAATTAAAGAAATAAAAACGCGCGACTAAGCAATCAATTTATTGTGTATGTATGTATGTATGTATTGGTTCTTTATTTCAATTTTTTTTTTTTCAAAAAAAGTTTTGCAGGGGTATACAAAGAACTTACTGAAAATGACTTAATAGTCGTCTGTCGGCATAAATGTTTAAGTGAGTGGTGCGATTTACAATTTGTTTACTTATATTAATTTTATTAAAGTTTGCCTAATTAAAATTATTTATGAGAAATTATCTGTACTTTATTGCATATTTGATAAAATTAGCCAATTGATCCCAGTTTAGACCATTTAATATACTTATAATTTCATTTAGCCTTAGTATGGTCTTCCCTAAATAAAGCACCCTGAACTCTCTAAACTGGACATTGTCCGAAGAAATGGCCAAATGTCTCCTTTTCGTTTAAATTGCACATTGTGCAAAGTCCCGATTGGGTCGGAGAAAATCCATCACCGTTTAGTTGCAGGAGTCCACATCGTGTTTTAAAAATCCACGTAATGTTTGGCAGCTTCATATCGTCTGATATATAACTGGTTCCGTTCGTATAATCCAGATATTTATAGATACGACGCGTACTCGCTGCTGCCTGTGCGTGATACTCTCGGATTGCCTCAGCTTTTAATCGGCTTACCAGCTCGTTACACCCGAAACTCCATGAATTTTTGGTCGCATTTTCCCATTGCCAATTAAAATCGTGACCTTCTTTTAGAGATTTAAGCCACTTTGCCCAAAAAACGTTCCTTTCGATGATATATGTCGAAAGCCTTCGAGGCAATCTATGCTCATGGTAACCAAATAAGGTTTTGCCTATGTAATTTAGGTGCGTCATGAGCGTGAAAAAATGGTTGTCTTCCATGCCAAGTTCGATCGCCAATGTGTAATTAGGAGTATTGTCGGGCAGCCTTAGTATCCTTTTAACGAAGTATCGTTGAAGTTTGTTAACTTCTTCAAAATGTTGTGATCCCCATACTTGAGCAGCATAAGATTGAGTGGAGCGGCACACAGCAAGGAATAATTTCCATTTCGAGCTTATGGGTACATTTTGATTACTCAGATAATTTTTCCATGTACTGTTAATGCAGTTTTTCGCTGACCTGTTTCGCTGCTCTATATGTTTAGTGAAAGATAAGGTTGGTGTTAGTACCACTCCCAGATAAGTGAACTCTGATACAATTGGTATTGGTTCCGAGTTGTAAGTCCATTTCTCGCCATGTGACAGCCGACCACCTTTCCTAAATACCATTATTTTTGACTTACTGGTTTTAACTTCCAGATTCCACTTCATACAATATTGTTCGAGCTTGTAGATCATTCGATGCATCATGTCTTTATCGTCTGCTAATAGGACAATATGGTCTGCGTAGAGAAGTACTCGGACGTTGATATCACCGATCCAGAGGCCTCCTTCAATTTCATCATGAAGATCATTTAAGAAGAATATAAATAACAGTGGGGAAAGAAGGCATCCTTGCTGTGCACCTGTGTGTGTGCGGAAAGAGAGTGACAGCTCACTTCCAGTCCATACTGCGGACGATGTGTTGCAATAAATGTTTTGCAGGAGATTTTGTATTTTTGATGATATACTTAACTGATGCAATTTGTAGAAAAGTAGTTGCCGAGGTACTCTGTCAAATGCTGCAGTAAAGTCGACGAAGTAAGCGTATACTTTTTTCTTTTCAGCCAATTTAAGATGTACTGCCGCTGTCAGGATGTAGATGTTGTCCAAGGTAGAGTACTCAGGCCGGAATCCTGCTTGATACTCGCAGATAAGTTCTTTCCGCTGCGCCCAGTCTGTCAATCTATTGGAAACTATACCCATCAGTGTTTTGGCCACACAGTTCATGAATGCTATTCCCCAATAGTTGATAGCCTCATGATGACTGCCCTTTTTGTGAATCGGAAAGATCACAGTTTCTACAAACGAATCATCAACTTCACCCGTTATTAACATTCGGTTATATATGACGACAAGTTCCTCTTGGAATGATTCCGTGGAATGTATCAGGTGAGCACCTGGGGACTCTGTCCGTTCCCGGGGCTTTATTTGCTTTTGTCTTACGTAAAGCGTTCTGTACCTCATCTCTAGTGATTGGCGCATCTAGTGCAGTATCCTCAATTAGGAACGGGGCATATTGCATGCTGCTCGCTGATTGCCTGGGATTCAAAGAGTTTCGAAGTGGTGTGCGAAATCTTCTGCCAATATATATGTTCTTGGGCAGTATTGTTGGTTATTAATCTCCATAGCGAGTTTCCACCATTGCTTGCTGTCTTTGACTGTGTCTATTTTCTCCACCAACCTCTAGCTATACTCATCCTTACTTATGCCGCATTGTGACTTATACTCTCGATTTTTTTGAAGGTAGAATTGTTTAAGATGATCACAGTTGGCTTTTAGAAATTTATTAAGTTCCAAAAATGACAGATCCCTTGCTTTTTGGCATTTCCAATTGAACCATGGCTGTTTTTGACTTAGACGGCGGTTGTTTATTTTGCGTGCTGCATCTTTTATGGCATTAGTGAATATTTCTAGGCTGACATTTCCCTCTTGCCTGATGACCACTAACTTTTCGACCAATTTTCGTTGATACGCTTCTTTCTGCGGCGGGTCCCATGCGACTTTCCTAGGCAGCGTTAGTCGATTTTCTTGTCCGATAGTCTCAACGGTGAGCTGTAACGCAATGGGTAAATGATCCGACCATATCTTTTCTTGGACCTAAAACTTGTCGACTAGATGAAGGGCATCATGCGATATTGCACACAGGTCATTTACTGAGTTTCCCGCCGCACCCACAAAGGTATATTTTCCATTTTCATCATCAAATGACATTCCGTTTATCACTGTAAGTCCATAAGCATCACAAAATTCCATAAAAGTGGTGCCCGTTGAGTTTATTAGTTTATCCTGTGATTTTCGGCATTCCAGACCCATCGGGGTTGACAACAAAGCTTCCTCCAGTGGTTGTTGCAGTTCTCCTATTCGCACATTTAAATCCCCTCATATAATAATCCGTTTGTTAGTTTTGCTTGTACGAAAGTGATGTTTTACTGCTCCGAAATCGGCATTCCAGGAACTGCCTCTGATATACATCGGGTATAAAGATATCTGCATTCCGCTTGTCGTTATTGAGATTAAATCAAGACCATCCTGTGTATGGAAGGTGTAAGTTGGGTTAAGAACTGTATTCTTTTTTACTCCAAATAAGCAGCCTCCGCTTGCCCGTCCAAACCGGCTTGATCTAGTAGCTGGTATCCAATGCAAATCAAAGCCGATGAAATATTGACTTGCTTGGTTTTGGTTATCAGCCGTTACGTGGGTTTCGGTTAGCGCAAATATTTCAAAGTTCCTTATGTAGCTAAAATATTCAGGGAACATATTTTCGGGAAAGACAATTTATATTATAAGATAGGACATTTCGTGCCTAGCACCTATGATAAAACTTGCTTCCCCGTTTGATCGCCTCCGGATAGTTCCATTTTTGCATCCCAGAAGAGCCATTTATCCCCTACTTTGATTCTGTCATCTCGAACAATAGTCTTCAGTGTGGGGTCAACAGCCAAATTATTTTTACACAGCTGTAGCATAGCCTTCTTTTTTTTCTGCCTGGCTTTACTAAGATCCCTTTCCACTGAAATTGGCATCCCTGCAAGATTTCGTGTATTGCGCAATGCTGCTGCTGCTTGCTCTTCATCTCGGAATTCAACCAATACTCCCATCTTATTATTACGGTTATACAGAACTCTTGCCTTACGTACCATATTTTGATCAATTTAAAGCTTCGAGCAAACTGATTTGGCTGCATTAAGTGCGGATGGATTAGCTTCCAGTCCTTTGAAAAGAAAGATACGTTGCTTCAGTTGGTCAACCAGACGCAACACCTCTCGTTGCTCTCCTGCGTTATTCTGCCTCAAAAGTTCAAAGTCGGCTTTCAGCCTTGCGTTCTCTTCCTTAGGGGCTGTTACATCGTTGGCCAAAGTACTCATCTCTCCTTTAATTTCCATTATGTCTTCTTTAGTTGCCAAATTTTGAAGTTTGACATCCAATAATGAAGCCATTGATTCCTGGTTTAAGCGCATCCACTCGGCGAAATCCATTTTTCCGAGTTCCATGTTTCTCTGCTCAGTTTCCGGCGAAGTCTCGGCCAGTCGACGCTTTGAATTAGCTAATAAAATGTTAGCTGGTGACGTCATTCTAATAAACCGGATCAGCCGCAAAGTATGCAATATCTCAGACGCTGTTGGTGGGCTCTCTTAGGATCCAAATATCCGCTCACAGGGCAATTAGAATGCAGGGCTTACGAGCACAGCAACAACAAATTACTAGAAAATCTAGCAATTCCTCTCTTGGATTCCACCTTTCTCGTCTGAACACAAATACAACTGGATTTTTTTTTTTTTTATAATTTTTGTATTTTTGTTTGGCGGTCGCGGTTTTTTTTGTTGCTTGTTTTGCTTACGCGAGTCTGCAACTAGTTTAGTTTAGTGACCTTTTGGTTTAATAAGTTTGATAAACACAAATGGGCTTTATGCATTTACTTTATCTTGTTAAATTTAAAGTTAAATTTTTTGTGTGGAGCTTAGCAAAACGAGACTGTCTCTCTCAAGTGATATTCAATTTATTGTAAAAGCCTGGAAACCCAGATCGCCTCGATAAGGGACAGTAAATCTTTCTGGGCACTCGTAAGACGATTGAATAGAAGAACGGCAAGAGCTACTATACAATCGACGGCTTCTGATTTAAATAAGATTTTTAATTTAATTAATTTATTGTTATATCCCAGCACTACAAGTACAAATAGACTTATATTCAGGGTTCGGAATCGCTCTTTGCCCGCGGCTCAAAAGGGCAACCACTGGCTCGCGACTCGCGAACTGTTGCCCGCGGCTCTGGGCAGCGAGCCAAAGTTCGCGGGCAGCGGGCCAGGAGTAGCCCACAGCTCCCCAGAAAATGCCCGCGGCTCGGGGCTGAGGACATTTGCCCGCGAGCAGCGGGCAGTTGCTGGCTCGCTGCCCGCAGACTGTTGCTCATTGCCCCGGGCAAAGGGCAAGCTGCCCGGGGGCAAAGGGCAAGCTGCCCGGGGCAAAAGGGCAAACTGCCCAGGGCAAAGGGCAAACTGCCCGGGGCAAAGGGCAAACTGCCCGGGGCAAAAGGGCAAACTGCCCGGGGCAAAGGGCAAGCTGCCCGGGGCAAAAGGGCAAGCTGCCCGGGGCAAAAGGGCAAACTGCCCGGGGCAAAAGGGCAAACTGCCCGAGAGCCGAGGGCAATAGCTCCTTGCAATTACAGATAGTTAAGGAAGCATCTTCGACCCTATAAAGTACAGGGTTGTCCATATTCGACGGACCCATCTGGCACCGCCATAACTTTTGACAGAGATGTCAGATCGCTTAATGACATACCGCGTTTGAAGCGTCAGTCCAAGCAGATTTTTACCATGGAACAATACACGCCACGCGAGCGCTCTGAAATAGTTGAAATTTACATTCAACAGAACAAGTCAATTGTGAAAACAAAATTATCATGTCCGATGAAGCCCATTTCACATTGAATGGGACCGTAAATAAGCAAAATTGCCGTATTTACGCCACTGAAAATCCTCAGGAGATTCAAGAAGTGCCTCTTCATGACGAAAAAGTCACAGTTTGGTGCGGCGTTAGTGCGAAAACGGTCATTGGGCCGTTTTTCTTCCAAAATGAAAATGGCCATGCTGTTACCATCAACCAGGAGCGTTATCGCGACATGATGACCAATTTTGTGATGCCAATTATTCGTCGAAAGCGTATGAGGCAGTTCTGGTTTCAACAAGACGGCGCTCCACCGCACACAAGTCGCATAACAATCGATTTTCTGAAGAAATTGTTTCCGGGCCGTTTGATGTCGAAAAGTGGTGATTTGGATATAAGATTCGCCCGATTTGACGCCGCCTGACTTCTTCTTGTGGGGATATTTGAAGTCAAAGGTTTACGTTAACAAGCCAAGGACCGTAGAAGAGCTCAAGGACAACATTCGTGAAGAAATAGCCGCTATTCCGTCCGAAATGTTGGCGAAAACGATGGAAAATGCTGCAAAAAGGGCACAATACGCCATCAACGCCAGAGGCGGCCATTTGAGAGATATCATATTCAAAAAATGATGTAAACAAATCTACTTGGAACAAATTAAATGATTAAGACTGCCAACCGCCAAATTTTTCTTTTTTTCTTTGATTTTTTTAAAAAAATCATGGGTCCGTCGAATTTGGGCAACCCTGTATATGAGCATACTATGTGACACTCTGTTGCATAAGTAAACATACAAATACCAATGCTCACTTAAATTCATTCTTTGTTTCCCATGAGGAAATATGATCGACCACTTGGGTCTTTGCCTTAGACGCGCACTCAGCAGTTTTCGGCTTATATACAAATGTATGTGTCCGCCACTCGCTCGATATGCAAAAGCATTTTTTAAGACATTAATTCAGTCCGTTTTTATTCATCGCTTGGCTGAGACCATGTTGGCTCTGCCTTGCGAAACTTAAATTAAATTAAAACTTGAATAACCTTTTTTACGATTAATAAAGAACACTTTAAACAAATTATTATAATATATTGATCAGCATGAACAGCCGAGTCGATATAGCCATGTCCGTCTGTCCGTCCGTTTGTCTGTCTGTATGATCGTCGATCTCAGAGACTATAAGAGATAGAGTCAGAAATTTTTGCATGAAGGTAGACTTGTGCTGTACGCAGATCAAGTTTGTTTCAGGTTTGGAAAATTCCAACACGTCCCCCTATTATCCCCAAAGAACCAAGACCTCCTCTACACATCCTAGACCTAAAAAACCGTCAGATACAGTTTGAGCCTCGTGGTTTAGTATACATCAAGCTAGGCCCAATATCTATCTAATCCGAAAAGTACAATCAGATCGGACAAAAAACACCGGAGTTATAAGCGAAACAGTTGAGCTGATAAGAGCACACCTTCGAAAATAGGAACACAAGCAGAAAAAAAACTTTCAACTTCTTGAACCTTTTGTGGTATAGAGAAATCTTTTACTCCTTGCAATCCTTTATCGTCCGTATGCCCTCGCAACTAATTATGTATCCCAAATATTTAACAACAGACTTACAAAATTCACGCTTATCTAGTCTCAGCTCGAGTTTATTTTCCACTAGCCTTTGAAATACTTCCGTTAAAATGTCAAAGGACTCTTCAATATTGTCAGTTAATATCATTATGTCATCAAGGTAAACAACGACCGTATCCTTCCTTAACATGTATGCAAATACTTTATACTTTATATATACTTTACTTTGACAAATCGTTAAAAAACCGATGGGGCATTTGTCAAGCCAAAAGGCATTCTCTAAAACTCTTATTGTTATAACGGAGTTGTGAAAAAAGTGTATTTTATGGAATCTTCATAAAAACATGAAAATATCCATTCTTCAAATCGAGTTTTGTAAAAATCCTATTTACGTTTGGGTTTTTCACACTGCGCCGCCATGTGGTGACGCGCAGAATGGAGCAATGGAGGGCGCGCCGAATGACGATTTCAGGTGCCGACCATGGAACGCTCAACACTGCGCACGAGGACACTCGACAACCCTGATGCAAAAAGCTCGCGGCAATAAAAGAATACGACAATTTCGTAAATTTTTTTAAAATTAATCGATTTTGGAGACGCCTGTTAGTGTGGAACATCTGCGGCACGATCAGCTGATCACGGACAAGTGGAGGCAAAGTTCAACACTGCGTTTTATTTAATCTGGTAAAAAACATTTAGAAGTGGCACAATCCCAACAAAAGCAAAGCAGCTGAGACTGCTGTGGACAACTTCAAACTGGACTTTGACCCCATATAGCTTTGCCAAAATTTTGCTGCACCAGCTGCAGTTTAACTTTTTAAAAGCTGCGTAACTGCTAAAAGCTCACGATAGAGGACGTCAGCAAGAAGGCGGAATTCGGGAAAACGATCTTTGGTGCATACTTTTCGGCGACTTGAAAAATCATGAGTTTGAACCGCACTCCACCAATACGAGAGAGCAACGCAAATTTCATCACGCGGATGGCTCTAACGGAGGCTAGCATCGCTACTAAGGAGGACATTCTAGACCTCAAAACACAACTTAGCCAACAAGTTAAATCGGTACAACCTGAGAATAATGCTAATAATAATGAATTAAGAAAACTAAAGAGTTGGATCGTATCGATTTAAACCGAGCTATTGAACTGAGTAAGCGGAACAACGTCATAATTAAAGGGCTTCCCATATGACACGTCATTAATTGTTTCATTAATAAAATGCGCGTGAACGGTACAGCTATATATGTTTTTGGTTCAGGATTTCTATCGTAAGCGCGAAAGTTCACACTTCTTCCACTAGCGGTATTTGACAATTTGACGATTGCAACAGCAGTGATCAACGAGGAAATTTGCAATTTCATAATTGATAGCGTACACTCCGCGGAGTACATGTGGAATCACACGATTCCAATGTACAAGCTAAAACCGATGAAGTGTGAGTTTTGGCAGAAGCTAGCGGAGGACATAAACTCCAAATTTTCACCTGCGGTTGTACTCACCCAAGGTTAGTAAAATATTCATTTATTTGTTCACATAAAATAATATTTGCAACATTATTTTACTACTCCAGCTGATATTTCAAGAAAATGGAACAACTTGAAGTCATACTTAAATCATGAGAGCCAGCGATTGTTAAAAGCCAAGAAGAGCGGCTCAAGTGCTAATTCACTGGACTCTATCAACAATTGGAAGAAGAATTCGAAGATGGACTTTCTGGCAGGGATAGGAAATCCAACGCCATCCGTTAATAATTTTAACAAAAGAGCGATCAGTGTACGTTTGAGTGTGTGCTTGTTTCTATATGTAAAAATTTTAATTTTGGTGTATTTATAGATGTTGGACTTTTCGGACAGCAGCATGACTGATTCTTTGTGCACCAATGAGCCTTGGTGTTGACAGTCCGTCAAAGAGAAATGACTCCGTCTCGACTGACGATCCTGGAAGCTGTGATCTCACGGAGTTGGTGGAGATAGTTGATGGAAGGGCCACGAGCTCTTTTTCTATAAATATAGGCCCATGGCATGTCTCATAAAAGAAGCTCTCCACGGCAAACGTCAATGATGGTGTTGCTAGCATGTTAATTCAGTCTGCAAACAATATTGCATCTGCTGTGCAAAAAGCCCAATCAGAGCCAAGCAGCATGCACCATTTTGCAAATTTTTTGACGCAGAGTATAAGTCGGCTTGACAGAGATCTGCAAATTAACGCCAAAATACTATTGACTGACGTCATATTGGGACTTGAGACTCAGTAATTGGAAAGAGACATGACCAACAACTAGATTATAAATTCTAACACAAAAATAAAGTCTAAGTGTTTAAAATATTTAATAGCATAAAACTTCGTTTAAGTACAGTATAATTATTAATAAATAAGTATATTTAATACACAAAGTGTGATGTTATGGAAGTGCGTATATTAAACAGTTAATGCTCAGAAAAATATGCTTCGAACTGGTTTCTTATTTGTTCTGTTTTTTTTTTTGTGGTCCTCACATTCCTTCCGACAACTTGATAGTTTTCAAAATTTTGCGCAAGTATTTGATCCAGCTCTTGATTATCTATATTGTCTGCCATTGAATGCGATTTTATGTTGCCTTCCCTTAAAAATATTGTGCAAACAAACGCACGCAAGGACAAGTTGTGCAGCATCTTTTGGAGTCCTATTTATTGGTTGAAACAAAACTTGAAAGCGATTAGCCAATATTCCAAACGCGTTCTCCACCACCCGCCGATTTCGTGACAGCATGTAATTAAATTGCTGTCGGCTTAATATTTGGTTTGTTTTGGTGTAAGGTTTAATCATGTATTCAGTGAAAGCAAAGGCGTCATCTGCCACGAATACATATGGAAGCACAATAGATGATTCCGGCAAGTTGCAAGGAGTAGGAATGTGTACCTGGTTAGCTTCAATTGCATATTTTAGATCGGAGTGCAGCCAAACTCCTGCATCGCCCACGCGTCGATTGGATCCCACATCAACATATATAAATTTATAGTTTGCATCAGCAATAGCCATTAAAATTATGGAGTTGTCACCTTTGTAATTGAAATATCACCTTTGTAATTCTAAGTAGACTCGGCTTTGGACAACGCCCGTATCTTGCAATGCTTTCCATCTATAGCACCAATGCAATTGGAAATCCCCATTATTCATAAATATCCTTCGCCATTTTTTCCCATTCCGCGCTTGTGGATGGAAATGCCAAGTACTTATTGTTCAACACGGAATAAAGCACAGGGATTGTCTCCTTTAAAATTTTGGAAATGGTCGACTGGTGGATTCGAAAAAGCAATTGCAGCGACGCACAGTGGCCGGATTGGCGAATTTGGCGTTGCAAAATTGAGGAGATTAATTTTATTCAACAAAGGGAACCCCAGATAGGCCAAAAAACTTTGGTTTATAGAAATTGGTCAATTGGTTTGGTTTTTACAGTTGTTCAAAGTTGAACAATTGTTCAAGGTGCAGAATTTTTTATTTTTTTGGTTTCAACTGTCAATTTTGTGAACCTGTAAAATCCAAACGGTAAAACCAATTTGAAATTGGTTTATTACATAAATTCTTTATGTAAATACTTTAAACAACTTTATTATATCTAAGTTGAAAGATCAACATTCAAGTCTTGGGTGAACACTATTTTTGGTTTAGTTTTAGAGATTTGATGGACTCAGAAACATCAATTTCACCCGATTTCAGTTGTTTTGGAGCATACGTATTGTGTATTAGTCTATTTATTAATGTATTGTAAAAGAATCAGCTGCCACAACCTGCCCCCTTAGACGTTACATTGATATTTGCGATTTAATCTACAGGTAAATAATATTTGGGAAGAACAAGAACAAACGAAGAAGAAGAAAAACGTTGCAGGCAAAATTTTAAAGCGTATTTTATGATTTACTGAGATAGGTAACACATAATATTGATAGTTACAATTGGCCTTTTCTGATTTTGCGCTTTACAACTAGCAAGTGGGTGGATATTGTACCTACTCTAGAGTGACCCTTTCAACAGGTACTAGCTATGTTTAAAGTTGCTCATTGTCTTTTGATGGTGTTGTGAATTGTTACCTAATATTGCGTAACCCTTTCAAAAGGATTTAGTTTTTTTCAGACCATGTAGTCATTTTTTTACCTGTTGCTACCTGTGTTCCTTGTGAACATACTTATAGAGGGCTTACTCCAGTAAAGGCAAATTATTCAGACTTGAACAGTCGAGCGAAAAAGTACGCACACATAGTGATATTTGTTTTATCAAAAATGGACAACAGCAAATTATTTGAGTTCTTCATAACCGCGGAATCACAAAAAGCTTTCGAGTCGTTAGTAAAAACCGAACTTAATTATACAAATGATGATTTGAAGGATGGGGAAATCATTACGACGAAAATACAAAACATATTCTACAGACTACAATCTAAATGGAGATTTGCAAATCGGAATGAGAAAAGATTTATAAAAAATACTCGATTTGGCTTGATGGATTTTCTTGTTTCGAAGGTAACGACGAAATACCCAGCACTTCTTCAGGGCAACCACGAGGCAGACCAACTAAATCTATCGATGAGTGTTCTACGTTTACCAGGAAAAGAAAGCTTCAAGGTGCCACAATGGAGATTAGCACGGAGCATCTATCGGAGGCACTATACGTCAAATACTCAAAATAGCTGGAGAGAAACAGATCTACTATAACAAAAGCTGTTGCAATTGCTAGTCCTGTTCGTCTTAAGCGCATTAAGGACAACATCAATACACCGCCAAATGCACAGGATGTGGGATTTTCCAAGCAGAAGTATAAGATGATGAGGGACTCATTAAGGAAGCACAACGTGGACATTCTTCCCAGCTCCGAAGACATAACTGCTGCAAAAAAGGAGGCAGTTCCAGTCCCTGTGGAAGTCAATGAAGTATCGGCACAAGTAAAACTTCAGGATTTGATGGACCACACAGCGAGACGCATTATGCAAAGTCTACCCGAATCGGAATTGGAAGCATTGCCAGAAAACCTGACTTTATTCTGCAAATGGGGCTGCGATGGATCATCGGGACAGAGTGCTTACAAGCAAGTGATTAGTTCCGATGACGGCCCAGTGAGTTATGCGAACATGTTCATGGCCTCACTTGTCCCACTGCGGCTGAAAAGTGGAAATGTGGATCACTGGAAAAATCCTAGGCCTTCATCAGTACATTTCTGCCGGCCAATAATGTTCAACTATGCGAAGGAAACGACCGTACTAACGTTAAGCACTGTTTGCAGTATAAAGGAGAAAATATCCGCTCTGAGGCCAATCCACTTCGAAACGACAGGAGGAAAAGTCGTCCGGATTGGATTTCAATGTTTTTTAACTATGGTTGATGGAAAAGTCTTGAACGACATTACGAACACCAAATCAACTCTGACATGTGCCATCTGCAAGAGAAAGCAAAAAGACTTTCAGGAGTTCGAGACATCGAAAACGGACGACGTTATTATGAATACGAAATTTCTCCATTGCATGCGAGGATCAGATGCATGGAATTCATGCTCAAGTTGGCATATACTCTTCCACAAAAAGGAGACGACTCTGATGACATTACCAATTCCAAAACAATGGAAAATAGAAGGAAACAGGATATACAACAGCGGAGCTCGGGCTAAATGTCTGGCCGAAGCAGGGCTATGGAAACACGAATGATGGAAATACATCCCGGAGATTTTCAACGACGATTATGCAACTGCTCAGATAACAGGAATTCATCTGGATGTCATCAAACGGTTTAAGATCATTCTCAATGTCTTAAGCTGCGAATGTTGATGCTATAAAATATGGAAAATATGCCAAGGAGACAAGAGATATTTTACGTGCAAAGTACCCAGAGAAAAAACTTACTCCTACTGTTCATAAAATATTGGATCATGGTGAGCAGCTTATAAAACAAACTTTTATCGATGGGAGAGTTGTCAGAGGAAGCCCAAGAATCCAAAAACAAGGACTACAAAAGGTATAGATATGCGAGCACGTGCAAAATATCTCGACATCAAGAAAATACAGACCTTTTTAACATGTTGTCGGCCTCCTCTGATCCTCGTATCTCATCTCTCAGACACACCAGGACACTCGCGGAATTAACCAACGAATATTTCCCAGAAATATTAAGACCATTAATCACTAATGATATGAATACCTATACTGACAACATTTTACAAGAAAATTAACCATTCCCAAGTTAGAACTAATTTTGTATGAAAATAATTTTTTTTAGCAAGTACAAATTAACTTGTTAACATTTTTTTTTTAATTTTTAATATTATTAAATCTTAATTTTTAATAAATAAATTTAAAAAATGAAAATACCTAGACTTTTCATACAATTTTTTCAGAGTATTAAATTATCAACTTTGGCAGTCGATCCCGAGTCCCCCTGTTAACCTACAAAGATGAACGTACGCTCATTTTAAAGCTAAAGGAATTCTCTATTCCTTCCTATCGTTTCCTTGAAATTTTTTAAATAAGTCTTTCCGTTCAAAAGTTAAAATTTTTGCAACCCCAAATTCGCGATTCCGGCCACTGTGCGACGTCTGACTTTCTCATGTAGCCAAATAACGTAATGTGACTTGTAGCCTTTCTGCAGGTCCAATGCACTTCCGCATGTCAGTGTCCTGCTTCTGATTAAATGGCATTACCATATCTAGAAGCAATCCAAATTGGTGGGGGGTCATGCGAAGCACAGTTTTGTGCATTGTCGTGTCCTCGTCCATGATCTCCGGCAGCAATTTATGAGTAAAGCCCTCTTGCTCGCGATGCATCAACCAAGTCACCGAAAATTTTTTTATATTTTTTTTATTGTTTATATTTTTTATTAAAATGCTTGCCGCATATAATTTTAAGGACGCTGAATATAGCATTAAATTGTTTCCATTCTGGTCCATTTTAGAGGAAAATGACAAATTTATTAGGTTCAAAGTACAATTTAATGCATTAATCTTCCACTCAATAGTTATCGAGATCGAAGTATTTTTTTGGCATTTTGTTCAAGTGAGTATTTTTTCTAGAATATTTATCGATAAGTCGAATTTAATGCATTAAGTCCACATTAATGTCACCATATAGTTGTCTCGCTCACACTCACGAGAATACTATGCCGGCTGCAATTAATTCATTATTAATAGGTTCAATAAATGACGTGACATATGGCCATAAGGAAGGTACACCAATGGCAGACACTCAAAATGGCAGATGCAGCGAAAAACTAAAGATTTCGGATATAAAAATTAAGCAAGCACGTGTTCTTTATGAAAGAGATAGCAAAAGAGGCTTAATAGCCGAAGTAGAATCGCAACAAATGGTAGACAACATTTTTAAAACATAAAGATTACAGTACGAAACGAAAGGAGGCAAATTGATTATAAGTGGTTGTATTATAATTCTAATAGAATCTTTATAACGGGCAGCCAGCGGAAGAGATGCGAAAAACCTTATTCTCGGGCAAGCTGCAGAATATGAACATATCGTATGAAGCATTTGGTATTAAGACTAAAAACCACTCAAAAAACTAACGGGCAGCCAGCGGAAGAGATGCGAAAAACCTTATTCTCGGGCAAGCTGCAGAATATGAACATATCGTATGAAGCATTTGGTATTAAGACTAAAAACCACTCAAAAAACTAGGGTGCTCAAAAAGTAAAATAAATGAAGGGAACGGAAATACAACACAATTTAAAAGACTCAAAAATACAAATACTAGCTTACAATGTACACGGCCTTAAAAGTAAATTATTGCATAGGGAATTCTTTGAGTACGTTAAGGGACATGATATATTCCTTTTGACAGAAACACATGTAGAAAAGAACTCATTTAATACGAAAATAAATTTAGGGATTCTTACATACATTGGGAACTAGCAACAAGAGCTAAAAGATTCGGCAGAGCAGTTGGCGGAAAGTTACATGGAGTGAGAAAGAACATAAATAAACTTGTAATCGAACACAAATTTAATGAGCTTGACAATGTCAAAATTGTACGAGTGAGAACTGGCATGGGAAAGTTTACAATCCTACCGCTTTATATAAGAGGAACGTGCTGGAACAAGGAATTTAGTGCAGTATATGAAGTTTTAATGCAACATGCTCCATTAAAGCCCTTGACTCATACATCAACAATACCAAAACGCTTACCGAATGCCGTTCATCTCTAAATGAGATCGCACGAGAATTCAGTATACTCCTTATATGGGTGCCTGGACACCGCAACATAGAAGGAAATGAGTCTGCGGACAAACTGGCCAGAATAGGCACCACCATCGAGCTCCTTTCAGAGAAGAGCACGATAGGGATGCCTTTGGCAAATTTTAAGCTGCACACAAAAGCTGAAACACGTCGTCTCGCTGCGGATAGGTGGAAAAACCTTTCCTCCTGTGCGGTAGCGAGGCTTACGTGGCCAAAACTAAACCTAAAGCGTGGTGGTACGCTTTTACGCCACAGAAGGGCACACATATCGCTTCTGGTGAGAACCTTAACGGGGACTGTCTTATCGGCAGATACGCTGCACGCCTAAGAGCCACTCACCCTGATTTCTGCAGAAGCTGTAGGTACGAAGAAGAGGAGGAAACATTACAACACCTCCTCTGCTATTGCCCCGCCCTGAGTAGAAGGAGACTTAGGACACTAGGTCAACCTCTCCTACTTAACCTATCGGAGACATCCGAGTTAGAGATCCCAGCTCTACTAAAATTCAATCTGTCCACACAATGGTTCAGTAACGAAGACCCCCCTCATTAACAAAATGGGTTAACAGGGAACAAATATGGCATCGCAATGGACCCAAAGAGGCCTAAGTGGGAGGGAGACTTGTCGCCCTCAGCCATCGTAACCTAACCTAACCTAATGGGTGACTTGAATGTTCGGATACGTGAAGAGTAACAAATTGTACATAACTGCTTGGTTAACTGTTTTACAGCTGAAACAAATAATAGAGTATCATAGAACAAAATAGTAAACAGTAACGGCAGGGAGTTTCTGAAATTCTGCAAGGATAACAGTCTGCTTATTTTAAATGGAAGGACCAATGGCGACAGTGAAGGAGCTTTCACATACACAAGCAACATGGGCCAATCGGTTAATGATATGTGCGCAATATCGAATGAAATGCTTGATCAAGTGGTTAGTCTTTCGGTGGAAAACGCAATATGGTCTGATCAAGTATTACACAAAGTACGAACCTTTTACCCAGACTGAAATAAAAGGATTCGCTCAAAGAAACATATAATATATTCGAAATTTGGATTACAACTTGGAAAAATCAATGCATGAACAATCTGACATAAGTTTGAATGATATGTGCGAAGTTATAAAGGGTTCACATCCAGTACAATCGCACATACCAAAAAATAGAGTCTACAGAAATAAATGGTTTGATGCTCAATGTATGAGGCAAAGAAACGAAGTATTCGATAATCTCAAAATATATAGGAGAACGCAAAATCTTATGGATAAAGCCAATTATACCAAGAGCAAAGAAAAATATGATAGGATGTGATAAGCAACTGTTATACTATGAGAAACTAGAATTAAAAGTCAACAGTGTTCAACACAAAAACAGCAAAGAATTGGGAATGTAGCTAAGGAATAAGAAATGCTCAACCTCGGATTGGAACTCATATTAACGTGCAAGATTTTAAGAGATACTTCGAAACTTTGCTGAGCCCGTCGCAAAATATTGCACCTATTCACTATGCTGGTAATAAATAATAAACTTTGAGCTAAATAAACCTGTCACATCGGAACAAAACCTGAAAAAGCTCCAGGACAGGATCGGATTCCATTTGAATTTTTCAAAAGCGCATCTGAAAACTATATCCATAAGTTGGCTTCTGTGTATAATAAAATTCTCGATGACGGTACAGATCTTGATTGCTTGAAAACATCTGTAATATTCCATTTATTCTAGAAAGGAGGTCCAAATACTCCAGAGAACTATAGAGGGATATCCTTTACGAATTGCGCTGCAAAGATATTTATGGGTATTATAAATGCACGTCTTACTTCTTGGTTAGAGGATAATATAATTCTAATTGAATTTCAAGCTGGGTTTCGGAAGAACTACTCCACTGTAGGTTGTCTACAATGTACAATCTAGCGTCTATAGTCCAGTTGAAATTTACTGAAAGGAAAAAAGTATATTGCTTTTTCGTGTACTTCGAAGCAGCATTTGACCGAGTCAATAGGCAATTAATGCTTTACAAATTACAAACCATGGGCATATCAACCAAAATTGCGAACTTTCTCGAAAGGATATATTATATAAAAATACGGAAAGCTTTGTGTGGACCAAAGATGATATTTCTGAGGAGTTCCAAACTCATGTTGGCGTAAAACAAGCCTGTCTAGTAGACAGTGTCTACCCTCTCCTCTGCTGTTCACGTTATATCTTAATGATCTTCATGATCAATTGGAAGGAGGACTCTATATCGGGGACTTTAACGGAAGATTACTGCTATATGCTGATGACATTACCATTTTATCGGACGATATATATATATTCTGCAGAAAATGATTTTACGCTTGGAGAAATACTGTGATTTATGGGGAATGGAAGTGAACATGTCGAAGTCCGAAATAATGGTTTTCAGGAATGGGGGCAGACTTGCTGCTGCAGAGCAATGGCTTTACGAATCAAACCCTATAAAAATCACTTCGGAGTATCTAGGCGTAATCCTAACGCCATGAATGTCATTTGGAGCACACATTAAAAACAGAAATGTTGAAGCAAAGGGAGCCATCAATTCGACTTGGAATCAATTCTACGATAAGGCGAATATACATTTGAGTACTAACTGGAACCTCTTCCATGCCACAGCAAGAGCAATGCAAATGCAGCACAAGTATGGGGCCATGCATGGTTTAATGAATCTTATATGTTACAAAGATTTTTCATAAAAAGAATTTTCCGACTACCAGACTGCACACCAAATTATACCATATGCATAGAAACTGGTGTAGAAGAGGCCTATTTATATGGTCTAAATCTGCATTTAAAATATATTCAATGAGTCATGTTTGACTATGACTGAAGTAGATTGCCACATTTCCTGACAAAACAAATAATGGGGAAAAATATATTTTTGGCATGAGGATATAAGGAGGCTGTTACAACACTGCGACTCAGAGCTTCTTGAAAATATGACGAAATATCAATGGAGCCAAATGAGCGTACGGCTCTTACTGAAATTAAAGAAAAACTATCGTAGTGACCACATTAATAGTGCAGTAGCCAGTGAAAATCGTATATATAAACATCTTGACTACACAAGGGGCGTAAAGTACTGTGATGATAAATATCTAAGGAAGATGATTAGTTGGATTTTTAATGCACATGCTGACCTACTACGGCTAAATGGAAGTACGCATCAAACCGGAGACTAAAACTGCTCTTTGTGTAATTTAAAAGAAGTTAAATAATAATATTATAATTATTTATAATGTAAATTAATAAATAATAAAGTTAAAGAAAGAAGTTAAATAAATATACTACTACTACTACTACTGCGCACGTCGTCTGGTTTCAAGCGAATGATAGCGAAGGCACCCAGAAGTTGCTCCTTCGATGGAGCAGCTCGTCCACAGATAATGTCAACCGCTCCAGGTTGGCATGAACCCACAGATGTGCTTTTCCTTTTAGCTTACATAGCAGCGGAACTCGCAATAAATTTTCCTCAAAGCCATAAACAGAAGACATTTTTTTAGTTCTTTGATTCAGTTGTCTGGCGGTTCGTTTCCATCACATTCGACCGTTGCTTCAGATATGGCGTTAATGAAATATTTATTGCAAACTGAACACTCATTAACTTGATGTTGCTTTAATTTTTGCAGCTGATCGACCTTGTGGCGCAAGGTGGCAACTCTATCCATATTTTCGCCGTCTACTTCTTCTTCGCCGCAGTCGTTATTGTTATCGCACACTCATTTATTTCACGATCTTCGCCGCCAGCAGCCTCATTATTGTTGTTGGTTTTCTTTTAGCCGCCTTTCGAAGTTCGCCGCTCGTTGTTTTTTGTTTCTTGATCCTTTTTTGGCGCCTCTATGTCGGCGCGGGAATTGCTGACCGACGCTTCGCCTTAGTTGAAGTGGCTTGCGATTTCTTCTGGATTCCAGCTGGGCCAATGTTTGCATATCTGGACAGGATCCCCATTCTTGGGTGAGCACGCTGTAAGTGCGCATTGCAAGCTGTGCCTTTGTGCCGCTTGTCGCCAGATTCAATTCACGAGCCCAATTTTGCAAGGCTCATTTTAATTGTTTTTGGTGTTTTTATTTTCTTTAAATTTTAGACGCACGAGTGGTCGGGAAAATTTATACTTTGTGGCTTGGGTGATCCCACTTCTGAATTGTGGTAACTCAAAAGAATACGCAGGAACATCAAACCAAACCAGCATGTAGTGGGCTTGTCGCAGACTATTCGTAGAAGCAGTAAGACTTATCATCCGAAAAGTAGCCAAATTTCCATGGGCTGCCTTGGAAATTTGTTTTCCAAATGCCTAAAAGTAGGCAGCATCAGACTACAAAACGTTTATTTCGGTGTTAGCAAAAAAAATGAATTAAGTGATTAAAAATAGTACTGCCTAAGAAATTATCATTTCGCAACCCTGCATATAGGTCTGCAGCTGGTCACATTTGACTGGCTTTTCCGTTTCCGTTTTGCCCGTCATCCAGTAAAGTCACTCCAAGCTCACAAATATTAATAAAGATTATTTTCAAGTGTTCAAAGCACAAGTAAATTTTTTTCTCTTCAACCTGACGGAAAAGAATTCGGCTGGAAGGCCAACCAATCAAACCATAATAGGAGGGCAAAGCTTCAATATAAGTTTTTATAAGCTAATTTGGTCTTATTTGTCAGAACACTTACAATGCGCTTTCCTAACCTCTTAGGTTTGGCCCTTAATAGGTGTCGACACTTAAGGCTATTCCCAAATTGACCCATCAGCCAGTGCACGCCAATTATATTCTAATACACGCACGCTCCTGTGCATACACAAGAAGAGCCAAGATCTGGCTGGGATTGGTCCAAGAGCGACTCAACTCAATCTGTCTGCGCCTCTCACATCGTTGTCTCCTCATCATTGCTGGTTTATTGCTGTGTGCAGGTCTAAGTAAATCTTAAGCCGCCTAGTCTCTGCGGATCGGCGAGAAAAAACTAATTGTGTTGTGTTCGAGAAAAGTGCGGTGAAAAATTGGTGAAAATTGGCCATCGAATAGACAGAAAATTCTTAGCTCTCTCATATCTGCGAAAATCATGTTTTTTTCCTGTGATTACATTATAACCTGAACAGTAGGGTGTCCCAAAAAAATTTTTTTTTTGTATTTTCACGGGTGCACCGGCATTTTCTGCAAGGTTATAGAGTAAAGTATTTTTGAGACTTTTTTCAGATTTTTCGGAAGACGTTTAGAGGTCGCGCAAGACGCGTTTTCCCCAAAAATCGAGTATTCCGTAGTGTTTTTGAATTTTACCAATTACTAGGTCAATAAGCACGATTTCTGAATTTTCAAATCAACATCTTTAAAGCAAAATGTCAATATTTTACTTTTATGAGCATAAACCATAAGCTTTTTCTTTGCTATTGCTCATTTAGGTACCATTTATTATACTTTTTCGTAATTTTTTCATAAATGTTGTAAAAAAGGCATTATAACTTTTAGAGTTTCTATGAAAACTAAAAAAACTAGTGATGCAGTTAAAAAAGTGGATAAATTTTGAAAAAATTAAGAAAAAATAAATTGAATTTGGTCTTACCGTTCCGGAGTTATGCGCTTTTAAAGCTTTTTTCATTGCATGCATCTAATAATAATTTCTACAAAATTGCTCATAATTCGTGAACCGAAAACACAATTTATTATAATTTTCGATCTACTTTAAAATTTTTGTCGCTTTGTGTTGCTAGTACAAATGCACCCATAGAACGCGAACGTTAGTCACACAGTAAGAAAAACCCGAGAAGCGAAGGTGCCTTGAGAATACTGTGAAATTGTGAATAAATCAAAAAACAAAAGATCCCCGTTATTGCACCGGTCAGTTTAAATTCTTATGGAATAGTTAAAATATTCTTCACAATTTCATTTAAAATAGATATGCCTTTGATAAAAACAATTAGTTTGTAGGCAAAATGATTGATGCCCTTGATCCTGCCAAACCGCCGACGAAAATGCAAATACTGCAAAGATTTTTAAAACTACATTTGGTCGAAAAACATACCATAATTAAGATTGCCGGAATTATGGCAAAGTTTTGTGGAAAACCAATCAAGAGACCCGTAGCATTTCACGCGAAATCGTAAGATTGCACTCAAAACGAAGAGTCGGTTCACGAATTATGGGCATTTTTGTAAAAATTATCATTAGATTCATGCAATGAAAAAAGCTTTAAAAGCGCATAACTCTGGAACGGTAAGACCAAATTCAATTTTTTCAAAATTTATCCACCTTTTAAACTGCATCACTAGTTTTTTAAGTTTTCGTAGAAACTCTAAAAGTTATAATGCCTTTTTTACAACATTTATGAAAAAATTACGAAAAAATATAATAAATGGTACCTAAATGAGCAATAGCAAAGAAAAAGCTTATGGTTTATGCTCATAAAAATAAAATTTTCACATTATGCTTTAAAGATGTTGATTTGAAAATTCAGAAATCGTGCTTATTAACCTAGTAATTGGTAAAATTCAAAAACACTACGGAATACTCGATTTTTGGGGAAATCGCGACTTGCGCGACCTCTAAACGTCTTCCGAAAAATCTGAAAAAAAATCTCAAAAATAATTTACTCTATTAGAGTAAAGCTATTAGCTTGCAGAAAATGCTTGTGCCAAAAAAAAATTTTTTTGGGACACCCTACTGAGCAGTGAAAATTTTGTGCCACACGTGCATGTGCAACACGACATTTGCATTTAGCACCGGTAATACCCTAGAAGGGAAGAGATGGAAGAACACTTCTAAGTTGGTTCATGAATTTAATTAGAAATATATTTTGTTTTATTTTGTGAAAAAGATGAATTTTTGGAAAAAGTGAGATTAACGTAAAATGTCTCACATGGCAGTTTAAATAGTGAAACAAAAACAACAACAAATTGATATAAATTGAATTCCATTTTATCTTACGCACCCCTTATTTTGTTTTGTGTTTTTTTCCAAGATTAATTTGCTCGAATTTAGTTAGGAGAAAAATATTCAAAATTTGTGACCGGTCGAGCACGCAAAAAGTGGTTTGCTAATTGATTTTTTTATTGTTAAGCCACTGCCATCTAATGACTTAAATATAATCCACTTATAATGCTGGGTAAGTGATCGACTTTTGTCGAATTTAAATATGCATGACACATGTTTATTTCATTGCATGGCAAATCAGATTAAACATTTTCAGAAATAAAATCAATTGTTGACCCAGTCCCACCTTGATTAGCTGTTCATGTACATTTTTTTTTTGCTTTGTCTTCTACATCTTATTGATAAGCTCTTGTTTCTTGCACTTAATGATCATTAACACCCTGTTACAGAAAAAGTTTTTTTTTGTAAGTTTAGCTTTGTGTTGATCTAAATCGTTTTTGCAAAGTCCTAAATGATCATAAATTATTTAGCCAAAAATTGAGCCTCCTGCCTGACATGATTTAGAAAAGTTTATTATTACTAATGATCTTCATCTTCATCTTAAATTTATGACCAAAGTCATTGAAGGAGCAGGCGTTACGGTGCAGGGAGTCAGATCCCCAGTACAGGCGGAGGACCGGGGTGAGAACGCAGACTCCACGGCGTCGATATCAAGCAACTGCAAGCCCAGTGTGGAGGAGGACCACTTGGCCTCCTCATTGCGTAATGTGGCAAGTGAAGGTGCACTTCATCGTCAAGAAGGGGTAGACGGCCGTAGGTTGAAAATGGCGAATTCATTTTCACAGGCCCGTCAATGACAGACGAAGAGCTTGCGCTTGCGCTTGCTCGCATGCCTATCGACGACGAGACACCGAAAGTGAGTGAGTCTACATCGGCCACGGCCCCAGTGTAGAGAAAGAAAGAAGATGCTTCTCACCGCAAACAGCACTAAGGGTACAAGGCATCGCTCAAGTTTCTCAGAACACTTGAGGGCCGCACCCTGGAGTCGCTGACCGCAAGGGAGAAAGCACTCAAAAAGAAGCACGAGTACAAAATGCGCCGCTACAACCGGCTGTCTAAGGATAGCTCGGACCAAGCACCAGCACAGAGTACGGCCCAAGTGGAAGCACTGGAAACTGCGACAAAGACGGAATCTCCGTCCACGTCGAAGGCAGCCAAAGCATCCACTGGTGACAAGAAGCACCGCAGAAGACCACCCCCTACGTCGACCACACTCTCCCAAAAGGAGGGACCGGATGGCGGAAGGGGTGGAATTTCAGAGCGGCAAAGATCCATTGACTCATCCAAGGTCCCAGAAAACAAGCGAAGAAGACCAGAAGACTTTCGGCCAGCTTATGCTCAAAACCGGAGCTTATGATAGCCTTTATCGACCGATGCCATGACACGAGGCGAAGATTCATTCGTAGCTGAGTTTAAGGGCGTCAAGTGGTATAAAGGCTCTAAGGTCGTGGCTTGTGTCAACGAGGAGTCCTTGAGAATTCTCACCGACACAATTCACGGCGTTGGTGAACTTTGGCCTGGCGTAAAGATTGAAGTCGTACAACCGGACCAAGTTCCTGTACGTTCGGTCATGAAGCTATGGATCCCACCCCCAATCCTGAAGGACCGAACCATACAAAATATGATTAAAGGTCAGAACAAGGAGTACGGAACCGACGACTGGACCATCCTGGGAGGACTTTCGCGCGATAAAGGAAACGGCAAGGATTTTTGGATCAGCATTGGTCGGGAATACAAGAGCCTCATCCTGAAGAAGCAAGGCCAGATGAAGCTTGGATTGGGCTGTCTCCGGGCAATACCTCTAAGCTAGGATGTTAGGTCAACAAAACAAGCTAAGGGTGGTGCAGATTAATCTGCATCACTCCATAGTACCCTCTGTTGACCTACTACGATTCATTGAGGAGGAGAGGGTTGAACATGTGTCGTGGCAAGAACCGAGCTTAACGCGCTTTTCTCTTCTCGTAACAGCTACATGGACCTCACAGTGGTGACGATCGAGGGAAGGAACGGGAGAAATCTATACCTTGCCTCGTCCTATCTTCCACACGAGGAAAAGGATCCCCCATCGGAAAGCATCAGAGCCTTCATTCGGCACGCGCAGAAAGAGGGCATCGAAGCTGTCCTGGGGTGCGATGCGAATGCCCACCACTCCATATGGGGTAGTACGGGCATTAACGATCGAGGAGAGGCACTGCTGGACTACATTTTGAGCACAAACCTTATTCTGTGTAACAGGGGAGAACACCCCACTTTCCGGAATAAGGATCATGCTCAGGTTATAGACATAACCGTAGCGCTAAGCAGAGGCTCTCTGACCGTTGACAACTGGAATGTATCCACCAAGTGATTCTTTTCGGACCACTACAGGATACTGTTCGATGTCAACTGGTGCAGAAAGAAACCTACTCCCTATACGAACCCTAAAAGAACAAATTGGGAAAAATTCTCAAGAAAAGTCAGTCAAACACTCCCCGACCCTCCGAAAGTAGAGTTGTTGCAGCCTGGCTCACTTGAAGAATGCACCCTGACGATAACAGAAGTGCTAAGCAAGGCGTTTCTTAAATTCTGCCCGGTTAGTCGACCCCCAAAGCCCAACCACAAAGTGTGGTGGACAACGGAGCTCGGCCAGTCTAGGAATGAAACGAGAAAGCTCTTCAAGAAAGCAAAATCGACCAACAAGCAAGAAGACTGGCACACCAGTGAAGCGTCCAGACTTCGACGTGTGCTAGCTAAGGATCCATCCAACCCGGAGCTACTATGTAACCCGGACGGAACTTATGCAAAAAACAGCCAAGAGTCTCTGGAACTGCTCGTGAACACACATTTTCCAGGTTGCCTAGATACTGAACCAGAGGTAGGGTCAACTGAGCTACAAATCAGCGAGGCACCTGGCGAAAGGGACACGACGATGTTTGAAGAAATCATCACTGAAGAATAGATAATCTGGGCTATCAAGTCATTCCAACCCTTTAAATCATTAGGACCGGATGACATCGGACCAGTCATGCTGCAAGTATCGATCTTGCATCTACTGCCATGGCTGACCAAAATTTTCAAGGGTTGTCTCCTCACGGGGTACATCCCTAAAAGCTGGCGAGAGGTGAGAGTGGTCTTCATCCCCAAGGCAGGGAATATAAACCACAACTCTCCGAAAGACTACAAACCCATCAGTTTAACATCGTTTCTTCTAAAAACGATGGAAAGACTCCTGGACCTCCATCTGAGAAGCAAGTTCACACCACGAATGTTCAGCGGTGCACAGCACGCCTTCCTTAAAGGTAGATCTGTTGACACCGCACTACATGAAGTGGTAGGGAGCATTGAGTACTCGCTGAATCAGCAGGAGTTTGCGTTGGCGGCCTTGCTCGACATCGAGGGAGCTTTCAACAACGTCAGGACCGAGTCGATTACGGCAGCTCTTGCTAATATCGGCTCACACTCGATGATTACCCACTGGCCAAGGAACATGCTTATCAGTCGAGTAATCAACTCCACTCTCTGTGCAGGCAACGTAAGAAGAAGAACAACGAGAGGCACTCCCCAGGGGGGAGTCATATCCCCGCTTCTTTGGAACCTGGCTCTCAACGAGCTTCTTACCTTGAAATGTAACGGATGTAGGGTGACAGCATATGCATATGACCTGATTCTAATGGTAACGGCTAAATTCTTACCCACAATCAGTGAGCTATTAGAGTCTGCTCTTGCTAGAGCCTTAAGATGGGCACACCAGAACGGTCTAGGGGTTAACACACACAAGTCCCAACTGGTGCTGTTCACAAGGAGATACAAGATCCCTGAGTTCACACTCACATCCATTGGGGGAACGCAGCTCAATCGGGTCAACGAAGCGAAGTCTCTGGGCATCATTCTGGACAAAAGACCTTTGCTAGGAAGTGGGGACTGCAACCGTATATCATTCATTGGTTATACACAGCGGTCGTCAGACCTTACCAATGGAGCGCTGGTATGGTGGAAGGCGGCCAACACCAAATTCCACCTTGGCTGGGCATTACAGGATCCTTGCGATCCAACCCCCAGGCGGCCCTGGATGTAATTCTAAACTTAGAACCAGTAGACACTTTCCTGACGTATGAAGCTTCGAGAAGCGCAGTAAGACTCCGGGAACCGAAACTTCTTAAAACATCTACTTCAGGACACAGCAGTATCCTACAGGAAGTAGGAATAAGTGCAGAGGCAAAGGGAAGTGACTACTGCACACCAGTTCAGAAATGGAACGACAACTTTGGAACACGGTTCCCGGAGAGAGAGGAATGGAAGCAAGAGACTACCATCAGGGAAAACGAGCTTTCCATCTATACAAAAGGTTGAAAAACTGATGAAGGCACAGGAGCAGGCATCTTCTCCGAAGAACTTGCGACACAGCTCTCATTCCGTCTATCAAACTGGTGTAGCGTTTTTCATGCAGAGATTTATGCTATCTGGCAGGCGGCTAATTTGATATTCACCTTGGATGAAACTCCAAGGAACATTTCAATCTTGGTCGACAGCCAGGCGGCTATTAAGGCTCTGTCATCAAACGCCACTAAGAGCGTCCTAGTTCGCAGCACGGCGACAGTACTGAACCAACTCCAACAGCACTCTAACACCCTCGTCTGGGTACCTGGTCACGCAGGCATACCGGGCAACGAGGGAGCAGACGAATGCGCTAGGCACGGCTCAGCGCTGCCAGCGACGCAGGCGGTAACGGACATTCAAAGATCCCTGCAGGACATCATGACGGAATTGAAGTGGAGGGCCGGAAATAGGGCAGAACGACAATGGGACCTCGCACCCAGTTGTCACATCTCCCGATCACTCTGGCCAAGATACTCACCTAAAAGAACTTCCCACCACCAACACTTTAGCAAGAACAGGATGAGAACTATGGTAGGAGTCATAACGGGGCACTGCACCATCGGTCAAATGGCCACCAGGATGCGAGTGCCCCACCATGACTTCTGCCGTAGCTGTGTGAACGAGGAGGAAATAGAAAGCATCCATCACCTTCTATGCGACTGCCCTGCACTTCTTAGGAATCGCACCCAGCATATGGGCAAACCATTCTTTGAAGACCTGGGCAGTCTGGCAAATGTGCCCCTAGAAGACCTGGCTCTTTTTGTGGATTCCTCAAAATGGTTTACTACCTACCTCCACTACCTCCTCCCCTCCCAAACCCCCAACCCCTTACTAGACATCAACCTATTTAATCTAACCTAACCTAATATGTCCAGAAGGTTCGAACATATTATCTATAAAGCTTTGGGAGATATGGCATGAGGGGTGTGTTAAAAATTGAATGCAAACGTGATCTGCAAGTATAAGAAGTTTATATCCCATACAAGTCGAACCTTTATCTCTTTTAATCTTTGAAATCAGTTTGTTCATTCAGTCAGACAGACGGACGGACATGACTATTTTGACTCGGCTGTAGATGCTGACGAAATTTATGATTTATGATGATAAAAGGAATCATGAATAAATAATTGAGAATACTATACCTGTGTACTCCGGTCTAGACAAGTTTAACTGAATTTGCTCGCCTTCGAAAGCCAGAAGATCTGCAAATGTTATGTAGCACTCCCCTATATATTGGCTTGACATACCAAATAAGTCCTTGTCCTTTACGCTGAATAATATTAGACTATCTGGGCAAGATTTTTGTTCAGCAGGAAAGTTTCTAAAAAGACAAAAATAAAATGTTTTGTAATGTAATATAAATAAAACACAGTTTTAAATATAAAGTTTACACTAATTTTTGTTGATATCAAAGGAACTTTCCAAATCCGAAACAAACCAACTAAAGTATAAACACGTGGCGTTTTTCATCAGATCTAAATTAATTCTACTTGGTTTGTGAAAATGCTGAGTTAGTGATGAAACTTGTGAGTCTGCCCCTTTGCACCAAACAATTTAAAAAAAAAACCATTTCATGTCCGATTTTTGTGTATAAGGGCTTTTCTTAAAGCTAAAAAAAAAAAAAAATTCGAATTTTTTAATTGTCTTAAAACTTTTCAATAGGTGTAGAAACAAAAAAGTTATGAGATTTTAAGTGAAGGCAACTTTTGAAAAAATCGAAAAAAAAAAAACAGTTTATCGATAATATCTCGATAACGATTCGACAGATTTTTTTATGTCGATTTTCGTGCTCAGCGGGCCAAAATACTTTAGAAAAAGTTGGTTTGGTGAATTGGGGGAAGATCGACTTTCATTTTGTCGAGCAGTGTAAGGTCTTATAACCTAATTCTACTGAGAACCGTATAAAATCTTGAGGCAAAATGTTTCTACAATACCAATGCCTTCATACCAACACCCTCGAGATCTAATAACCACAAAGTGATGATTAATTTATCAAGAAAGAAACAGGAACTGTAAAATTTGCAAAGGTTGTCGCAAAAGACCCAAGAGTTGGAATGAGGACCATATGCTTCTTAAAGCTGATATTGTTAAGCCAATGTTAAATCATTTTCAAGCCAATTTATTTGTTTCATAAAACATTTTTCTGTAATTTTATAATTAACATATTGTATAGAGCATTGAATGTTAGATGTAACCAGTGTAAATTTCCATCATCACAGAACGCATAAAAGCGCAAAGCGAAAAACTCCAAAAAACCACTGTAATATAGTTCGCAATAATTTTGACGGTGGCCGTCTTACCTTGTGTATGGAGACAAGCAAACAAGCAGTTTTAGCCGGCTCGAGGTCATGTTATGCTTTCGCAAAACTTTAAACAGAGACACATCGCCACAAAAGACGCCGGTACGATAAATTAAATTATGCAACAGAGTTTTGGAATTCACTGGACTGACAAGGCATTTACGACTGAAAGTAGGAACCCCGGTTATTTTACTTCGGAATTTCAGCGTACCACGGCTGTGCAATGGCACGCGTTTGGCCATTAAAAGATTGATTATAAACATTATCGTAGTCACCATTCCGAGCCGAAAACGTTTTGCTGCCATAGATATTTTCAGACGCCCCGATTGAATTCACACCAATCTAATTTCCCATTAGATTGACATTCGCAATGACAATTAATAAGTCGCAAGGCCAAACGATGTCCGCATGCGGCTTAGCTTTGGGCACACCATGTTTTTCACACGGACAGTAATGCGTTGCGTGTTCTCGAGAGCGCAAACCATCGAGCTTATTTGTGTTGGCTAAAGACGGACTAATAAAAAATATCGAAATCTCAATTGTTCTACAAAATTAATTTTATTGTAAAATGCATATTTTATTTTTCAAACAATGATGTCCGTTTTTTTTAATGAATAAAGTATTTTGAATTGAGAAAATAAATGGCGTTGGCGTTGTTTTTTATTTTGTCGGCTGTCATCGTATTCTTCTGTCATTAATCCCATCTCCACTCAATGCAAAAGATTCTTTATCAACCGAAATATTCACCAAAATATAAACAAAAAACCATTTATTGCCGACTTTTTAACCAGAGAAGATAGCAATCGCTAGTAATGTATTTATCTCAAATAAATTGTCTGTTTTGTTCCCGGCACGTCATGTTTAAGAGAAGAGTCTCTTATTTATTATTTATTTTTAAATAAGTAACAGCTGAAGGGAAGTATGACATTACCTTGAAATATAATAAATTCCAAAATTTTGAAAATATGACATTATTTGGCTATCTCAGACTATTTTGGTTTTAGTATCCACTCACGCAATAAATGACTTTTTCATGCGCCTAAACAGTTTGGTGTTCTCCGTAAGCTTAAGATTAGGAAAAATTATTGTTAGTCTCATTAAAAGAAGATCCAATAAATTTCAAAAGAAGCTTAAAAAAATGTATGTTGATATTCGCAATGCCACATAGACGAGGGCGTAAGTTAGAGTCGGCCCTGCTTGACTTCGATATACCCGCCGCATATGGTGAGAGAAAAACTTCGCAATCAAGTAATTCGACAAGCTCATGATAGAGTTCTTGCAGTCCACGGAGGCATCCAAAAACAATTGGAAGTTTGCGAAGTCATTTCTTTTGGCCATGTCTATCGAAAGAAGTTCGGGAATATATAAGATACATGTAAGGAAACGAAAGATCCAAACATGACTTTACGCCCACCACCGCTTAGGCCGTTTCAGAAACTAACGAGAGCGTAAGTTAAAGTTGGCCCTGCCCGGGCAATTGGTGTTTAATAACTATGCAACAAATGTGGGCAAAAATTTGAAATAAGCTTGATCTGCGTGCAGACAATACTAGTCTACATTTAAAATTTCGTGGCTCTAGCTCTTCTAGTCTCTGAGATCCAGGTGTTCATACAGACAGACTGACAGTAGTGTGACTTTTCGACAATGTTTTGAATTCGATTCCTATAGTCCATTTGAATTACTTTGAAATCCTTAGAGCAATGTCCAAAGTTTAGTTTATTCCTAGAGAAATGCCCATTATTGTCAGATTAAGATTGAATTAAGGTTAGTACCACAGAAAATTGAAAATATTGTCTGATGGAGAAACCAATTTAGATTGGTGACAGGCAAACTAAGAGAACCGTGAGCAATTGCAGGTTTCATCAGGTCATCCTTAAAAGTTATATCGATCCGATAACGCTAAATAGGTAGAGGGTTGTTTAAAAATTTGCTCCAGGAAACGATTCACATTTCCAAATTAATAATAGAGGAAAGCTATTCCCGTTAAAACTCGTCGGAGAGCTGAGCCGAACCGAACCGTTTTTATTTGTGGTTTTCGGTTCGGATCGGCAATTCTGAAAGGAAGCCGGTTCGGATTGCGGTTCGGTTCACCAGCTGGAATACGCGGTTCGGTTCGGCTCAAAACCGGTTCGGTTCAGAAGTTATAGAAATCATAATAATTTCTAGAAAGCTCTAGATTGTTATGCAAATGCTTAGAAAGTTATAGTGGTTATAGAACAATATAGTGATGCTGTGGTCCCCTAATTTGACCATTAAATAAAACACAAGTATATTTGTGAGAGATCCAAGCAGCTCAACATGGAGCTGTTGTAAATGAAAGTCTTTATTTAGTTTTTGGTCGGTTATATATAGTATTTTTGTGATCGTCCCACGAAACATTTTGAATAGACTTAACAACATTTACAATATACATACATATGTTGCTTGGGTGTTTTAGCACATTTGAACTCCAAGCAGGTACCTGCCTTTAAATGCCCTTGTTCAAATATCTTTGAACAAACATTGACAACAACAAATTGCGTTGATCCTCGAGGCTAGGCATAACCGCATTGCCATGACTAAATCCAATTATTTTTTGTTGATCTCTTTCTGCTAGAGAGAATTAACTGATCGAGCTGGCTATGCAAAGCGATCCTAGCTTTGCCGATCGCTGATCTAGAAGCTAATTGTGGCTCTTACTTTTTTTGCGGATAAACGGGGGAATTTTCTAAATCTGAATTAAAACTTGATCTGCCCATGGTTAGAGTACTACACGTACCTTCATTCAAAAATTTGTGGCTCTATCTCTTACCATCTCTGAGATCTGTGCGATCATGAGGACTGACAGATGGACATGGCTATATCGACTCGGCTGTTGATGCTGATCAAGAAAATATATGACCAAAAAGTTTGTTTGCATAACTGCATTTAAATGGGGGGTCTTAATTGTTATAAATAAAACTATTAAGTGTTTAGGCTCATACAACAACAACGCCGTGCCTTGCGTTTTTAGTAAATGTGTCTGGTTTGTACGACCTTTATGGTAAGTAAGCCAGCAGTTTTAGCCAGCTCGAGGTAATGTTATGCTTTCGCACACTTTAAACATAGACACAACACCACAAAGGATGCTGTTAGATAGTACAGCAGTTTCCAGAGGAACCACCCTCCATCATCAGCGATCAATTCTTCAGATCTTTGTAAACTTGGCAGCCTCTGTAGTTTGCGGAGTGGTTCTCTCCACAAATCCTGCATTTTTTGACTGAGGAATCCTCCTTGTTTGCGGGGCGTGAGGCAGCATTGCGCAGCTCTCCGCATGCCACACAAACAGATCGCAGAGCGCAGTAGGATTTAGTGTATGCAAATTCTTGGCAATTAGTGCATTGCACTGGGTTTGTGCGTTTGTGCGAATCCTCAACTGTTACTCTGCGGTGCAATAAGTAAGGTAGTTTGTAAATTGGGTGCACTTCATTTTTGTTAGGAGCCATGTCTTCCGGGCTCATCTCAACTTTCAAAAGAGGTTGGGGTTTTTTGTCTCTGTTTATTAAGTTTATAACGGACTTGACCTTAAATCCCTTTACTTCCAAAGCATAAGCAACTTCCGTTGCAAAAACACTTGATTCAATACCTTTGATTACTACTTGTGGACCTTTGCTACTTTTTAGTTGGTAGGTGTAGTAGCTTTAATTTTCAGCCCTTAATCAATTTTTCGACAGCGCGATAGTCGTCATCGGTGTTAACTTGGAGCTTTGTTTCGCGTATGTTGCCCTTGCTGGCTGATGTCACATAGAAGTTGTTGTTGCCTATTAGCGGGACAAGCTATGTTACTAGGGTCGCACAGCTGGTATCCCTAATGTAGATTGGCGGAGGCTTTGGTTTTGCGGCACTTGCAGCTTTTTCTTCACTCTCAACGACTGTTTGTCAGACTGTTTGGCAAGAATTTGAAACCTATTACCAGTGAGGGGATCTTTGTCTGTGGGTTTATCGTTTGTTTTGTTTTATTATGGTGTGTTGCCGTTTTTTTTTGTTTTGCGGGCTTAATTTTCGCTTGTAAATTTTTATATACCGATCGATGCCGGTCTGCACATACCAACGTGTGGTGGGTGCTGTGCTCACTTGTGTATGTGTTAGAGGGAGATCGTGCTGAGTTGACGCTGGTTTCTGCATAGTTGTTGTTGTTGAGTTCGTACAGGCTGATTGCGCTGGAGTAAGCGTTACCGTACTTTTTGTTGCATTGGCCAAAAAGTTCATCATCGTGGGCTGAGAAAAGGGGGTGGGGCATTGGGAGCTCCACGTCGCGGTGGTAGTATAAGAGCTTACAGTAGCCGTGCTGGTGGGCTCGGGAGAGACAATTGCAAAATAAGCGTTGTTGCGCTGTATAGAAAGCCGACGATCGTCTTGTTGTTGTTGCATTTGGGCAATGAGTCGGCTCTGACTCATGGTGTTGTTAGTGTTCTTTGCACTTGTATTTGCTGAATTTGTACGCGTAGTCATTCAATTAATTTAAATATCAACTATTAGATATTATTGGACAACATAGGCGCGAGTGCTTATGAATGTCCATTAAAGTCTTTGATCGCGAGTCGAGTTTTTGTTTTAACAAATGATTTTAAAGATTTCACAACGAATAAAACCGGAGCTGGACAAAAACACGTCTTCACACTTCAACCGACAGAGAGACCATAACATATAGCTCAAGACTTTTCAATGCGGTACTGCGATGTGGATACTACCCAACCCAATGATCCAGAAACAGGAAAAGGATAAAACCCAAGCGTCATCATATAGACTCATTAATCTGCTACCTTGCTTATCAAAGCTTTTTGAGATCTTGCTCTGTAAAATTGGCTCCCATGCACATAATATTATTCCCTGAAAACCACTAATACTGCTCTGCCATATTTTTAGATGTTTCCCAATCATTTGACCGCGTTTGGTTGAACGGTCTTACATTGAAGATAAAATTCATGCTTCCACCAAATACACACAAAGTCTTAGAAATTTACGTCAGTAACAGAGAATTAACAGTTCGTCAAAATGAGTACCAACAGAAGAGATCACCATAGGAGTCGGAGTACCACAGGGCAGCGTTCTCAGTCCATGATGATACGGATGATACGGCAATATTAAGCAGATCACGATGTCCAATTGCACCTTACCTACGTGGAAGAGTGGTTGCCCAACTGGCGTATAAATATCAACGAGCAAGTGTGTAAACAAGTTACGTTCACGCTCAACAGAATTAAAACTTGATCTGCCCATGGCGTACACGTACCTTCATTCAAAAATTTGTGGCTCTATCTCTTACCATCTCTGAGATCTGTGCGATCATGAGGACTGACAGATGGACATGGCTATATCGACTCGGCTGTTGATGCTGATCAAGAAAATATATGACCAAAAAGTTTCTTTGCATAAATGCATTCAAATGGTGGGTCTTAATTGTTATAAATAAAACTATTAAGTGTTTAGGCTCATACAACAACAACGCCGTGCCTTGCGTTTTTAGTAAATGTGTCTGGTTTGTACGACCTTTATGGTAAGTAAGCCTGCAGTTTTAGCCAGCTCGAGGTAATGTTATGCTTTCGCACACTTTAAACATAGACACAACACCACAAAGGATGCTGTTAGATAGTACAGCAGTTTCCAGAGGAACCACTCTCCATCATCAGCGATCAATTCTCCATGCCAGCGGTGGCATAACCGATTGGGAATTCCGAAGCAGCAAGCACGCAAAAACATCAAGATTTAGCTTTGAACATATATGAATGCACTTATGCAAACAATCCTTTTGGTCACCGTTGTTAGCATCGGAGAGAGCATCTCTCACACTTAAAACGGTTAGGCCAAGGGGACGCACATTCAAAAAGGCGACTGTCTGTTCTGTGTGGAGTAACTTTGTCGAATGGCAAGAACGTGGATTGCCAAACTCTCGTTTACCAATTTGGTTGAAAGTAAGAATTGCTTTCACTCAAATTGATGGCATTATATAATTATATAGCGGAATTAGCTAATCCAAAGGCGACCCTGACCTTTTAAGCATCATCACTGTAAATATGGACTATGCATCATATTTTTAATGATCTTTGGAATTCTAGAGGAACCATTAATCCAAACTCGCATTCTATGAAGGCTGATAAAAAATATACGCGGGAAATGATTTGGGAAGCACAATTTGCAGACGTCGAAAACAAAGCACGGTGGGCAAACAACAGTTTTGAAAATTCGCGTGGCAAGACTTTGGTTTGTGTAAAGCTCCAAAACTTGTGTAATTAATAGCAAACAAACAATAAAATTAGAAACAATATGGCAAACAAAACATTGTTTGGATGGGCAACTTTTTTTCAAGAACAATTTTTCTCTTTCTCTCCCCCTTTACAACTCTCTTTCTGGGCATTTTTGAGAGAGTGCATTTAACATCATCAAACTAACAAAAAGTCACAAGTAAAGCAAAGCACAAGTGTTCGAATCATCTGTGGATCTAAAGGCAGCTTGCCCGAGCATATCAACATACGCTTCGTCGAGCAGGCTGAGCATATTAGTTGCAGTATGAGGGAGGCGGGAGCAAAGTCGCGTGTAGGGATAGCTGGGGACAGGTGATTGAGCGTGAACGTAACTTGTTTACACACTTGCTCGTTGATATTTATACGCCAGTTGGGCAACCACTCTTCCACGTAGGTAAGGTGCAATTGGACATCGTGATCTGCTTAATATTGCCGTATCATCCGTATCATCATGGACTGAGAACGCTGCTCTGTGGTACTCCGACTCCTATGGTGATCTCTTCTGTTGGTACTCATTTTGACGAACTGTTAATTCTCTGTTACTGACGTAAATTTCTAAGACTTTGTGTGTATTTGGTGGAAGCATGAATTTGATCTTCAATGTAAGACCGTTCAACCAAACGCGGTCAAATGATTGGGAAACATCTAAAAATATGGCAGAGCAGTATTAGTGGTTTTCAGGGAATAATATTATGTGCATGGGAGCCAATTTTACAGAGAAAGATCTCAAAAAGCTTTGATAAGCAAGGTAGCAGATTAATGGGTCTATATGATGACGCTTGGGTTTTATCCTTTTCCTGTTTCTGGATCATTGGGTTGGGTAGTATCCACATCGCAGTACCGCATTGAAAAGTCTTGAGCTATATGTTATGGTCTCTCTGTCGGTTGAAGTGTGAAGACGTGTTTTTGTCCAGCTCCGGTTTTATTCGTTGTGAAATCTTTAAAATCATTTGTTAAAACAAAAACTCGACTCGCGATCAAAGACTTTAATGGACATTCATAAGCACTCGCGCTTATGTTGTCCAATAATATCTAATAGTTGATATTTAAATTAATTGAATGACTACGCGTACAAATTCAGCAAATACAAGTGCAAAGAACACTAACAACACCATGAGTCAGAGCCGACTCATTGCCCAAATGCAACAACAACAAGACGATCGTCGGCTTTCTATACAGCGCAACAACGCTTATTTTGCAATTGTCTCTCCCGAGCCCACCAGCACGGCTACTGTAAGCTCTTATACTACCACCGCGACGTGGAGCTCCCAATGCCCCACCCCCTTTTCTCAGCCCACGATGATGAACTTTTTGGCCAATGCAACAAAAAGTACGGTAACGCTTACTCCAGCGCAATCAGCCTGTACGAACTCAACAACAACTATGCAGAAACCAGCGTCAACTCAGCACGATCTCACTCTAACACATACACAAGTGAGCACAGCACCCACCACACGTTGGTATGTGCAGACCGGCATCGATCGGTATATAAAAATTTACAAGCGAAAATTAAGCCCGCAAAACAAAAAAAAACGGCAATACACCATAATAAAACAAAACAAACGATAAACCCACAGACAAAGATCCCCTCACTGGTAATAGGTTTCAAATTCTTGCCAAACAGTCTGACAAACAGTCGTTGAGAGTGAAGAAAAAGCTGCAAGTGCCGCAAAACCAAAGCCTCCGCCAATCTACATTAGGGATACCAGCTGTACGACCCTAGTAACATAGCTTGTCCCGCTAATAGGCAACAACAACTTCTATGTGACATCATCCAGCAAGGGCAACATACGCGAAACAAAGCTCCAAGTTAACACCGATGACGACTATCGCGCTGTCGAAAAATTGATTAAGGGCTGAAAATTAAAGCTACTACACCTACCAACTAAAAAGTAGCAAAGGTCCACAAATAGTAATCAAAGGTATTGAATCAAGTGTTTTTGCAACGGAAGTTGCTTATGCTTTGGAAGTAAAGGGATTTAAGGTCAAGTCCGTTATAAACTTAATAAACAGAGACAAAAAACCCCAACCTCTTTTGAAAGTTGAGATGAGCCCGGAAGACATAGCTCCTAACAAAAATGAAGTGCACCCAATTTACAAACTACCTTACTTATTGCACCGCAGAGTAACAGTTGAGGATCCGCACAAACGCACAAACCCAGTGCAATGCACTAATTGCCAAGAATTTGCATACACTAAATCCTACTGCGCTCTGCGATCTGTTTGTGTGGCATGCGGAGAGCTGCGCAATGCTGCCTCACGCCCCGCAAACAAGGAGGATTCCTCAGTCAAAAAATGGGATTTGTGGAAACTACAGAGGCTGCCAAGTTTCCAAAGATCTGAAGATCACGGAATTTGCTTGTTCCAATGGAAACCTTAATACGTATACACCCTCGCAATCGACCCATGGAGTCTTCTTCACAAAAGCTACGAGATCGTCTTTTGCCCCAACGACTACTACCCAAGGCGTTTCTTTCGCAAGCGTCTTGAAACAAGGAACGATTTCACACGAAACTCGAACTGAGCCGACTCTGACAGCAAAACATGTGGAGCAACCATCAAACCAAAGTAGCTTAGAAGCCATGTTTCTATCGTTAAAACAAACCCTGAAAGATTTTATGGTGTATATGCAAAACGCAATGCAAGAACAGATGAGAATGCAAGGCCTTCTCATTCAACTGCTCGCTTCGCAACAACCCAAATAATGGCTCTCCTGAGAGTATCACTCTGGAATGCAAATGGCATTCCTCGCCACAAAGTGGAGTTATCCAAATTTCTCCAAGACAATGAAATATAACTCTGTCTGCGTTTTACTCTCTCCCACGATTTACAATATCAAAAAAACAATTCCTAGATTTCTTTAATAAACTTGGTCAACGCTTCTTCGCTGCGAGTAAATATATCTCGAAACATCTGGGGCTCCAGACTGACTAATCCCAAGGGGAAGCAACTGTACAACGTACTCACTAGCGCATCAAACCAACTCGACCATGTATCTCCGGGAGGGCCCACATACTGGCAAGCAGATCCAAAGAAAATACCCGATCTTATAGACTTTGCTATAACAAGAAAAGTTTCACAAAACCTGGTAACTGCAGAAGCTTTTGCAGACTTATCGTCAGACCATTCTGCAATAATGTTCAGCCTTCTGGAGTGCCCTCAGATCAGACAATATCCTCGGAGACTGACTTCACACAAGACAAACTGGCTCAAATACAAAAAATATATCAGCAGTCACATCGAGCTGAGCCCGACCATAAACAGCGAAGTAGACATTGAAAACTCAGTACAAGTCCTCACCTCTATCATTACTGCTGCTGCTCATCATTCAAACCCTCAAACAACAATAATAACACCCAAGCAAGATAGTAGATTAACGAACAGCTACATAGACCGACTGGTGTCTGAAAAGCGGCGTGCCAGAAGAGAATTGCAGCACCATAGGTCGCCTGTGTCAAACAATCTTCTGAGACTTGCGGAACGCGTACTTCGCAAAGCACTATAAGCGGAAGAGCAGCTAGCCCATGGCCGTTACATAGAAAAACTATCTCCTACAAGCACCAAATTTCCCCTATTGAGAGCACATGCAAGCATAAAGCCCCCTGCAAAGGTAGACACGCCTTTAAGGGACCAGAGTGGAAGTTGGGCCCGCAGTGACGAAGAGAAGGCAAATGTCTTTGCACTTCACCTTAGAAATGTCTTCCAGCCAAATCCACCAACTAATGGCTATGCACTTCCATTGGTTCCCATCGTCGCACAAACTGACCCAATTAAAGTTCATTCACTTGAAATAAAAAATGCTATCGGAGATTTAAAAATCAGAAGAGTGCCTGGACATGATCTTATTACGCCTAAAATGATTATGGAACTTCCCAATCCTGCCATTACATATATCTCAAGACTTTTCAATGCAGTACTGGGATGTGGATACTTCCCAACTCATTGGAAAAAGTCCACAATCATAATGATCCAGAAACCAGGAAAGGATAAAACCCAAGCGTCATCATAAAGACCCATTAGTCTGATACCTTTCTTATCAAAACTCTTTGAGAAGGTCTTACTTCGTAAAATTGTTTTCCATGCACAAAATATCATTTCTTCACACCGTCCTGGGTTCCGAGCTAAACACGGCACTATTGAGCAAGTCAACTGCATAACTTCAGATATTCGGACTGCATTTGAAAACCCCGAATACTGCTCTGCCATTTTCCTAGATGTTGCCCAAGCATTTGATCGCGTATGGTTGGACGGTCTAACACTGCCGACATACCAACAGACTCTCGACTTACAATAAGTACTTTTGCGGATGATACGGCAATATTAAGCAGATCACGATGTTCAATTACCGCAACAAGACTTTTGGCAAGCCACCTGACCTACGTGGAAGAGTGGCTGGCCAACTGGCGTACTAAGCAAAAGTGTGAACACGTGACGTTCACACTCAACAGAAGCACCTGCCCCCCGCTATCACTAACCGCGACTTTGATCCCGCAATCAAACGATGTTGTATACCTAGGTGTACACCTCGATAGAAGGCTCACATGGCGCAAACACATAGACTCGAAAAAACTTCAGATAAAGCTTAAGGCCAACAGCCTTCACTGGCTAATTAACTCCCGTTCCCCACTAAAGCTGGAATATAAAGTCTTACTATACAAGATCATCAAAAAGCCTGTCTGGACCTATGGCTCGCAGCTATAGGGAAATGCTTGTGCGATCAGCTTGAACATCCTCCAAAGATCACAGTCGAGAATCCTGAGAACCATCACTGGAGCGCCATGGTACATTCGCAATGGTTGTATCCACAACGACCTCAGCATCGCTCAGGTTGAAACTGAAATAGAGGAACTAAGGCGCAAATATTCTGAGAAGCTTCTTGCCCACCCAAACCAACGTGCAAAATCTCCCACCATGCTGGCAACGCATTCTCGTCTTCAAAGAAACGACCTACCAACCCAGCGACTGTCTTGAAGGGCCGCAGAACACATACTACCTCCAATTGGGGATAGTTTTTAAAATAGTTTCTAGATTAAGATTGGACAAGTTATTGTTAGTCTCTTTAAGAGAAGATACACTAAATAGCAACCAAGCTAAAAAAAAAAAATATATGTTATGGTTGGACTTGGAAGTTCCATAATTATTTAAAACGTAACAAGGTTATGCCCAGGCGCTTTTCTGGGATGTAGTTCTCCGATATCATTTTTTATTTCAAGTGAATGAATTTTGATTGGGTCAGTTTGCGCGGCGGTGGGAAGCAATGGAAGTACATAGCTATTAGTTGGTGGATTTGGCTGGAAGACATTTCTAAGGTGAAGTGCAAAGACATTTGCCTTCTCCTTGTCACTGCGAGCCCAACTTCTACTATGGTCCCTTAAAGGCGTGTCTACCTTTGCAGGGGGCTTTATGCTTGCATGTGCTCTCCATAGGGGAAATTTGGTGCTTGTAGGCGATAGTTTTTCAATTTATCGGCTATGGGCTAGCTGCTCTTCTGCTTCGAGTGCCTTGCAAAGTATGCGTTCCGCAAGTTTGAGACTATGTTTTTGACACAAGCGACCAATAGTGCTTTCATTATCTTCTTGCACTCCGCTTTTCAGACTCCAGCCGATCCATGTAGCCGTTCGCTAATATACTATCTTGCTTAGGTGTTGTTATTACAGTTACCAGGTTTTGTGGAACTTTTCTTAATATTGCAAAGTCTATAAGATCGGGTAATTTCTTTGAATCTGCTGGCCACATACATACAGGACCACCCGGAGATACATAGTCAAGTTTATTTGCTTATGCATATCTCGATAATTGAAAATTAATTCGGTCCGTCAGATGAGTTACCGCAAGAAGCATTTTGTCGATTTCATTGTCTTTAAGAAACTTGGATAGCTCCACTTTGTAGCGAGGATACAAGGCGAACATTTGAATGAGAATGCCTTGCATTCTCATCTTTTCTTGCTTTGCGTTTTGCATATACGCCATAAAATCTTTCAGGGTTTGTTGTAAAGATACATGGCTTCTAAGCTACTTTGGTTTGATGATTGCTTCACTTGTTTAGTTGGCAGAGTCGGTTTAGTTCGAGTTTCGTGTGAAATTGTAGCTGCGGGTGCGGGTCTACTAGTTCCTTGTTTTAAGACGCTTGCGAAAGAATCGCCGGGGGTTGTAGTCGTTTGGACAAAAGACGATCTCGTAGCTTTGGTGATGAAGACTCCAGGAGTCGATTGCGAGGGTGCATACATATTAAGGTTCCCATTGGAATGAGCAAATTCCGTGCGCGTATTAATCCTGCTCTTCAGATCTTTGTATACTTGGCAACCTCTGTGTTTGCAGTGTGGTTACCTTCACAGTTAATGCATTTTTTGACTGATGGATCCTCCTTGTTTGCAGGGTATGAGGCCAATCAACTTTGTAAAGCGGCTGTGGTTTTTTGTCTCTGTTTATTAAATTGATTGCGGATTTGATCTTAAATCCCTTTTCTTCCAAAGCATAACCAACTTCCGTTGCAAGCACTTTTGATTCAATGCCTTTGATTACCACTTGTAGGCCTTTGGTACTTTTTTTTCAGCTCTTAAATATTTTTCGACAGCGCGATAATCTTCATCGGTGTTAGCTTGGAGCTTTGTTTCGCCTTTGCTGTCGTGTGTGTGTAGAAGTTGTTGTTGCCTATAAACGAGACAAGCTTTGTTACTGGGGACCTACAGCTGGTATCCCAAATGGAGATTGGAGGAGGCTTTGATTTTGCGGCACTTGGAGTATTTTCTTTACTCACAGCGTCAGACTGTTTAGCAAAAATTTTGAACCTATTCCCAGTTAGGGGATCTTTGCCCGCAGGTTTATCGCTTCTTTTGTTCAATTTTGGTATGTTGCCGCTTCTTTTGTTTTGCGGGCTTATTTTTCGTTTGCTCAATTGTGGATGTGTTAGTGGGAGCGCGTGCTGAGTTGACGTTGGTTTCTTCATACTTTTCTACATATGTAAGCTGACGATCTTCAAATGTATGTTAGTCGTCCAATTAATCAGATGTCCGAATGTATGAGTATATGTAATAATGAGCTAAGCCTGGTAAGTGAATGGGCCAGGAAAAACAACTTGCTGATCAACCCTAAAAAGTCAAAATTACAAAAAATACTGCAGTTGAAAGAACCTTCCTATCTCTTTGCCCTCCTAGCAAATACTTCCTCCAAAAGAACGAATAATTTAGTCATTAATTAAGCAATTCTTTTCATATTCTGTTCAGCTGTGGAATAGTTTACCACATGATTTGAAAACACCGAGAAGTGAAGCGCAATTTAAAGACAAACTTTTTAAACATCTAAAAACAATAAATTAGTTTACATACACACAAAAAACCTAATATTACAAATTCTATAAATAATTACATTAAAACAAAATTATTTCATTATCATTATCATCATCATTATCATTATGATAAGTTAGGGTACCCTTAATGTTATTTTTGGTTTTTATTGAATTTTACTTGTGTGCTTTCGTTATAAGTATTATTGTACTTTTAGCGCTAAGAAAATGTCAATAAATAAATAAATTTTTGTTGTTGATTTCGTACAGGTTGAATGGGGTGGAGTAAGCGTTACCGTACTTTTTTTTTCATTTGACGACAAGTTAATCGTCGTGGGCTGAGGAGAAGGGTTGGGGTATTGGGAGCTCCACGTCGCAGTGGTAGTGGTATGGGAGATTGCAATCGCCGTGCTGGTGGGCTCGGGAGAGACAATTGCAAAATAAGCGTTTTTTCGCTGTATGCAAAGCCGGCGATCGTCTTGCTGTTGTTGTATTTGGGCATCGAGTGGACTCTGACTCATGGTGTTGCTAGTGTACTTTGCACTTGCATTTGCTGATTTTGTAAGCGTAATCATTCAACTAATTTTATTTTTTTATAAAACAACTATTAAATATTATTGAATCCTTATGAATGTCCACTAACGTCTTTTATCGCAGGTCGAAAGTGTTTGTTTAAGCAACTGATAGAAAAACTTTCACAGCGAATAAAACCTGAGCCATCCCTAAGCGCGACTTTGATCCAGTAATCATACGATGTTGTAAACCTAGGTGTTCACCTTGATAGACGGCTCACATGGCGCAATCACAATGACTTAAAGAACTTCAAATAAAGCTTAATGCCAACAGCCTTTACTAGCTAATTAATTCCCGCTATCCACTAAAGCTGGATTATAAAGTTTTAATTATTATTTTATTATTATTATTTATTAATGGTCGACAAACAAAGGCTGTCAACAAATTTGTAAGCACGTTATAAAAAGGCTTATTTACTAAGGAGGCATAAAAAGAAAGCCTAACAAAATTACAAAATAAACTAATAACGACTCCGACTCGGTGGGGGATTTTTATTTGCCGGTCCGGCCAGCTATGCCCCGATTCACAGCCTGTTGTGGTCAGAGTCGATATTAGAGCTAACACAACCAAATATACCAAATATACAGGCCTGTTCAGTTTTTCACTTATGAATGTACATAAGCATAATAAAACATATCTGGACCTATGGCTCGCAGCTATGGGGAAATGCTTGTGCGAGCAGTGTGGACATCCTTCAAAGATTACAGTCGAGAATCCTTAGAACCATCATGGTACATTCGCAATGAGTGTATCCACAATGACCTCAGCATCCCATTGCACTATGGGTAATATTTCAATTTATCGGGTATTAATTAATAACTTTTAAAGTAAGCAAGATTTTTTGATGCGGTTTTTTTATTTTTGTTATATAAACCCTCAGAAATATTTTTGGTAAAGTGGGCGTCCCCCGAAAAAATTTAAATTTTTTTTTTTAATTTAAAATATAAATGTGCATCTTTATTTTGCGGAAACCTTTTTCTTTACAAAAAAATTAAGTAATAATATTGAAAAAACATAATTTTGAAAATTAAATACATGAATTATCAAGAATTAATCAAAATTCTTTTCGTTTTCAACTTCTTCGTCAAACTGAAAAAATGGAGCGTAAGATTCATCTTCGAACTGATTGAAAGTATTCTCTGAGTCTCCAATTTCACATGCTAAAAGGTTTATAACATCGATGGGAAGGGTAAGGGCTTTATGTTTGCGTACTCGCTTCATAAGGTTTGTCGATGATATAAGTGGATCTGACGAATCCATTGCTCTATTTGTTTTCGTTCAAAATAATTTATGTTCCTATTGCCTTTTTGCCATCTGACCATCAAATCAGTCTCTGCAAAGTTAAAATTTCTTTCCAAAATATTAGTAGAACACGCATAAAAACAAAATATTAGTACAACCAACGTATAGTACAAACCTGTATGAGTGGTATCCATTTCAAGTTTTATTCAAAATAAGCTTGCAGTTTCCAAAATAACAATTGCAGAATTGGCTGCAAAAACATTGCAGTTTTAAAGCACGTGCGTTGTACAGCAACAGCTGACTTTGACAGCTGTTAGGCTTAACATATGTCTGTTATTTAACATTTTGAGAATGGAGCTTTAAAGCTCGATAATTTCTCGAGACGTTAACATAAAAAAAATTTAAATTTGAACAACTTGAGAAAATGACTAAATACCCGATAAATTGAAATGTTACCCATAGTGCATTGGTTGAAACTGAAATAGAGGAACTTCAGCGCAAATACTCTGAGAAGCTTTTTGCCCACCCTAACCGGCAACGCATTCTCGTCTCCGAAGAAACGACAACATAGCGACTCACTTGAAGGGAAGCAGAATGCGATCTACAACCAATAGGAGATGGTTTTTAAAATAGTTTCTAGATTAAGATTTTAAAAACTATTGTTGGTCTTTTTAAGAAAAGATCCAATAAATCCCAACCAAGCATGAAAAAACAAGTAAGGGCGCTGCAGTCGAGTTTACCGACTGCAAAATACCCTGTTAAATTGTTTTCATATATCTGTTTTTAAACTTTTGAATATGAGTGTAGCTGGTTTTTGTAACAGCTATTAAATTGTCATCCTGAATGTAGGCAACATTATTTTGACCTTTAAGCGGTTCTAGTCCTGACTTACAACTGGGGGGTGCCCTTTGGGGGTGCTAATTGATTCGCTTATAACTCCGGTGTTTTTTACAGTCAGACGGACGGACGAACAGACCAGCATGGCTATATCGACTCGGCTGTTCATGCTGATCAAAAATATCAAATAAAAATATCAAAAACTTTATGGGGTCGGAAATGTTTCCTTCTCCATGTTACATACATTCGCACAACCTCATGAAGGAGATCTGCAGGTATAAAATAGGGAGTTCGGGTCAGTCTCTCATGTTTAAAACATGTTGGCCCAGTATTCTTAGTTGAGCTTGATTCTGTGCGACTCAAAATTAACCTTCTTCGGAAGGCAAGAGTGTACCGGCGAAATATTAAGCAACCGCTGTGCTTTAATATGTTAGGTATTGATTCTAAAGCTGCTTTCTATATTAATTAATAGCTAACCAAAAAAAATACGAACTATTTAAGAGGCGAAAAGCTTAAGGGATTGGCGGCAGTGTGTACTCGCAACGGTTACGTAAAAAACATGCAAGATCTGCAGGGCTGTATGAATCAATCTGGGAATGACCGCTGCCGAGCAATGTTTTGGCAAAGCAAAGCAATCGCACACGAATTTTTCACATAAATTCACATAGTCTGTTTAAAAAATAGAAGAATTTAGGTATTTGTTTGTAAAGTCAAGTATTAGATATAGATGTTATGTTAACTAAATATTATCCGTGTAAGAAACGTGGTTTGTCCCCCTATTATGCGATAAGTGCATTTTGTGTGATGGGATCGATGTTTATAGATCTGATTGCGTTGGCCATGCTGTGGGTAGAAAAAGCTAAGCTCCCTTGAAAGTGCAGTTGAGTATCTATTTATTCAGAAATTGGGACTTAATAGTAAATTTAAAACGCTAATTGGCTGCCTTTACAAACCAAAACATTATACTGAGATGTAATTGATGTAATTTTGGCATTATCCCTGGACTTTACTGACAATTTAAAAGCTGGCGATCTGAAAAGTAATGTGTTGATTAACTTTACCTAGCAGCAGTGTTCGTGGGTTATTTACAAAGTAAAATACATCGAGTTCAAAAAATGCTTAAAACAGTAAGCATTGTTATTTTCCATGTGTGTGTTATGAATGTTCCAAAATGTTTGTAATTTTAACTCGCACTTAAACAAAAAATAAAAACTTGTATATGAGAAAAATGGGAAGGCCGAAAAATGCGATACCAAGGAGCTGATCCTGCAAACGGAAGAATCGAAACAATTTGCTTGTAAGTTATGCTACAAAGAATTGGAGAATTGGTCCGAAAATATATTGAGGCATTACAAACTATTGCATATGGGTGAAAGACATCATATCGAAGCCGTCAAAAGTTGAACAACAACCCAAAATAGTTACAACTCCATATTTGAATAAATAAAATATACTTCAAGGCTGTGTATTAATGTGAGGTCATTTGTGGTATTAACAAGAAACAAATCGGTCTTGCCCATCTATGACAGAATATGCCAACGATATTAATCGCTCAGCATAAATTGTGATGCTGTAGTAGCTAAAAGCAGCCATTCACCATTCCTGTGATGAAGTATAAGTATAAGCCAGTATGAGAAGTAACTGTCCCATACACGCCAAACATCTATCTCTTACCAACTCTGAGATCTGTGCTTGCTGACTGACGAACATGGCTTTATTTTCCCCTTGATTTTAAGCAAAGTTTGTTTTGGACTACCATTTGGCATCTCTTTGGTGTCTTTACGCCATTTAATGAATTATCGGTCACTTAAGAATGTCTTGTTACATCCTTTGTGCTGTATCTATGTTGTTCATATTTGGTCATCCATGGAATATCTCGCGGTTCCTTATTAATATAACCACAGCTGGGTAGTTATGTAGTCATTTGTTGTCTTGAAAAGCGGGTTTTTAAGTTTTTAGTACTATGGAGACCTATTAACCGTGAATTGCGGTATTGCATTGATCAGATCTTGGCTTTGCTCAAAACTTTTTGTGTGCCGAACATTGCGACACTTTAAACGATGCTTTAAGACCCTGATAAATGGTGCATATATGTACGTCTTAAACGTACGAACATTCTACCCATAGAACAGGGTTCCCCAAGAATAGAGGCTCCCTGTCTCTGACATACACTTATGCACTACTTCGGCAAGCATTCGGTATGAATTGGCGAAGGTGTTCCGACCCCCGGGGCATGGCTGGGGAACACTACTTTAGAACAATGGAGAAAAGAAGAGAAGAGCACGCTAACAGGTTGAACGCAGTTTTTATTCGCCATTTGTGCCTCTTTAATCCAAATTTTGTTTTTTAATGAAAATATACACTCAAAGAATTTTATTTGTAATTTTTAGAAATTCGCCCTAAAATAGTTTTCCTTTTCTTGTTTTTAGACAATTTTTTCTTAAACTTAGAAAAAACAACCCAAAAAAGATTTTTTAGAAAACAATTTCTTAAATTTAGAAATTCGGTTTATTTTTTCTTAAATTTAGAGTCAGTTTTCTAGAGGGCGAATTCGCCGTTGAATTTAGAAAAACATACATTGCACGGACACCGTAAATAGGGCGAGTTTAGTAAAACGCCGTAAATTTTAGAAAGCACATTTCTTTAAATTAGCCAAGCCATTCAGAAATTCGCCCAAAATTATAGAAAAAAAGTCTAGAAAATCGCCCTAAATTTTAGAAAAAGAGAAAAAAAGCGAAGGGGAGATGAGAAAAATATGTACGTGTACGAGAACGTAATGAGAGAGAGAGACTCTTGTGAGTAATTGACGTGTTTTTTTGTGCTCCGCAACAATTAATTTCTTGTGTCGTTTAACGTGCCAATTTTGTCGCAAATCTAAAGTAAATAATTTTATTAGCATTGCCTGCTATCGGTTTGTGCTTTTCTTTTCAGTTGTGCATCTTAACATTGCTTATTTAGCAAATTTTATTATTGCGGCGTCTGTGCTGTGTATTTTGTTAGTGTTTTTGATTTGCTTGCTTAGCAACTCCCCCTCTTTACACAGGTTTGTGTGTGCGATCGCTTGTGCATTTCTTTTTGTGCCTAACTCCCACTCAGCTTTGTTGTTGCTCTGCTCTCAAAGCTAAGAACGCTCGATATCGAACTGCGCTCTGTGGGTGTTTTTGTTTTTGTGTTTTGTTTTGATTTTTTGATACGCGCTTTGCTCCGTTTCCCCTTTAGTTTTGAGACCCTCTGATAAATTTGGTGCATTATGTCGTGCTGCAAAAAGGCCTGCACATTTAAGAATGCAAGTGAGTCGGAACAACTTCGGTTTGTTACCTGCTGGTTGTGCGACAATAGTATGCATATTAAATGTGCCGGGCTAAGTGAAAAGGATTGTGGTGCTTTGAATTGGTCATGCCCTTTGTGCGCTGAAAAACAATTTAATTTCTCACGGATGTTTATCGACGTGAAAAATAAATTCAACAAAATGCACAATCTAACTAAGCATCTCGCAAGCGAGTTTCTCGCCAGTTCCGAGATGCTTAGTGAGTATAAGTTCGAGTCACCACCCCCGCGTCGGTTGGAGCCTCAATTTTTAGATGTGCCACCACCCGTGTCTGGCAACTCGAACCAATCTTCCCCCAATTGCACTGAAAGGTCTCCAACTATTTCATTGTCTGTCTCACCAGGCAATATGCTTGATTTGTCTCCTTTCCCCTCCCCGAATCAAGCTGTTGGAAATCGTTCAGATAATCCTCCTTCTGTCCGTAGATTCGAGCAGTCCCCATTAACGTCGACTGAACCTGTGGGCAGTGTTTCCGTCTGCGTTCCCATTCCTCCTGAACCTCCTCTACTGGCCGTGATAGCACCGCGTAAGCAAGTATTTGTGTTTAGGTTGTCTCCGGAAACTACTTGCGAGCCAATTGCAGCATACATTGCGAGCAAATGCTCAGCAAGTGTTTCTATTTCAAAGTTTAGTTTTGCTCAACCCCGTGATATCGCTTCGTTTAAGTTAAGTATTCCGTCTGAATCATTTACAATCATATGTGACACAGCATTCTGATTGCTAGATATGATTGTGCATGAGTTCAGGCAAAAAAATCCAATGAGGCCGATGCCAGTCAACTTGCCCTCATTTAGTTCATCCTCACGTGTAGCGTCTACTAGGGTTTCAAAAAACTAGTTCCGTCCGTCTGTCCTCTCATTGCCTATCAAATCGTTAGGGGCCTTTTATCTAAGCTAAATACGTTATTTTTGAACAGTACATCTTTTGAATTTGACATAGTTGCATTTTCAGAGACTTGGTTAAAATCCTCAATTTCTGATTGTGAAATTTTGTCAAATGATTTTTTTATCTATCGACATGATCGACCAGATCGCAAAGGTGGTGGTGTACTGATCGCAGTTAAGACCAGCCACAATTCCGAACTGATCATTGTTGATAAGCCTGTGGATGTTGAATTTGTTGCCGTAAAGGTAACTTTTCCATCATTTTTTTTATTTATTACTTGTTCTTATATCCCACCTTCGTCGGATATTGAAATTTATATGCACCATGTAGCCTGCATTAAAGATGTTTTAGCCCACTTACGGGACATTGACTCATTGGTTGTTGTAGGTGATTTTAACTTGCCTAACATCACATGGTCAAATCCTAATGGGTCGACTTACCTTGTACCATCAGTGTAGCATGATTTTTTAGATTGTCTGCTTGGCATGTCTCTTTTTCAAATTAATCCTGTACAAAACAATTTAAATAAATTGTTAGATCTTATTTTTGTCACTGATAGCACCAATGCCAGTGTCTCTAGGTCTCCCCCTCTATCACTACCCGAAGATTCTTACCATCCAACACTGGAAGTCTCGCTTTCAATATTTGGACCTGCCCCTTCAAATTCAAAAATCCCCAATATACCTCGTCGTTGCTTCCGTAAAGGAAACTTCACTTTGCTAAGTCAACTCATTTGTGCAACAGACTGGCCTCCATTGTACAATGCGGTTGATTTGGATTTTGCTCTTACCTTTTTCTACGAGTCTATTAATTCTCTCTTAGATATCTGCATTCCTAGTAGCGTCGCTTCCACCGCGTCACTTAATCCCCCCTGGTACTGTCCTAGGTTATCAAATTTGAAAAATATTAAATCTAGATGCTTCAAAAAGTATAAACGTACTGGTTCTGCGATTGATTTTTCTAAATATTCAATAGCAAAATCTAACTTTACACTTTTTAACTCCGAGTGCTTAACAATTATCTTGCTCGGTGCAAAATTCAATTCGCACAGGATCCAAAGCAATTCTATAGCTTTGTGAACTCTAAGCGAAGATTTTCTTCTTTACCTTTCTCTTTTTTTCTGGGTAACATAAAGGCTGGCAATGATTCCACAGCTGTTGACTTATTGGCTGATTTCTTCCAATCAACTTATTCCTCTGCCCAATATGCGAACACTTCTTATCCTTATAACATTACTTCTTCCAACTCTATATGCGATCCCGAAATTTTCGAAACTTCTCTTCTTTCATTTTTAAAATCACTAAAATCCTCATTTTCTCCCGGGCCTGACAACATTCCTAGCTGTGTGCTCAAAGAGTGTTCTAGTTCTTTATGCCAACCATTGCTAAAGCTTTTCAATCTATCACTCAAGTCGTCTGTCTTCCCATCTCTTTGGAAAGAATCTTACATTATTCCTCTCCATAAAAAGGGTGGGAAGTCGGATATTTCAAATTACAGAGGCATTGCTACGCTTTCCACCATTCCGAAATTTTTTGAAGAGATTATAACCTCCACATTGCAGCATTACTGTAGATCTATTTTGTCACCTTTCCAGCATGGTTTCATAAAGCGTCGGTCAACAAAGACCAATTTGCTCGTATTTACTTCGTTAGTTAATGATGGATTCCTTGTGAAAAGGCAAACTGATGTCATTTATATCTACTCCTCTTTAAGCTCGATCGATTAGGATTTCCCTCTTCTTTTCTGCTTTGTGCTTCGTCCTATCTAAAAGATAGAACTCAAAAAGTTCTGCTTCGTTCTAAGACTTTAAAACCTGTGTCTGTAACCTCTGGTGTACCTCAAGGTAGCCACCTGGGTCCTCTGTTCTTTACTCAATTTATTAATGATCTTCCTACAATATTATCATATTCTCGGATACTCATGTATGCCGATGAAGTTAAACTTATTCTATCTTTCAACAACCCGGTTCATTCTATTGGATTGCAAGATGATCTTAACTCCTTGCAATCTTGGTGCTTGGTAAATCATTTGCATCTGAATTGCTCCAAGTGCATGTTTATGACTTACCATCGATGCAAACCATTTCTGGTTTCCTATACGATTGGTAATGAACCGTTGCAACGTATTTCGTCTGTCGTTGATCTTGGAATTCTGTTTGACCCCAAATTGAGTTTTAATCACCATATCTCCACCATTGTTAACAAAGCGAATGGTGTACTTGGATTCATTTAACGTTGGTCAAATGAGCTTAATGATCCCTACACCACTAAACTTCTTTATACAGCTTTAGTCCGTCCCGTGCTTGAATACTGTTCATCCGTATGGTGTCCGCAGTATAAAAAGGTATATGCGGATGTGCGGATCAGTATGTGCGGATCGTATTGAATCATTTCAGAAACAATTTTTGCTTTTTGCCCTTCGTGGCCTAAATTGGGACCCTAACCTCCGTTTGCCATCGTACTCCAGAAGACTCTTGCTTATAGACCTTCCTTCGCTAGCTAACCGTAGAACCGTCTTAGGTGTTTCATTTCTTCACAAGTTAATTATCGGTGATGTAGATTCTTCTGAACTCTTACGTCGCCTTAACTTCTCTGTTCCTTCTAGGCCAACCAGAAACTTTTTTCCTTTAATCTTGTCTAGATGCACAACTGATTATGCCCAGCATAATCGATTTCGGGTTTTATGTCAAGACTACAACGATCTATATCACCTCCTCTCAACAGATCTCTCTCTTCTCTTTAAAAACGTCCCTTTACACTTATCTCCGTGAAAATCTCTGACCACTCCCAGCTGTGAATAGGGGCATAGCTTGCCGGACTGGCTAATAAATCTTCCCCCAACGGGTCAGAGATTTTTCGGTTATACTTTTAGTTTTAATATATTTTTAATTTGTGATTTTAAATATTTTATTTTTTTTTTTTGGCAATCTTCCATTTTATCTTTAATTATAGTTTTATGCCTTTTTTCCTCTATGTATTTGTAAGCCTGCATTTTCTTATTCGTTTTTTCTTACCTCTTCACATCTCTACAGGCCTGTTCCGGGCTTCACATAATTTATTAAACTTCAAATGAAATTAAATTCGAACGATTTTGTGTTCGCTGTTCTGGTATTCGACTTGCAATTTGACTGTTTCATTTCCAAATTGTTTTTCTTATAACAACTCGCTGAACTTAATCAGTTGGATGCAACAATCAAAATACAAACTCTGCAATAGCTTAATATAGCTGTTTAATATCTCGCTTTATTTTAATAGCACTTAATGAAAATTACGAACTTACATCTGAGTTCACATGCTCCAAGCAATGGGAATTCAAATCGAGTAATTCAATCAAATTATGAAAACCAGAACAGGTAGCCAAGTCGAAATAGAGATAATTTAATGTAAGTGAAAAACTGAACAGGCCTGTATATTTGGTATATTTGGTTGTGTTAGCTCTAATATCGACTCTGACCACAACAGGCTGTGAATCGGGGCATAGCTGGCCGGACCGGCAAATAAAAATCCCCCACAGAGTCGGAGTCCTCATTAGTTTATTTTGTAATTTTGTTAGGCTTTCTATTTATGCCTCCTTAGTAAATAAGCCTTTTTATAACGTGCTTACAAATTTGTTGACAGCCTTTGTTTGTCGACCATTAATAAATAAATAAAAAAAAAGAACGTCGCCTTTGTCAATTCCGGAGGACATTCATCATCCTACATTACAAATATTTTGTGAGCTGGATATACCGAGCACCACTTCTCCTTCTACCCCACCCATCCCTTCATTTTGCTTTCGAAAGGTCGATTTTCTACGCCTCAACGATTCTTTATCAAGGGTCGACTGGTCTTTCTTAGACGCATCTTAGGATATCGAACAATCCACCAACGCATTTTACGATACAGTTTTTAGAGTTTTTAACGAATTTGTGCCCCTTCGGATCCCTCCCGCTCGCACACGTGCCAAGGTTCACGAGAAGTATATCTAATTTTAAAAATATTAAATCTCGACTCTACAAAAAATTTAAAAAATCTGGATCCTGAGTGGATTTTGCCAAATATTTAGTGGCACGATCTAAATTTATGGTTCTTAACTCTTAATGCTATAGGAGCTACTTGGTAAGATGCAAGTTGAGCTTTCAGGTTGACCCAAAGAAGTTATACAGCTTTGTTAGTGCTAAGCGAAGATCCTCTCAGCTTCCGCCCTCCCTTTCCTTAGATAATATAACAGCTGATAACAACTCTGATATTTCCAATCTATTTGCATCATTTTTCCAACGTTGCTACTCCTCATCGGCTAATAATTTTGTCTCTACTTATCCTTACTCGGTGGCAAACTCCAACAGCATTGCATGCCCGGTGGTAGATGTAGATACCGTGCTATCACTAAGCACTTATATATAGAGCCTTCAAACTGGGTTTTTTTTGGTTTCACTTCTCACGTTGAGATTGCGACCCCAGCGCCCGATCGTAGACACCCGACCGCAACCCCGAGTGAGCGGCAGCTAGCAGAGAGCACCAGAGAGCAGAGGCTTTTTAGTGCCCGTTCAGCCCCAAAACGAGACGCACGACGTGAATTGAGCGCTGTCATTTCACTTCTGTGTGTATCTCACGCCAATGCACACATTGTTGTCGTAAAAATGGGCAGTGGTGCCAAACTTCACTCCTATTCCTTAGCACAAGACGCAAACTCAAGAAGAATGGCAGAATGGCATGCACCTGCTACCGAGATTGCTTCCATTGATTTTTAGTAAAGCAAAATATTTTTTATTTAAGATTTCTTATTATATTATATTTATTTTGTTAATTGTTGTTCTATTAATTATATACGTAAGTAAATAATTGTGGGCTTATAAATTTTTTTTTTTATTTATTAAATTTATTAAAAAAAAAAACCAGCAAGATTGCAAATAATACATTAAATACTGCGCTGTTTAAACCAATACAATAATACAATTTAGATTTTTGTGCTTTTGGCATTCAAATAATTTGGCCAATTTTGACCTAAATCAAGGGACTATATCGGAAAGCCCCTTTTATGTGTTTGTAAGAAGAATAAGAATTGTAAGATAACTGTCAATTTGCAAATGTGTGTGAGTAAGTTTTGGGTATTATTGTATTGGTTTAAACAGTGCATTATTAAATGCATTATTTGTAATCTTGTTGCTTTTTTTTTTAAATAAATTAACTGTTGGAATAAATAAAAAAAAAATTTTATAAGCCCACAATTATTTACTAACAAAATGTATATAGTTAATAGACCATCAATTAACAATATAAATATAATTAGAAAGCATAAATAAAAAATATTTTGCTTTACTAAAAGTCAATGGAAGCAATCTCGGTAGCAGGTGCATGCCATTCTGCCTGCCTGCCAGCTGGTGTATTGCCATTTGAGTTTGCGTCTTGTGCTAAGGAATAGGAGTGAAGTTTGGCACCACTGCCCATTTTTACGACAACAATGTGTGCATTGGCGTGAGATACACACAGAAGTGAAATGACAGCGCTCAACTCACGTCGTGCGTCTCGTTTTGGGGCTGAACGGGCACTAAAAAGCCTCTGCTCTCTGGTGCTCTCTGCTAGCTGCCGCTCACTCGGGGTTGCGGTCGGGTGTCTTCGATCGGGCGCTGGGGTCGCAATCTCAACGTGAGAAGTGAAACCAAAAAAAACCCAGTTTGAAGGCTCTATATATAAGTGCTTAGTGGTATAAGCAACGTGACTTTGCACTTTTGGAAAATCTACTCCCAAAGTCGGAAAATGGGCGGAAAACTGTTGGATGCAACTTTTTTGTTTTTCATTTGATCAGGCTCAAATTTATCTTCAGAGATCTATATGAAAATTCAACAATGACTGCATACCAGACTTCCGGAAAATTCACCGCCCAGTATGGAAATTGGGTGGTAAAGGTTGAATAAGTTGAAATTTAGATCCGAGGGATTAGCTCCAAACTCATTTCCGAAGTTACTCATAAAAAAATTATAAGCAACGAGACTTTGCACTTTTGGAAAATCTACTCCCAAAGTCGAAAAATGGGCGGAAAACTGTTGTATGCAACTTTTTTGTTTTTCATTTGATCGGGTTCAAACTCATTTTCGAAAATTCAACAATAACTGCATACCACACTTCCGGAAAATTCTCCTCCGAACAGGTTTAAACTCATTTGTAAAGATCTATAAATAAATTCAACAAATACTGTATGCTATTCTTCCGGAAAATTAACCAAACTGGGTGGGTAATGGGTGGTCAAGGTTGTATGGGCGAATAATCAGCTCCAAGAGATTAGCTCCAACCTACTTTTCAAACCTACACTTAAATAAATACGGACTATATAGCTGTCCAATTTTTGAAAACCTTCTAACAAAGTCTACTGCTGAATGAAACTGTTTAGTATTTCATACGATCAATCTCAAGCTCTTTTTCAAGATCTATATGAAAATTCAACAATGATAGCTTACTATTCTTCAGAAAAATTCAGTTCGTTGGTAGAAAATTGGTGGTCAAGATTGTAGAAAAGTTTAGTTCTCAGCTATTAGCTTCAAATGTATTTTATGAGCTACATTCAAAAAAAGTACGGAATGCGTGACTTTAAATATTTTTAAAATCAACCCACAAAGTTACAAAATATTCGGAAAGTTGTTGTAAGCGACTGTTTTGATCTTCATTTGATCAGCTCCATGAACATTTTGAAAGCATCACATTATAAAATATTACCGTCATGATTAATTAGTAACAAATTGATGCAAAGCGAGCGAAGCCGCTGGTAAATAAAGCTAGTTATTTATATAAAAATTAAACAAATTTTGGTGTAATACACAAATAACATGGCATGTAAGTAAACAAATTCCTTTGTTTTTAATGATTATTTATTAAGTAATCATGGTGCACGTCTGTGCTCTTGACTTGACTCAGACTATCGGCTTGTTTCTAGAATCATTAGCGACAGCGGTTAGGCGAGCTCTAAGAATCCTTCGTGGCAGCGGTAACTACTGTTTTGGTAGTCCATTCTAGGAACTAACGATATCGGCCAAGCCTCCACTCTGGTTTCTGCAACTTACGTGCAGCTGCGTTACTGCTCGAGCACTAGGCCTATTCTTAGAGCTAGCAGTCAGCGTGATAACTTGTAAACACATTTTGTTGCAAGGATACAACAACACAAAGCGTACACAGTTGAGTATGTATTCATTTTTTGCTATAGAGCAGAAAACCCCACCCCAAGTACAAAAGCAAAACAAACAAAAATCGACATCCGCGAAGAACCCTAAGCATCAAGAGTACTTTGCAGAGAACTCACACTGATAACGGCTCACCTCTTATGTTGCATTATTGCCCGAAGTGCTGAAAAAAATGTGACCTTATTGCAAACTTCAAAAATATCATCTAAAAATATATGATTTTAAAGAAAATCTAAATTAGTTGACGGAGTCACCCTTTTTGTGCACCTATTTGATTTAGATTTTGTGAACAGCTGGCAGTGTGACCGTTCAGCTAATTAGCCATGGGCGCTAAATCAAACAAAGGCGCGAAAGCAAAACATGCCAACATGCAAATTATTTCTCATAGCTTCTTAAATAATAGCTGCGTGGCAGAATATGTTATTTTATTATGTACACAATGTTACAACGGTAAATGCAATCACTTACGTATTGGATTACGGTGAATTGTAGTCACCTTTGCTATTTGGCAGATCATAAACGAAAGAGGCAGGTCGATATTGTGAAAGCAATTCTCATTTAAAACATACTAATCGAATTGCGCAGATATGGAATCGCGAACAAGTCAAGCACAAGCAGTAAAAACTGGAGCACCTATGTCTCCGTCCACTTTAGGCCACTAGTCATTATTTGCTCTAAAGAGACTCGATTGATTTCTAAAAACCATTAAATAAAAATGTAGTTAGTTAATAAAACTTTGGAGCAACAAGGTGTAATATTCTTCTTAATTTCAACAACGGATTTTAAACTAACTCCAAGCGCGCCATGAAAGAACTGTCACACCAAATCGAAATCAATTTTAAATCATATCTATATCAGCTGCAATGCTGATTTTAAAAATCTTTCAGTTTGACCCAAATTTCCCCGCTTACTTTGGGTCCACTAGACAATTTGTATGGAGCAGCTGTGAACAGCTGATTAACGAAATCTGAATCAAATCTAAGTCAAATCTAAATCGCTTTCAGGAATACTACTTATATTAAATGGAAAAAATTCTGGATCAAAAACAACAACTCCAATTGACGATTTTACCAATGTAAAGTGTTGCGTAGCAAAAGAAAATGGTGGAACTATTTTTCTAGACGCCGCTGGAAGAACAAAAAAAAACCTTTCTCATTAAACCTTTTCTTGGTGAAATTCGAATTAATAATAAAAAAGCAATAGCTATGGCTTCATCAAGTATTGCAGCAACATTGCTTGATTGCGGCCGTACCGCCAATTTAGCTCGGAAACTGCCCATTAATATATTATAATATTATCCGACATTATCTTGACTTTCTTTCTGGTAACTGTCTGATAACACTAGTTTACAAATTAATAAAAAATTTCGCGATCCCGGACATTTGGCGGTATTTCATAAAACCCTCCGCTGATTCCAAAATTCCAGAAATCGCGAAAAAGCTAGTTTTTTTATTGTAAAAAAAGGTTCCTCTCTCAAAATGTGTATATCTTCAGTTTTAGCCTGTAGATTTTAAAAAGGTCGAAAACATTAGACAGAGAAATGAATGCCCTGTTAATCATTTATACATCACATTTTAATCCGTTGGTAAAATTCGCGGCTATTAAGGTGTTAATCGGCAACTTTGCTTTAAATTTATCACTTTTTGAAAAAAAGGTAGATTTTAATTGCGATTCTCTCCATGAAAATAATTCTCCAAAATTAATTTTTTTTCGCTGATCATCATAGAAACATCCATTACAATTCTAATGCCTTGTATTTCACTTAAACCCGTTGAAGAATAAATAAGTTATTGGCACTTAAGTACGAAATTGAAGGTTTAAAGTTCATACAAATAGACTTAGCTTCAATGATTTTTTGTTCATCATAGGAGGCATAGTTACTTTTATTTTCAAGGGCTACTATGTGCTGTCAGATTAATTCTGTGTCTGCTGTAGTTTTTGTTATTCAAAATTGAAAAATTAGTGCAAGAAGTCGAGTCAAATAAATTCAGAACCAATGCCAAAACCGAAAGCAAAACGGTTCTGTTTTTTAATAGTAAAACTCTTTAGACACTTGTAAATTTGAGAATCGATTCTGTAAGATATGTTTTATACGACTTGCAGATTTCGGTTTGCATCCATGTATTGTATCGAGATCTTTGGAATAATAAAGAAGTTATTGGCCTTTAAGTACCAATATCGAATTTTTCTGCTTTTATTAAATTGCATGAGAAGTTTATTTCTTATTAGGTGTTTTAAAAGTGCGACAATTTTGATTGACTTTTTCTTCTTGGGGAAATATTATTTTCTCTAATAAGAAACCAACAATAGTCTCCCAATCGCTTCGTCCCAATAACCTTTATATCGCCGCTCCATATCTTTAATCTGCTGATGAAAGCGCTCCCCATGCTCATCACTCTCATCATCAAGATTATCCGGGAAAAAGTTTAAGTGGGAGTGAAGGAAATGAATTTTCAGAGACATGTTCACACCTATTTTAAAAAAATCTAGTTAGTTAGTTATAAAATTAGAAAGTACAACAGTTGTTACCTATTTTCTTGTAGTTTTTAAGCAAGCCTTCGATGGTTTCCTCATAGTCGGAACTTCGCAAGTTGCCTAAAAAGTTAGAAACCACTCGACAAAATGAGTCCCATGCATTAGCCTCAGGAATTGTTAAGGTCGATCTAAATTTGGTGTCTCCAATTAATTTTTATACTCTGTACCGTAGGTACACAGTATTATAAGTTTGTGCAAAAGTATGTAACATCAAGAAGGAAGCATCTCCGACCCCATAAAGTATATATATTCTTGATCAGCATCAACAGCCGAGTCATGTCCGTCATGTCCGTCTGTCCGTCTGTCTGTCTGTCCGTCTGTCTGTCCGTATGAACGCATAGATCTCAGAGATGGTAAGAGATAGAGTTTTGACATGTATGGGACATATGCTTCTTTTGTATGCAGGCAGATCAAGTTTATTTTCAGTTTTGGAAACGCCCCCTGCCGCCCCCGCAATTTAGAAACGTTATATCTCCTACAGTTTTAAAGATAAGTGGGTTGTTCCTTCTAGATATATTTAGTAATAAGGATAACTTATCGATCAGCCAAAGGAATGGTGAAGATTGGATGAAAGTTTTCGAGTTATAATCAAAAGACTGTTCGCTGCTGCAGCGCGGAAGCGGCGCTGCTTTCAGCTGCTACTGCAGCATCAAAATTTATGCTGAGAGTTTAATTTCGTTGGTACAGAGTATGTTATAGTCGGGCTTGACCGACTTTCTTTCTTGTTTTATTTGCGGTCCCACAAATATACCTTCTTTTATTTTTGCGTCGGATATATTTGGAAATTTTCTTTTTAAGTAATCAAAAGATGCGCCAGATTTTGGTAAAGCTTTCACAAAATTTTTATGAAGACCTGGCTTTATATGCCAGGGGGCAGAATTATTTGTTCTTTTTCAATTAATGCCTTGAATTTAACGTTGTGTTGCCCAATGATAAATTCTGCTCTGGTAGGCCAAATTTTCTGAGCATAATGCAGCCTATGAGCCGGACTATCCCATTTGCAAAGGCAAAACATTTGTTTTGTGTAACCCTGCTGCAGGCCAGAAAGCATTGCAATAACTTTAAGGTCTGCACAAATTTTCCACTTATGATCTTCATATTTGGTTAGTTTTAAAACCAAGGCCATCGACTCATAAGATTCTTTTAGATTAACACCGTGCGCCAATGGAATGGAGGGCTTATTGTTTCCTTGATGCAATAGTACAGCTTTCAGGCTCAACTTACTGCTATCAATAAAAAGCCGCCAATCACAAGGATCACACTGCTCTCCAAATTCTTCGAATAATCCATGGATATTGTGGCAATAGCAGACACCTCCATTTTTTGTGTATAACTTCGAAAATTGCAAATGTCGGTCTCTGTGAAAAGAACATTTTACATCAGATGTCAACATTTTTCTTTCCAGCAAGCGTGATGCCAATATTTCTGATTTTTCCTTTGACAGATCTAGATCTCTTATTAAGTCGTTAAGTGCGGACTGTGTGAAGAGGAGTGGAGTAATATTAACTTCCGCATGACTCATGCTAGATTCTGTTGATGAACTAGGATTGTTAAGCTCATGGTGCTTTCTTGGACAAACAGGTCGTACAAGCGAAGGTATATGTGGAACTGGTTTTGTGAAAGAATCCACTTGGGGATGTTTGACATTTCGAAAACGTCCACTTAATTTTACTGTTGTCAAGCAGAAATAGCAATCTGTAACGTGGGATTTTGCCTCTCTCCAAACTGCCGGTACATCAAAAGCCAGGAAGCGCCTATTATACCAAAATATTAAAGAAAAGTATTATAGTAGTATTCATATTTGGGCATTTCCGAAAAAAGGTCTAACCGGAGTCAATTTGTAAAGTTGCGCCAACGCAATTGAAAAAATATTCATTATATAGTCCACATGTGTACCTTTAAGAATATGTTAAGAACATTCTCTTATGACCACCAATATCAGCACAAATGTTCACCTACTTTAAACAAATATATTTTTTTTCACAAAAAATCGATTTTTAAATGGCCATAAAATAACTTTACACTAAGAAAAAGGGTTGCCGACCTATACCAACTTTTTACTTGACCAATTTTGTACACTCTTATATTAAAACAGACTAAAAAACTCTTTGGGTTTGTAATTTATTTGAGTGTTTAAATTGTGCAACGTAAGTAACGAAAAATAGGGTTTTTTAATTTCACGAGTAAAATACGCTACTTTAATTGCAACTAACTAGCTGTTTACACATAGCTTTTTATTCTCTTTAAGCTGCAAAAATTGGGTGAAAATACCTCGCCGCTCAAGAAATATTTCACTTTCAATTCTGTAACAAAATACAAAACAGGCACCATTTCTTAGCCTTGGGAGGGAGTATCATCCAAAATGGGAGATCGAATTGCAATTATGTCACCTAAATCAGCACGCATCAAGGAAAAATATATGGACATCGAACAAAATACAGCAGTATAAAAAAATAAATACGAACTACACGTATTTTTTGGATATATTGTCATTAATAGTCAAGGATTTGTGGTTGAAAAATCCGGTTGGCATCAAGAAAAAAAGGGAAAAACGAAGACGAATTCCGAGCGGGCTAAACAATTTAGAGATAAATTTAAAAAAAACGAGATTGACTTGACGACCTACAGGACTAAAGAAGCTGCAAGATTGCGAATATACAGGGAAGCACTTAAAAAAAGGATAGTGCATAATACATTGCTAAAAAATAGATTAAAAGAAGATTGCAAGAGACTGGTCAACAATCATCGACAAAGAAAGGCAAGGGTAAATGAAGCAAGCTCGCTGATAAGTCCATACAGGTGCAAGCAGACACTATGCAAAGCAGTGGTCAAAGTAGAGAAAGCGATGCCGAAAGACTCCGAAAGAAAAATTGCCGTTGTGAATGCATTAACCCGAAAATATATAAATACAGACAAAAAAGCTGCCCGGGATAGAAATGAAGATGATGAGGACGAGGACGCAAAACTTATTCAAAGCTTTTATAATAGAGATGACATTTCTGTGCAAGCTGCTGGAAGAAAGTCGACCGTGCTATCTAAATTTACAAAATTACCTATAGCCAAGCGGATTATGATACTAACGGTTAATCACTGTTAGTCAATTTGTTGTACGAGGGTAACCAACAAAATTCCATATAAAAAATCCAAATAATAAAAAAGTTCGAACAGGCCAAAACTCGCGACTGTGAAGACTATGCATGCAGATTTGGCGAGGTACTACTTTACTGTCGAAATCGGTAGAAAAGTTCCTCCGTCTTAGGAATCTTTATTACCCCAAATCACAGCTTCCTCATCCTAGCCACAAGTGTGAACCCCTGCTTTTCATGATTAAACGTCATCAGCGAAGGGAGAGGGGCTAATAAATTTACCAGTGTGGTCAATTATGAAAACGAGGCTTCTCACCCTCACCGTTTTCTACCTTATTTATACATAGTAGTGGAAAATATTGTAACGTACGTAACGTAACGTACGAGCAACTAAAATCATCCATTGTGGGCGAACGAGTTAATTAAATGTGCTCACCAAGACGGTTTTGGAATCGTTGAGTATTTCTCTATTTTTTATGCCTTAACTATTTTCTTGATTATAATGCAAAAATCGCTGAAAATAAAGAAAATGTATGTGATTTCAAATACAACTTCCCATTTGTGTAACGTACGAACGGCACCTTAATCAGCCATTATTTCATTGTTAAAGCAGACTGACCAAAACTTTTTTTCATTATGTAAAAGTACTCTCCAAGCGCTATATACCACTATGTTTAGATGAGTGATAAATCGCTTAACTCGTCAGATATGAGCAAAAATATGCGTACGAATGTAACGTATGTAACGCAGGAAATGCCCCTATACACACTTTGCGTCTGCCTTCCACATCGTCAAAGTGGTTCTACATGTATTGCATAAAACACTTGGGGTCCACAACATATCAACACTCTTAGGTGAATATCCAAAATACAAGCGATAAGCTTCTTGCAACGTTGTTGAAAATGGTCTCGGAGTCGAAAATATATAACGTCCGCAAGCGTAACAGAACTTTTTTGGATCATTTCTGCATCGAATTTGACGGCTTTCAGCACTCATTTTCAATTTTCAAAATAACAAACACTACCACAGCCACAGAATAAATCTGACAGTACATAGTAGCCTTTAAAAATAAAAATTTGAATGTTAACTAAGCCTCCTATGATGAACAAAAAATCATTGAAGCTAAGTCTATTTGTATGAACTTTGAACCTTCAATTTCGCACTTAAGTGCCAATAACTTCTTTATTCTTCAACGGGTTTAAGTGAAATACGTGGCATAAGATGGATGTTTCTATGATGATCAACGAAAAAATTAATTTTGGAGAATTATTTTCATGGAGAGAATCGCGATTAAAATCTACCTTTTTTTTCAAAAAGTGATAAATTTAAAGCAAAGTTGCCGATTAACACCTTAATAGCCGCGAAGTTTACCAACGGATTAAAATGTGATGTATGAATGATTAACAGGGCATTCAATTCTCTGTCTAATGTTTTCGACCATTTTAAAACCTTCAAGCTAAATCTGAAGATATACACATTTTTAGAGAGGTACCTTTTTATACAATGAAAAAACTAGCTTTTATGCAATTTCTCGAAAACGTCCCCGCCAAAAAATTATTGGTCTTGATTTTTGGAATCAGCGGAGGGTTATACATATGAAATGACTGTCAAATGACCGGGATACAAAATGCTGTAAACTAGTGTAGTTTTTATGGTATTAATTTGTTATTGTTACTTACATAGCAAACTGTTCATCGTAGAGTGGAAAGCGACTTTTATTATGAACCGCAGTTTTCACTGGAGACACCCCGTTAAAACGACTAGTTGGCATAAAATGAGCTTTGACAAAAGAATCAACGGATCCGTTCGTATCCATGGGAACCAAATTTCGTGCATTTAATATGTTGAGCTAAAAAGACAATTATAAAAACCGAGAACGATCAATTATTAAATACTCACTAATAAACCGGTTTCTATAAACTTAGCAGTTATTGTAAGCTGGCCATAGTTGGACGAAGCTTGCTCTTTTTGATATCCAAATCGCTCGACATAATACTGGTGAATTAAATCTGATGTTTCCAGCGCATGAAGTTCCAGTGTGCTTTCAATATCCGATAGAATGTTGAAATCTGAAGTAACAGCGGTGCCCATCTTAAAGCAAGATATCATTGTTCGAAGAGTGTCTCTTAGGTTTTGAAAAAAAGCTGGAGGACGGCGTTTCTAAGGAAGGAATTAAGGTCACGTAGCTGCTTTGATTTTTTTCATAAAGAAACACTTACATCTAAATTAGAGTGTATAAGGTCATACATGATCGTTGACAATAGTTCCCAAATGCCGTCTAGGACACGATTGAAGTTGACTTCGTTAAGAGTGTCAAAAAGAGTACTCAAAGATCCTTCTAAATACATCATCAGTCTATCCATAGAGTTAGAGTCTTTATGAATCACCTCTGAGCCTTCTGCTAAGTATCGTTTGATGGGTGGTGCCATTTTACATACAACGCAATCAATCAGCTCGACAATTTGATTTCGTTCTGTATCGAGAGCATTTTCTACAACAGCCTTGATTGTAGAAGCACAGCGTTCAGCCTCCAGGTTTGTTCGATAATCTCCCAATCTTTTGATGACATCATCAGTGCCAAGCTCCTAGGAAAAATCAATTAGAATCGTAAATTATTTACTTAGAGGATGTATATCGCCGTTATAGTGATTGATTCAGGGGCGGCAAGCCCCAAAAAATATCAGGGAACAGACAAGGTTGAGTGATCACACAGTTTTACAAATAAGGAAAAACTTTTGTCTAAGAGATATAAATTTTCCTTATGCATTTTTGGGCGTCGAACTTACTAAAATTAAGTAGCCTATTTAATTAAAGTTCTCCTATATATATACTTCTCTAGTTTTAATACTCTGTACCAAAGATACAGATAGTATGTATATTAAGTTTGTGCAAAAGTATGTAACAGCCAAAATAAAGCATCTGCAACCCCATGAAGTTAGAATATTCTTTATCAGCATCAACAGTCGAGGCAATATAGCCGTGTCCGACCGCCCGCATGGACGCACTGATCGCAGAGATAAGCACTGTGTAAGAATTCGAAAATAACATCTTACATTATTGTGAACAGAAGAGTTACTATTAAAAACTTATTTTAAAAATTTTAGCGTTTTACAAATCGATAACTAGAAGATGGAAAGGGCGATCTACAGAAGCTACAGAATTAAGGAATATTACTGTTTTGTGAAAATGTATAATAGGGGTATTCCTGCAAGTAATTTTGATTTTAATTTCGGTGTGACCAGATAAACTGCACAAAGTGCCGAAAAAACTGTCAAACAAAACAAAATCAAAATCGAAATCAACCTCAACCTCGAGGCTGATTTTGATTTTTCTTTCCGACTGCTTTTTGAAAATAAACTTTTTGTAGTTTACAATTACATTTCATGTGTTTTCCTACAATTTTTTACTCATATGAGATTGCTTAACATATTAAAGTATTTAAGCAAAGGTCTATTGACGCGAAATCGAACAAATCTGATGAAATAGTCGCCGCCAAAAACAAAAGAGTTTTAGGAATTGGTGTTGGACTTAATTAAAGATGCGCCTGAATCGCTCTAGGTAAACTTATGTAATCTAAATTGTTTCTTTTTATTTCATTATTTTAAATGTAATTTATTGCAGAAACCGCACATAAGTTTTATTTTCGTTTGATTGCTATGTCGGAAGCTTTTAAGGACGTAAAGCCACTCGTTCTAAAGAACAAAATGCGGAGTATGAGGAACATGGAGAAGTAAAACAGGTGCCGGTCTGTTATCCGAAAGTGAAGACCGCACCGTAGCAGGTATGAAAAAAGTAATTAAACTTACTTGAAGTTTTCAGTTTTATATCCAAAATATAAAGATTACATGGAAAAGATATGCCCAAATTTTGACTTGATTGAACAAGTCTACGGACAAAGAAAAAATATTGAACCGCCATAATCGACTCCGAAAATAGCGAAATATTGCAGGGATATGAAGAATTCGTAGAGGGTCTTCAGAATGCGGAAAATTTGGAGGAGTCCGACCCCATGACTGAATTTCAACCTAGTTCATCAAATCGGTCATTACGGGCATCATCGTAACCTGCACATTTTGGAGTACGTTCAACTCAGAAGAAGGATTCACTTCTTAATTTGGAGGTTTCCATGCAAGAACAAAAATGTAAAGTGGATGAACAGTTGTTGGGCATGGAGAAACATAAGCTAGTATGGGAGAAAGAAAAAATTTAAATGGAAATGATGACGAAAAAATAACTAAAGGCAATAGAACTAAAACATCAAAAAGAAATGGAGCAATTGGAAATTGATAAGGAAATCATAATATTTGTGGCAACTAAAATATAAAAATAATCAGTAATTTGTTAAAGCAAAATGTATATTACAAAAATCGTTTCATAAAAAAAATAAAAAATAGGTTCTGCTTGGTAGGTTAGGGAATTTTTGCTTCAGCAGACACGGTCTATAAAATAAGCTGTGGTTTTGGTCCGCCTGTTGCATTCCAATTTCAATCCGGAAGGAACCCATAGCCATATCTTTAAAAACGGTTGAAGATATTTATCATATGCCATGTCTGTTTACCCTCATAAAGTGTTGAAAGCGGCTCTCGTCCACATTTGGCAGCACATGGGATGTAAATTGCTTGCATTTAGGAATAAAATGCTTTATGTTGGGGATGCCAAATCGCTAAAGTTCTCCTTGAATACAGTACATTAAAAGTTCTTTATAAATTTCGCCCTGTCTTATCCTCGAACGATCTGCAGTTTTATATAAAACGTTAAAAAAAAACATAGAGAAGTAAGATTTCAACGAACCTATGGAAAGCTGCGAAAAACTCCAAAGTAATGTACTCCGCGAGTATGCAATTTTTAATTGTTTGAAATAACGCTGTTTTACCACTTTTATTTGGCATTTTGCGGGGCTTTGTTAAAATCATTTTTTTCTTATATTTGTATTCAGTCAAGCTGATAAAATCAACATGTATTTGAGGTCGTTCATGCAAAGTGATTTGATTTTGTTTTGTTTGACACTTGTTTTGGCATTTTCTGTAATTTATCTGGTCACACCTAAATTAAAATCAAAATCAGAATCAAAATCACTTGCAGGAATACCCCTAATATCTCAGAAAGTTGACAACCTGGAGCCAGTCACAATTAATGTTTTTCAAATTATCTAGTGTCTTGTTTCCCAAAAGTCTTTATTTGTTCTTAATCTTAAATAGTTCAACTTTAAAATTTTTAAAACCGGGGCTGAAAAAATTTTGTATAATTTTTATACTTTCTACCGTGGGTACACAGTATTATAAGTTTGTGCAAAAGTATGTAATATCAAGAAGGAAGCATCTCCGAGCCTATAAAGTATATATATTCTTGATCAGCATCAACAGCCGAGTCATGTCCATCATGTCCATCTGTCCGTCTGTCTGTCCGTATGAACGCACAGCTCTCAGAGATGGTAAGAGATAGAGGTTTGACATGTATGAGACATATGCTTCTTATGTCTGCTGGCAGATCAAGTTTATTTTCAATTGTGGCCACGATCCCTGCCGCCCCCGCAATTTAGAAACGTTATATCTCCTACAGTTTTAAAGATAGGTGGGTTGTTCCTTCTAGATATATTTAGTAATAAGGATAACTTATCGATCAGCCAAATGAATGTTGAAGATTTGATGAACGTTTTTCGAGTTATGATCAAAAGACTGTTCGCTGCTGCAGCGCAGAAGCAGCGCTGCTTTCAGCTGCTACTGCATCATCAAAATTTATGCTGAGCCTATAATTTCGGTACAGAGTATGCTATAGTCGGGCTTGACCGACTTTGTTTCTTGTTCTTATATTTGTATTCAGTCAAGCTGATAAAATCAACATGTATTTGAGGTCGTTCATGCAAAGTGATTTGATTTTGTTTTGTTTGACACTTGTTTTGGCATTTTCTGTAATTTATCGGGTCCACCTAAATTAAAATCAAAATCAGAATCAAAATCACTTGCAGGAATACCCCTAATATCTCAGAAAGTTGACAACCTGGAGCCAGTCACAATTAAAGTTTTTCAAATTATCTAGTGTCTTGTTTCCCAAAAGTCTTTATTTGTTCTTAATCTTGAATAGTTCAACTTGAAAATTTTTAAAACCGGGGCTGATACCATTTTGTATACTTTTTATTCTCTGTACCAAAGGTACAAAGAGTATAATAAGTTTGTGCAAAAATATGTAACATCCAGAAGAAAGCATCTCCGACCCCAGAAAGTATATATATTCTTCATCAGCATCAACAGCCGAGTCGATATAGCCATGTCCGTCTGTCCGTCCGTCCGGCCGTCCGTCTGTCTGTCTGTCCGTATGAACGCACAGATCTCAGAGATGGTAAGAGATAGAGTTTTGACATGTATGGGACATATGCTTCTTATGTCTGCAGGCAGATCAAGTTTATTTTCATTTTTGGCCACGCCCCCTGCCGCCCCCGCAATTTAGAAACGTTATATCTCCTACAGTTTTAAAGATAGGTGGGTTGTTCCTTCTAGATATATTTAGTAATAAGGATAACTTATCGATCATCCAAATGAATGGTGAAGATTGGATGAACGGTTTTCGAGTTATGATCAAAAGACTGTTCGCTGCTGCAGCGCAGAAGCAGCGCTGCTTTCAGCTGCTACTGCAGCATCAAAATTTATGCTGAGCGTATAATTTCGCTGGTACAGAGTATGCTGTAGTCGGGCTTGACCGACTTTCTTTCTTGTTTCATCAGGTTAAGAATCTAAACATAAGTCCACGATCCCACGACCCACACATAGTGATAGATGCATTTGCAAAAACATAAGTAACCTAGCTGATAAACGCATGTCAATGATCAAACTTGACGAGCCTGACGTAAACCATAAACAAGTCAATGTTTATGGTTGAACAACGAGGGTAACCAACATAATTCTGTATAAAAAATCCAAATAATAAAACTGTTTAAACAGGCCAAAACTCGCGACTGTGAAGACTCTGCATGCAGATTTGGCGAGGTACTACTTTACTGTCGCCATTTATTATCCGATCTTTATAAGAATGTGAGATTGTACATATTGGCCACATGCACTATACTTCAATATCTGAGCTCGATAGCTTACAAATTGTAGGAAATATTCAAAAATTTTTTTATTGCGCGGGCGGGATTGATCTACCTGTAGACGACACTAGCTTTCATCTAAAATTTGGTTGCTCTAGCTCTTCTTGTCTCTGAGATCCAGGTGTTCATACAGACGGACGGACGGACGGACAGACGGACATGGCTATATCGACTCGGCTGTTGATGCTGATGAAGAATATATATACTTTATGATATCGGAGATGCTTCCTTCTTCCCGTTACATACATTTGCACGACTTTAGTATACCCTTTTTACTTTACGAGTAACGGGTATAAGAATAATTAAGGATTTTTTTGTGTTCCCCAGCCATGCTATGGGAGGCCATCAGTGAGTGTCAGAGAGACAGAGAGCCCCTCAGAGGCTCCAGTCTATTAGACAAGCACGTGGGGCACAACACCATCGAAGAACCTGACATTTCGTGTAAAAATGCTACCCTTACTCGGTCATGTAACTTACAATCCACAAAAGGAATATCATGTAAGTTGCTTTGAGTAAAATTCGAACGTTCTCAGTCCTAGGCTTAAATATAATACATTTTGGACAAAGTGAACAACAGCAGAGTTTTCCTAAAAACTACAGCCGTTGCAAATATCAAAGTGCTCTGGAAGAGTTTTGACTTCGAAATAGTCTTAACACCGTCGCTTAATATGATAATTTGCAAAACTCTTTTCCACACTCCCAGGTTGAGGTAGCAAATGTACCTTGGAATAAGTCATATTTTCAAATTAAGAGGACACCAGTATCTAGAGCTATCCTCACCTTCTCTCCCCAACTCTCTCTCTCCCTCTTTCTATCTTTCTCTAGTGATCTATAATCTCTTGTTCTAAGCTACGTACTCACCAATGCTGGAATTTGCCAAAGTTGTTTCTGGAATTGGGTTCAAATGGTTGTGAACTATGGCCCTCCGTCCAACTTGGGAAAGTTACTAGTATTGTCTGAATGCAAAAAGCAATCTAAAACCTTATTAGTATACGTTTTAGTATGTCGCACATTAAACAGATTACCATGACCCTTACTTGAAGCGTGCATGGTCTCCGGAATTTTTTTTATGAAAATATTATTTTTTTTTGGTTATCTCGATTTAGTTAAATCATTCAGTTTCTGGTTTTATAGTTTCTTTGGATTGAGTTCAGGTTGAATTTCTGACTGGCAATGCCCAATTTACAACACAGTTGTGAAAATCTGTCCTTGGTGGAAAATTTAAGCATCGAGTGTTATATTTGTTTAACAACTATCGAAATTTCTGCTCAGTTGTTGACAACGAGCTGCGGACACACGTTCCATAGGCTGTGTTTTAACAATAGAGTGGGAAGCAAAAAGATTTGCCCCGTTTGCAAACTATCCTTGCACGAATCCTCGTCAAGCTTGGCTGCTGATACCAGTTTGGAGCAACCTACAATAGTTGCAGCCTCACTACCAGCAGTCATGCCCGTGAATACCAGAAAAAACGCTAAAGGAGCTCAGTTAGAACCGCAGGTTGATATGGCTGCATCCCATCAGCAGCATGATGAAAGAGCCGCTGTGGACTCGCCAACCGTTAGTGAAATGCAGGAAACAATAACTGCCACAATGACGGCCGTCTCAGATAGGCAAACTGAAGCGTTGAGTCGAGCTATTGCTACAGGTTTTCAAACCCTATTGTCAGCTATCGTGCAACGCGAACCTCAATCGGCACCATTACCACAAGCGCCTTACGTTGCTCATACGCCACCAGTGTCAAGGGCAACTGATCAGCTGCCGAACGAACAAAATCTTTTAGATGTTCCCATACCTAATACTAGCAGTGCGGGCAACAAGACTGGTTTTAGATCTACCTCTATTAATGCTGACTTTCACCCTGATCACATTAGCGAAATTAATAGCAATTGGAGGCTAAAATTTTCAGGAAAATCTGCCATGTCGGTAGATGACTTTGTGGTGTAGACGCACCTTCGACAACAAAGTTGTGTGGTGTAAACGGTCACAAAGACTTCCCGCGGAATGCCAAAAAGAAGAGACGACAAACAGTCACACTAATTGAGTCGGCGTCTCTCTCGGCAGCAGCACATCAGAACATCAAGTTTAAATTTTACCTTCTAAGATATTGTCAGAAATAAAATAATTATCCTTATAATAAATACCACCCACACCACGGGATAACTGGGACTTGGATAACTGGTGACCCTTACAAAATCTACACTGCAGATTTAAAATCAATACACAAAGTTTTCTGATGCAACAAAATTGCCGGCCTGAGTCACACACACACACACACACGCACTCTACACATACACGCGATCAAAGAATTTCACAACTGTACGAAATTTTTCAACATGGAGAACGAAAATGAAAATTCATTGGACAACACAGTGATTGAAGACGCCCATTCAGGGTTCTCTACTCCACCTCAAGCAATCGCCATGGATCCAAGCTCAGTAGTTAACCATGTGGCAGTGAAAGTTACACCATTTTGGGCCGAGCTTCCCGAAATTTGGTTTGCTCAAATCGAACGCAATTTTGCTTTTCTGGAATCTCTGCCGACCAAACGAAGTTCCACACAGTTGTGGCTTCAATGGAATCGCACGTTATTGCCCAGATCACCGACGCCGTGCTCAATCCACCTACAAACGACATGTATGGAAATCTTAAACGCTGCATAATTGAGCGATTCTGCGAAAGCGAGCAAAGAAAAATCCAGAAGCTTCTTTCCGACATCGACTTGGGTGATCGCCGGCCAACCCAGCTACTCAATGAACTTCGTGGTTTAGCCAATGACCGTATCAGTGACGATTTTTTAAAATCTCTGTGGATGCAACGCTTGCCGCCACACGCACGCGCCATACTTCAAGCGTCAAACGATGACTTACAAGGCTTAGCAAAACTCGCTGACAAAGTTCTCGAAGTTGGATCACTAGGTCGTATTGATATGACCTCTGCCACTGCACCGCCTGCTAGTTCCATCTACGAATTAGTTTCTAGACTGGAAAGCTTGGAGAAATCCATCCGCACTCGTTCCCGTTCGCAAAGCCGTTCAGCTGGAAATAATAGTCGCAACTATTCTCCGTCTACATCCTGGTACCATGCAAAGTTTGGCAGCAAGGCTAAAAAGTGCAAGTCGCCCTGCTTATTCGACAAGGATTCAAAAAACTAAAAAGCTCTTCTGCTTCGCCGCCCGCCGAACCAAAAGATAAAAACCATGTGGCTCGTATAACAATTTTCGACAAGGGCACCCAACACAAATTTCTCATTGACACAGGTGCAGACGTATCAGTTCTTCCAGCCCTAACAAAAGATAAATCCAGTAAAACAAACACTTTCAGTCTATTCGCAGCAAACGGCACGCCCATCAAAACGTTTGGTGAAAGGCGCCTTAAGCTTTCACTTGGACTTCGTCGAGATTTTGTCTGGACATTTATCCTTGCAGACGTCTCTACACCGATCATCGGCATATTTTCGGTCATCGACTTGCAAAGCGCATACCACCACATCTCAATAGAACCAAATGACATTCCCAAGACGACAATAACTAACCCCGTTCGGATTGTTTGATTGTTTCAGCCATTGGGATTCTTGTCAAAAAAATTGAATCCAGCACAAACAAGGTATGGAACCTATGACCGCGAGCTGCTAGCAATTTCTCTGGCAGTACAACATTTCAATTTTTACAATTTGCTGTTTTTACGGATCTCAAGCCACTGATCTACGCATTTTCACAAAAATTGGAAAAGACACCACCACGAAGAGGAAGGCATCTGGATTTCATCAGTCAGTTCACTACTGATATACAACATGTGTCTGGCAAAGACAACGAAGTAGCAGATTTACTTTCACGGATCAACACGATTACTGAAATTGATTTTGAAGCTATCGCTACGGCTCAGGAATCCGATGCAGAACTACAGAATTTGTTGAAAGATAAGGAGACTTCGCTACACCTGAAAAAAGTTTCTCTACTGAACACGTCATCACTATTGCGACATCAACGAAAATACAGTACGACCGTTCATTCCAAGCCAATTACGCAAACAGGTTATGCAAAAAATTCATAACTTGGCACATCCAGGCCGCAGAGCTACACAAAGGCTGGTCTCGGATCGATTTGTTTGGCCGTATATGACAAAGGACATCGGAAATTTTATTCGCACGTGCACGCAGTGCCAACGGTGCAAAATTCAACGTCACAACAAATCTACGATGGGGAGCTACGGACCAATTGATCAGCGGTTTGACCACATCAACATAGACATCATTGGTCCATTACCAGTCTCACGAGGAAACTGATACTGCCTTACATGCATCGATAGATTCTCAAGATGGCCCACTGCAATTCCCATTCCTGATATTTCTGCAGAAACGGTAGCTACAGCGCTCATAAATGGATGGATCTCATCATTTGGTAGCTCGTGAATGAGATCGGATATGGCTCCAATAGTGTAAGTTAAAGTTATTCGGGAATCAACTTTTCGTCAATGATGCCATTTTACAGTTTTATCCATTTTTGTGAAATATTTTACCGGAATCCCATTCATGTTTTATATCTCGAACACAAAGTTCGCAATCGCTTGTCATACATTTTTCCTCCTCAATGTTACAACAAACAGATTTAAAAAAGTTCTCGAAATCAATGGAAAACGGTTTTATAATTTTAGCGCAGCCCTCCAACAAAAAAGCGAAATTTGCATGATATTGGCAAACACACACGTTAGGATGATTTTTTTGGAGCTATATGAAAGTTTTTTAAAAAAAAACACATAAACTTCAGAAAAATTCATGAAATCTTTAATTTACTAATAATTTAATGTTTGAAGATTATTTCATGCAAATGTTGACCATGACTGCGCCTCAAATGGTCCATCCGCTTAGTCCAATTTTGGAATACTCTTTCCAACATTTCAGCCGGTATCTCACGAATAAATGCTTCAATGTTGTCTTTCAATGCGTCAATTGAAGCGGGCTTGTCTTTATAGACATGAGCTTTAACATAGACCCACAAAAAATAGTCTAAAGGCGTTAAATCGTACTATCTAGGAGGCCAATTGACCGGTCCCGAACGTGAAATAAAATGTCCAGCACACTCGCCTCTCAATAAGTCCATTGTTGCGCGTGCTGTGTGGCATGTGGCACCGTCTTGTTGAAACCACTTGTCATGCAAGTCAAGCTCTTGCATTTTGGGCAAAAAAAGTTGGATATCATCTCACGGTAGCGCTCACCATTCACAGTTACTTTACGATTCGCATCATTTTTGAAGAAGCACGGTCCACTGATGCCCCCGGCCCTAAAACCGCATTAAACAGTGACTTTTTATAGTCTGTACCAAAGGTACATTGAGTATAATAAGTTTGTGCAAAAGTATGTAACATCCAGAAGAAAGCATCTCCGACCCCATAAAGTATATATATTCTTGATCAGCATAAACAGCCGAGTCGATATTGCCATGTCCGTCTGTCCGTCTGTCCGCCCGTCCGTCCGTCTGTCCGTATGAACGCACAGATCTCAGAGATGGTAAGAGATAGGGGTTTGACATGTATGGGACATATGCTTCTTATGTCTGCAGGCAAATCAAGTTTATTTTCAATTTTGGCCACGCCCCCTGCCGCCCCCGCAATTTAGAAAAAACGTCATATCTCCTACAGTTTTAAAGATAGGTGGTTTAAGATATATTTAGTAATAAGAATAACTTATCGATCAGCCAAAGAAATGGTGAAGATTGGATGAACGGTTTTCGAGTTATGATCAAAAGACTGTTCGCTGCTGCAGCGCAGAAGCAGCGCTGCTTTCAGCTGCTACTGCGCATCAAAATTTATGCTGAGCGTATAATTTCGTTGGTACAGAGTATGCTATAGTCGGTCTTGACCGACTGTCCTTCTTATTTTTATATAGTTCGATGCTTCTGATATAGTCAGCAGCATATAGCGCATTGGAACTATTTCTCCACCTTCCGGCCTGCAGCTTGAACGATAATACCTTCACGCATGTAGAAGTCTTTTACTGCATTTATCTGTGGTTGAAATTCCAAAGGTTGGCTGGTTTGTGTTTCTCCAGGCTTAACATATTTCCTATATAAAGTATTAATGACTTCTACCTTTCTTCCTATGTCCATTGGCAATGTTTTTTCTGCCTTCCTTACAGCTTTTCCTAGAGTTTGCTTACAAGTATAATACTGACTCCCCTATTTCTTTTGGGCTTCCTTTTGCTTCTTTTCTCTCTCTCATTTGCTTTGGCACGATAATCCTGCAGCTTAAGTGGGTCCTTTTTCAATGCCTCTCTATACCTCCTTGCATATTCTTTCTATTTTTGAGAAATTGATTCTATCTACATAGTTAAAAACAAAGTTTTAAATAACAATATTTGACTTTGGATGATGCTTCACTTACTATTGCAGACGTTAATGACGTGACGTGGCAATCTTTGAGGCCAAAAAACAGATACATAATTTATGTAATTTGTTAATCTTTCTTTAAATGATTAATCTTGCTTTAAATTTTGATTTTGAACCACTTGCGACCGACAATGCAAAAGATATGCTAACAAATGGTGATTTTCAGCTACGCACGCGACATAAGAAAATTGATGAAAGCAAATTAAAAATTAACCGTTATCTGATATCTGTTTTGCTGAACCGTTTGACAAACGGTTTGAACCACTTGCGACCGACAAAAGTTTTTAAGTGGGAAAAAACTATTTATGTATATTTATTTGTATCCATTTATATAAACATTCTTTTAAATCAAGTTTATTTAACGCAATAAAAAAAATTAATATCTCCTAAATTATTTAAAATATTGAGCTTAGATTTTGCAGTGGTAGTTAAAGTAGAATGTAATGAATGAGGCCAATATCTACAATCTCCCCATACAAACTTTTCCGATCGCCATCGTTATCGGAAAATTACATCTCAATTTATTGCACTTACTCTTCTTGCAAACCGAATTTCAAGTCGATCGGGTGAAAAATATATTTCCGCAAATCGAATTTTCCTTTTGGGCGGATTTTCCTAAATCGGGAAACGCGTCTCCAATTATTTTGCATACTTTGCTTTCAAACCAAGTTTCGAGTAAATCGGATGAAAAATAACATTTTATGCATACAAACTTTCCGTCGCTTTTCCGGTAATTTTCCGACCATACGGTCAAATTTTCTAGCATCGGATAATATCATCTCAATTTATTTCACTTACTATCTGTTAGCTCATTTCTTAATTTTAAATATAAACTCAACGATAAAAACAATACACATGAAACCAATCGAGTGAGTCGATAAGCATTGTAAAAACTATCGTAGATCGGCTAACCGCAGCTAACTTAACTCTCTCTTGTTTTGCCCACGTGAAAGAAAAAACGTGCATGAAATAAAGCTTAAAAGAAATCTGTGCATATAAACTATTTGTGTCCATTATTACTGTCGTATAAAATCATTTGATTCTTCATAGTTCCCAAGCAGGGACTTAAATGGTTAATTGCACCAAACCAGTGAGACATCTAGAGTCGCCCACTTGAAGTCAGGAATCGCCCATAAACAAGCTGTTACGCTTTGTTGGATCTGGAGTTGGATCATCGCCGGTGGAATAATTGTGGCAGCATCTTATGCCGGCATTGTAAGCAAAATGCGACACAGCCACAAACATACATACAGGCCAGAAACCTGGAACCAGCGGCGTTACATTGACAAGGGTAAACTTATACATGTCTCCAATGGCATTAAAAGTGAGGTAATGATCGTAATCGTTGTATTCAAGTTGTTAAGCATATTCAATTATGGTGCTGACATACACACATGACCTCATTGTTATTCTCACATACACACCACAAGCTTCAAACCTAACTTCTCACATATGTATAATGTACATTGTACATACATACATCTCAATAGAACATAACCTCTCAAACATTCTTGCAACCATCTCAATAAAATAAAAGTTTTGAAAAAAGTTGTATGAAGTTGGAGTTTGGAGAAACCTACAAGAACACATAATCATTTACATACCGCAAAAAAAATTTGTACATTAGCCTGCGATTCACAGGCAAACATGTTGACATTCGTCACATACTCATACAAGTAAATACGCTTCACAGTGTAGCAAATGAAGTGAAAAAGTGAAATGATTGAAACTAAATGCATATGTGGATTTAAGCTATTGCTGCTAAATATTTGTTTATTAACCAAATTAACCATACCAAATTTCTTAACTGACATTAGTCAAGAAGCACCATGGGCCCCGTTTTACCAGCTAAGGATAAAAAGGCTTTAGTTAAGATTCGCCGAATTCTCGTCAAAAGTATTCTTAGAATAAAAAAGGGCATTGAAACCCGAACAATCACAACTAATAAAGTTGAGCTTGAATGTTATTGGACAAACACATCGACAATGTCTTAAAAACACAAGGTAGCATAGAAAATAAAGCTGAGTCTGACGACTATCGGGAAGAATTAGAAGAACTATGCATCTGTACTAAGGCTCAATTGAAGGCTGAGTGCTCTTTTGTGGCAATCACGAGGACTCTTTATTACCAGACGACGAGAAATTCATTATTTGATTTCATGCTTATTTATAGAATCCTTGGGTAATGAAAAGGCGTTTCAAATATCAGATAGAAACTATCCCAAAGCTTTGGCTAGTCTTAAACTTCTCTATGATAATGACTGCCTAATATTTCTGGATAATCGGGGGCGTCCCAGAAATCTCTAGAGATTTTCGTGTAAACGCATTCATTTCGAGCTACAGCTGCTTGCTTTTATATGTGAAATGTCTACAGAATGCTGGGCTACTAGATTAGATGACAAAAGTTGAGAGATTTGAAATCGACTGTTCAAGGCCAATTGCTGTCAATTTACATCTAAAGTTCTCCTAGTTTAGTTGAAAGTTCAATCGTTTATACGAAAATTTCTAGAGATTTCTGGGACACCCCCGAATATATCAAAATTAATCGAGATCCCTCGAATGTCACACCCATAGGCAGCAGCATTGCATCAGTTAATTGATACAATGTCTGCAGTATTTGACTCATTATTGTCTCTAGGAAATCATGAGAAAATTACCAATTCTATTTTCATTCACTTAATTATGACCAAGGTTGATTATAAAACTAACGCCAAATGGGATAAGCACTAAGATTTTTCTAAGTTGCCTGGTGGACTGAATGTGCATCCGTTTTAAATAGAAGGTTTCAGCAACTTAGTGGGGAAGAAGCTTGTAAATCTAAACAAACCAAAACCAATAATGATCGTAAGCCAGACAAAGGAAATCGAAGTACAAACCATTCGCTTAAGTGTACCACTCAATCAACGGATCCTAACGATTACATTTGTTTATTCTGCAAAGCAAAAGAGCACAACATACAAGTGTGTCCTTTGTATGAAAATCTTACAGTCCAGCAAAGGTTTGAATATGCAAAGAATGATTCTTTTTGAATAAACTGTTTATGAAAGGGACATGGCTCTTCAAAATGTAAAAGCCAAAAATGCAGAATCTGTCAGAAGCCACATAACATATTACTTCATAGATTCCAAACCCCTTATCAGGGTACACAATTAGGGCAAGAATCCCCAGCAACGTCTGCTGCAATGCATACATCATCGCCAAAGAAAGTTATTCTCGCAACTGCAATCATCCGTGTCAAACGTCAGGATGGGGAATACATACTATTAAGAGCTCTGTTATACTCAGGGTCACAGATCAATTTTATGACCGAAGAGCTCTCAAACAAACTTCAGTTAAAACACGAAAAAGTCTTTATGAAGTTGCTTGGATTTGGCCACGCTTAAATCAATAAGAAAGTTAGTACGTCTGTAATGTCTCGCCTGAACAATTTCGAGTTTTCTACTTCGTTCTGCATTTTTAAAACAATTTCAGGATTCCAGCCAAGTCAGCAAATCCATTTGGCTGAGTATAATTTTCCCAAAAACTTAGAGCTTGCAGGCCCCGATTTTTATAAGCCCCAGAGAGTCGATCTTCTACTGAGCACTGATACATTCCTTTCTTGCTTTTAAAGATTCGTCGGTCACAGAGGACTTCCGAGGACAGTACACTGCAGGCGGTGCTAAAGCACTGCCAGTGGATCCGACACATCAAAACAGAACCTGCTTGCGTCGATGGCAGCTTGATTGAGAGTTCTGGCGGAAGTGGTCAAAGGAGTATGTACACAGCCTGATGATGCGCACCAAATGGTCGAAGGACAGCCCAAACGCAGTACTAGGACAGCTTGTCCTAATAGCCTAGGACAACTGCCCACCTCAGAAATGGATAGTGAGTCGAATCATTGCCGTACACGCAGGGCAAGACGGAAAGGTCAGGGTCGTCGACATCTCTGGTTTAAAACTTTTCTTTTTATACTCTGTACCGTAGGTACATAGAGTATAATAATATATATATTGTAGATCAGCATCAACAGCCGAATCGATATAGCCATGTCCGTCTGTCCGTATGAACGCACAGATCTCAGATATGGTAAGAGATAGAATTTTGACGTGAATGGGACAAAAACTTCTTATATCTGCAGGCAGATCAAGTTTATTTTCAATTTTTGGACACGCCCTCTCCCGCCCCCGCAAGGTTAGAAACTTTTTACTTCATGGTGAAGAGTACGAGTTCTGTTTTGTCTGGGATTACCGTCAGTCCGCAAGTAACTGTCCACTGAGCAAGCATTGTCAGTGCGGTCTACATGAGGTCACACACCGTTTGTGGGAAGGTACCGCTAAGTGTCTCCCGCTTCCATGAGATGAAACAGTTGGATAACTGTCACGATCCATATTACCGGAAAGAGAACACTTTCTTGCGGAGTTCCTCTGTTTACAAATCTGTGAGCAGTAAAACCTCCGAGTTCCAAGTAAACCGACCTGTTGTTTAGCAGTTGGTTCATCGACCATCAGAGGCATGTCCGTTTCAACATTTGCCAAGGCAGAGGTAATGGCATTAGGCTGAAAGTTATTGAAGGAAATGAATGAAGGATAAATGCTAAAGAGAAGTCTCCCACTTTAAGTGATTTTTCAATCTTTGAGACCAAGGAATGCAGGCGGTGTCAGTAGACTTTCCCTTAAGTTACGCAGGTCTTACGAAGAAAAGAAGATATACTGATTGGCCTATTGTCGTTTGGTTTTACATGATGAGTTTACGTAGCAATCAGGATAGAGATTGCTCAAAAAAAGTCCTGGAGACTAATCGATCAAAATGGTCCAGGTTCCAACTACTTTCTGTATTAACATTGACGAGGTGGTCAGAATTTTTCTAAGTCGTCAATCAACAACAACAACAAGTATGCAAAGACCAGCGCTCTCCTCTAAACATCTTCCAATTATGTCAACCCACCAATATATTCACAAGGAATCGCAACACCTACTAGTCGCACATTGTGCAGACTGGCATCGATCGGTATGTACAAATAAACAAACGAAAACTAAAGATCCCCTGGCTGGGAATAGGTTCCAAATTCTTGGCAAACAGTCTGACGCTAAGTGCGAGGAAAATACTTCTAAAGTCGCAAAACCAAAGCCTCCACCAATCTAGTAGTAAGATTAAATATATTTATTTATGATTTGCTTGGACAAATGTACGTTTTCACTTTGGTTTGGCTTTTGCAATAAACCTATTTCAATATATAAATTGTAACCTTTTCTTGTTGTTTAGGTCTTAAAATTTGTTGTACTGAATATTTGTGCTTTAAAAAATCCATGTAAGATACTCTATCTGTAACCCAGCGCCGCGGCGCGCCGTTCATACATACTTGGACAGCAGTTCCCATGTTTTTCCGTTTAGAATCTTTTATATCTTAGCTTAACATAATTCCTTTCGTCCAAAATGCTCGTATCTTTCTTCCTTTAGTATTGGGCACCTTCCCACAAAACGAAACACACCCTTTGTTTCCCTCCAGTTATACATTGCAGTTTGTTTCTTTCTCCAATATGTGAGGTATGAATTGCAGTCCGATGCACTCGCTCCTAATTAGCAAGATATTTTGGATCTTCTCTTGATCGTAGTCATCATTAAAATTGTTTTCACTTCTTAGGTTGAGCTCCAATTCTTTATATATCAGTCTTGACGAACTTACTTCTGTTTCAGCTCTCCATCTGCTTCTATACGATTGGTCAATTTTATTAATTATCCTGCCTCTCCAATCACCAATTCCGTGGATGAAGTCCTGCGTCTTGTTGTGCTATGTTGCCAGTGCAGTCAAACTCTCAAAGCACTGTTTTCGCTGGATTAAAAGACGACAAGCGACATATTTAAGACTTTAATGATATAGTTGACATTTATATCGAGAGTGTACAGGGTTGTCCATGTTCGACGGACCCATCTGGCAACGCCATAACTTTTGACAGAGATGTCAGATCGCTTAATGACATACCACGTTTGAAGCGTCAGTCCAAGCAGATTTTTACCATGGAACAATACACGCCACGCGAGCGCTCTGAAATAGTTGAAATTTACATTCAACAGAACAAGTCAATTGTGAAAACAAAATTATCATGTCCGATGAAGCCCATTTCACATTGAATGGGACCGTAAATAAGCAAAATTGCCGTATTTACGCCACTGAAAATCCTCAGGAGATTCAAGAAGTGCCTCTTCATGACGAAAAAGTCACAGTTTGGTGCGGCGTTAGTGCGAAAACGGTCATTGGGCAGTTTTTCTTCCAAAATGAAAATGGCCATGCTGTTACCATCAACCAGGAGCGTTATCGCGACATGATGACCAATTTTGTGATGCCAATTATTCGTCGAAAGCGTATGAGGCAGTTCTGGTTTCAACAAGACGGCGCTCCACCGTACACAAGTCGCATAACAATCGATTTTCTGAAGAAATTGTTTCCGGGCCGTTTGATGTCGAAAAGTGGTGATTTGGACTGGCCACCGCGTTCGCCCGATTTGACGCCGCCTGACTTCTTCTTGTGGGGATATTTGAAGTCAAAGGTTTACGTTAACAAGCCAAGGACCGTAGAAGAGCTCAAGGACAACATTCGTGAAGAAATAGCCGCTATTCCGGCCGAAATGTTGGCGAAAACGATGGAAAATGCTGCAAAAAGGGCACAATACGCCATCAACGCCAGAGGCGGCCATTTGAGAGATATCATATTCAAAAATTGATGTAAACAAATCTACTTGGAACAAATTAAATGATTAAGATTGCCAACCGCCAAATTTTTATTTTTTTCTTTGATTTTTTTAAAAAAAACATGGGTCTGTCGAATTTGGGCAACCCTGTATATATAGAGCGGTGTCAGTCCAGTTTTCAGCATCAAGATGCAATTTTTTTTGGTGAAAAAACGTAACTTTTATTTTTAAGCTATTGTAGGTGATGCCGCCTGGCAGACTCTCTGTAAGATCATCCAACACAACACAAACATAACACAAACAGGAAACGGCTTAGAAAACAGCCTTGCTTCACCCCCTATTCCGTGCTGAACAATGCAGAGAGATTATTGTCATGCCTTACCGATTCGGTGTTGCCAGTCTTTGCAATAGAGCTCTCAGTCAGAATATGTTCAGTCAGAATATGTTATCGGCTGTCAAATATCCTTGGAATTCGCTCATAAGCCTTTCCCTTTCTACGCAGGATGTAAGTCTACGAAGAAGTATTCCAGCAAATGTTTTCGCGATTGCACTTTGAAAGGATATGCCTCTGTAGTTTGCGGGATCACTGGAGTCACCTTTTTTGTGAATCGGAAATACGATGGCGCTTTTAAAACGATCGGAAATCCCTCCAGTTGTAAGGATCCAGTTGAATGCTGCAGTTATTTTTTCTGTGAACCTTTCAGATGCAAACGATATAAGCTCAGCTGGAACCCTGCCGTCTCCTGGGGCCTTTGTAGTTTAAGCTTGTCTATATTGCTATGTTTTCGTCTTGGAAAGTATTTACAACCGAAGCTGGGTCTCATATCGGTGCATTGAGGCTTAAGTAGTGTGTCAAAGTGCTACGCCAGCTGAGATGAGTCTAATGAAACGCTTCTTGTGAAGGAGATGCCATTTATTTTACGCAGGGTTCTCCAATAGCACTTACTGTCGCTTATTCAAGCTAGTTTCTGTGAAAGGTTTTGGTACAATATTTCCAAATCGGATTGAGCCTTTACACATTTTGCCTTGAAATCGCTGTGTGTTATTTTAAAGAATCACAAGTCATTCCGCTTTTTTTTTTGCCACACGCAGCAATCGATACAATGCACTACTAACGGTTTCGCATTGACCATTGAACCTGCGTTGCATCCCATTATTTTTTTAAATTTTGTTTTGGAGTGGTTGGGCTCCCGTTTTAATACAGCTTATCAAAGTATTAACTCCGCATTTTGAGGCGAATCTTGTCCCATCTACCGGATCCAAGGTAGAATCCAGATTACATTTATACAATCCCGAGTGCCGTTCAGTCCAAATTAGTGTATGATTTGGGATATGAGGACAGTGTGAAGTGCCCTTCTGGCTTACACAATAACTCCAACTGTTACGTCAGCCAAAGCTCGTCTGCAGTACACTCTCTCTCTCTCTCTCCCTAATGTCTCTCTCAGTTGATCGGTTGAATGAGAGATCAGTTGCAGTCAATCGTCATTTAGTCGTTCGCCAGTAATGAAGTGAGGGTGTCCACGGTTTTGCCAAGAGATTCGGTCCAAAGTTAGTTTAATTTAAGATTAATATCATTATATCGTTGATCCATATCTATTCGTTATCTTTAATTCAACACCAAAAACCCTGTGAACTTTACCCAATAAACAACAACAAATTGTGTAAACTACAAATTTAATGGGGGCTTGACCGGGATGAGTTCCAGGAACAAGTGAATTAACCTGTATGCAATAACATACAAAAATGATATGGATTTTGATCGAGCTTAAAGTAAAATCGAAAAAAATTGTGAAAACGCAAAATGAGCGTGTATGTATGTGTGCAACGAGGAGACGCAGAAAAATGAAGGACGGATACACAAAAAACTGTTCGAAAATGCGTGTATAACAGCGCCGAAAAACGACGGGCAACAAAACCAAACGACGACACGGAAAAGAAGAGTGCAAGTAGATATTGGCAAACTGGTTTCATGCACAGAGAAACCAAAAAATCTGTATATCGACGACAGAGAGAGAAGGCAGGACTGGCGGTATGAGAGGAAAAGAGATCGAATAAAGGTCAAACGTTTGCTGAAACGGGGGATTGGTCAAACTTTGGCCGCCGCGAGTCGATTATTTTGCTGTGTGCTGAACGACGAGGGAGCGAGTGAGTCGAACTTGTATTTGCAAAGGCGGCAAGTATAGGTAACATAACGAGGACGTAAAGACAAGCTCAACAAACTACGCAAAGAAGTGGCGTAACGAGTACGACGAGGGAGCAGCAACATTTTTGGAATCAACGGCTAAGAGGTGCTACCCGTCAGGAAAGGCCCTAATGGTGTGGGCGTGCAGACGCAACGACGTAAAAACAGCGCTGTCCAGGAGAAGTGCTGCCAAGACGAATTACCGGAGCCAGAGTGAGCAACAAGGGTATTCGAGCTAAAAATTTATTTTGTTTAAAAACATAAATATTTTTTAAGTCTATAATATAGACTCTATATTAATCAAATATCTCGCTATAGTTACTTCTCATTATTTGTAAGCTGAAATTCTTTATTTTCTAAATTTTTGTGTAAACGGCATCTTGCAGAACTATGGATACTAGATTTATTTTGGCTATGACAGTTCCTCTCTTGAAGGAAAAACTCGTTGAACTAGGGTTGAGTGTAGACGGCAGAAAGAGTGTGCTGCAAGACAGACTTTTAGACCACTTTAATTTGGCAGACGCTGTTGGTACTGACGTAGAAGAAAAAGCAATGAGCGAGGTGGGATCGGATAGCTCTAACTACCGTGAAGTATCGACTAATATGGGCTCTAGATTCACATTATTATTTAATAATATTATTATTATTAATAGTCGACAAACAATGGTTGTCAACAAATTTGTAAGCACGTTATAAAAAGGCTTATGTACTAAGGAGGCATAAAAAAAGAAAGCCTAACAAAAATTACAAAATAAACTAATGAGGACTCCGACTCTGTGGGGGATTTTTATTTGCCGGTCCGGCCAGCTACGCCCCGATTCACAGCCTGTTGTGGTCAGAGTCGATATAAGAGCTATCAAAACCATTTAACAAATATACAAGTTTGTTCAGTTTTTCACATACATTAAATTTTCTCTATTTCGACTTGGCTACCTGTTCTGGTTTTCATAATTTGATAGAATTACTCGATTAGAAATCACATTGCTTGGAGCATGTGAAATCAAAGGTAAATTCGTAATTTTTTTTAAAAAATGCTATTAAAATAAAGCGAGATATTAAACAGCTATAATTAAAGTACTGTTGATCTTTGCGGGGTTTGTATGAAGAAAGTTTGGTTTCGTACTTTATAGAAGGAATTTCGGATAGCAGAGGGAATAGAGCTGGTTTGTATAAAACACAAACCATAAAGGAACTGAAAGTCGAGATCGAAATATACCAGAAAGTTGGAGGAAGAGGATTAAAGATGAAACTAAGTCAAGTCAAACTCAACGCAAAGATGGTGTGGGCAATAAATCTCAGAGTCGTGCTTTTAAAACATGCTATAGGTGTGGTAAAGAAGGTCATTTTGCTGGCGACTGCAGCGTTGAAGTCGTTTGCTACAATTGCAACAAAAAAGGCCATATTTCAAAAGATTCCAAGGACAGTAAGCAGGTGGCTTACAGCAGTAAAGAAGGAACCAACCAATGTACTCGAAGACAAATCTCCCAAAGAGCCGCTGATTTATAAAGTTTGTACAGCCCAGAATAGTTCATGCAATGCAATGATCGACACCGGGAGTGATTTGTGTCTTATGAGAGAGAACATTTTTAAGAGATTTAGTGGACCAACCCAAAAAGCCTGGAGAAAGAAGTCAAACACCTTAAAGGCATTGGGAAAGGTAAACTAGCCACTATTGGATGCTTCAAACTTAATATTTATGTGGATAAAGCGTGTTTTGATGTTACTTTTCATGTCGTCAAACAGGAAGAGTTGAATTATACTGCTATTATTGGGAACAGTGTCTTTAAGCATGTTGACATTCTATTTAGTGAGAAAGGAGTAGAGTTCATTGCGAAGGTAAATTAAAACGAGTTTGTTGAGGAGTTCAGAACCATTTGCGTCAAGGAAATAGTTGAAAATCAATCTGTAATAGACGCAATTGACTTAAGCTACCTCGAGAAGAGTAAAATGAAAGAGGGAAAGCAAAAATATTGAGCTTGATGATCAGTGCTTAGTAACCTTTAAGTATTTAAAGAACTTATTAGTTACTGCGCCAGTTTTAAAACTATACGACCTAAGTGCTGTTACCGAAGTGCACACAGATGCAAGCAAATATGGCTTTGGTGGGATCCTAATGCAGAGAGACTCAGAGGACCAGCTACTGCATCCAGTAGAATTTATGAGCAGAAAGACGACCCCTTGTGAAGAGAAATACAGTACATACGAACTCGAAGTATTGGCAATCATTAACGCAGTCAGGAAGTGGCGTATCTATCTGTTGGGTATTAGATTCACGATAGTAAGCGATTGTCATGCTTTTACGATGACTATAAAGAAGGACGATGTTCCAGCCAGAGTCGCCAGATGGGCTATGTTCCTGCAGGAATTTAAATTTTCAGTTGAGCACAGGTCCGGAATCCAAATGAAGCATGTAGACGCGCTGAGTCGACTAAATTGCTTTCTTATTGAAGATTCCACAAAGAATCGCTTGCGAGAAGCACAAAACAGAGATGAATGGATTAAAGCAGTCAAGAAAGTATTAGAAAGCACCGAGGCTTTTGAGGACTATTTCCTATTAATTCTATACAAAGATGCAGTAAAAGAGTTGTTAGTCGTCCCAGAAGGAATGCAGGAAGAGAGATTTGGAACAGTACATCGGGAAGGTCACTACGGAGCTAAGAAAGCCAGAGAACTAGTTGAAAAGTCGTACTTTATCCATAATATACAACAAAAAGTGGGCCGATTTGTCAAATGATGTGTGGAATGCTTGATCATAGATGCAAAGAGAGGCAAGAAGGAGGGATTGTTGACGACAATCGACAAGGCTCAGGAACCACTTGGTACATACCACATTGACCATGTCGGGCCCCTTACGGACACCAAAAAGAAATACAACCATATATTTGAGGTAGTCGAAGGTTTTTCCAAATTTGTTTGGCTCTATCCTACCAGGTCTACTGGAACTGATGAGGTAATAATCAGACTAGAGAAGCCAGCAGCTATTTTTGGAAACCCGAGACGTATTGTAACCAGAGTTCGAAAATATCTCACTCAACTGTTGAAGTGTTACAAAAACAACTGTTATTTTGGGACACTATGGAAAATCTCACACAATAGAGAGAATGCCTTGCTTTTTGAATTTACGCATCTCGCTCAGTGGGAAACAAATATTTTCGTTTTTTTATGTTTGTCTGTTTTACAAAGACACATATAAGTGAGAGAAAAAAAATAAGTGTCTTTTCCTCATAACTTGACCAACGTTCATCCGATCTTCCCCAACTCTTTGACGGATTAATAAATAATGCTGATAACTATATATCTCTAGTGTGTTTAAACCACCTATCTGCAAAACTGTGGGAGATATGAGGTTGCCTTTAGCTCTTTCTACGTCAGAGATTTGATTGTTTGTACCGACAGTCAGACAGACGGACACGAGGACATAGCTATATCGACTCGGCTGTCAATGCTGATCAAGAATATATATACTTTATTGGGTCGGAAATGCGTTTGAACAAGATTAATATACTTGGTTTGCCTTTGGTACAGTGAATATGTGAAAACTGGTAAGTGAAAAAATTGTATAAATCATTGTCCAATCAAATCCACTAAGTAAATGGTCATAGCATAACTAATAGAATAATTCCACTAATTGACATCAACTTTTGATTTTCTGTTATACTTTAACTGTTAACAGAAAACACTTTGAACTTATTTCAAAGTGTTTTTTAAGGACAGATAATTTGTTCCCTCAAAAATTAACAGTCAACAGAAAACACAAAGACATTTCTAAAAAAAATAAGGCACTGTGAGAAACAGAAATTGCTTATGATTTTTGTGTTTCCGTCAGTGAGAAACACATTGAAAATAAGCGTTAACTGTTTTTTTCGACCTCTGATTGTAACCGATAGACGTCTAATACATTTAAAGAATATTGCAGTTCCCAGGGAATCCAGTTATTACATATCACAAAGGGAATGCCAAGAGGTAATGTTGTCCCAATGCTGAGCAAGGTATGCCAGACCAACCCAGCCAATTGGTACCTGCAACTGGATTGAACATGCGAAAGAATAACGATGATCTAAGAAAACTTCTTGAAGATGTTGAAGTAGCAGAGTTAACAGATTCTCGAGATGAAATTAGAAGAATGGCACAAGAAAACATAGAAAAGGTGCAACAAGAGAATACAAATAGTTTTAACAACAAGAGAAAAGTTGAGTATGCTTACAGAACAGGAGATCTTGTAGGAATCAAGCGTACACAGTATGGTACAGGTATGAAGCTCAGACCGAAGTTTTTTAGACCCTATAAAGTTACAAAGAAAATGAATCATGGGCGTTATGAAGTGGAGAAAGTGGGAAACCAGAAAGGACCGAAAGTTACAACAACAGCAGCAGAGTTTATGAAAAAATGGAGTTCATTCGGGGGCAAATGAAGATTCAGGATGGCCGAATGTAGGATTGGGGATATGAGGACAGTGTGAAGTGCCCTTCTGGCCTACACAATAACTCCAGCTGTTACGTCAGCCAAAGCTCGTCTGCAGTACGCTCTCTCTCTCTCCCTAATGTCTCTCTCAGTTGATCGGTTGAATGAGAGAGCAGTTGCAGTCAGTCGTCATTTAGTCGTTCGCCAGTAATGAAGTGAGAGTGTCCACGGTTTTGCCAAGAGATTCGGTCCAAAGTTAGTTTAATTTAAGATTAATATCATTATGTCGTTGATCCATATCTATTCATTATCTTTAATTCAACATCAAAAACCCTGTGAACTTCACCCAATAAACAACTACAATTTGTGTAACCTACATTAGTTTTGGTAGAAGTTGGAGCTCCCTGACTTGTGAGTGGTCGTCTCCGTTAGCTTGGCTTAGCTTTTTGCTACCTATTCGAGCATTGCAGTCTCCTACAAACATCACATTATTATTTTTCAACATTTCGAAATGATCCTTTAATTTTGCCATGTCTGAACTCCAGTTGCTCAAGTTGATATACTAGGGAATGATATATGATTTACCATTATTTTTATGCTGACTTTCGACAATAGTCGAAATAGTGAACCTCTGCTTGCTTATCCTGTTATTTTTTTTATGTTTGGTGAAGATCCGTTAATCGTTTTCAAAACGCTATCCGCAGGTTGACCTTCCCAGATGGGCATTTTATTGTGGTCATCCGCCAACCACTTCGTTCCCACCAGGATGGTAGCATTTCTCACGAGCAATATTTTGGAGTTGTCCAGAGCCAGAAGTTCTATTTTTAGTTGAAGAAGGGCGCCTTTCTCTTCATGCTGGTCGTTGCTGAAATCTTTTTCGATCTATGTTTCCGCCCTGCAGTGTTTCTGGTACTGGCGAATGCAGGTTTGGCCATCTATGCCGACTTCATTTCGGCTAACACATTTATTTTGCTATTTCGGCCAAGTACTATTCGAGCTTCCAATATTTTAACACTGGTATTTTTAGTTTATCTTTGCAGATCACACCTTCTGCTGTGGAAGGATTGTTCGTCTTTCCTTAGGCGCTCCAATGTAACCCTTTGTAGCCAAGTTAACGATTTTTTCATCAAACTTCTCACCTAGATTCCCTAGCTTAGCATCGAACAGCTCACTCAGCTTACTATGGGCTTGAAGAACATCCACTATAGAGCCGTTACTAATAGGTTCTTTTTCAGGCGTTAGCTCGGAACGCAGGCTCTTCACTGCGGAGATCGGGTTTTTATTCGCAGGAGTTGGCGATACTTTTGGGGTTGGGGGTGACTGTTTGAGCGGCATAAAGAAAGTCCGTTGTATTTCAAAAAATTTGCGGTCGATCGCTGTGCTTCTCAAACTGTAGCTTACGTAAACCACTGCGTTGTTTGTATCTTAAATCTTTACGCCTCCTTGCATGAGTGTAAGAGAATCTCATGATGTTTAACGTATTTTCAACAGCTGCGCATTGCTTGTGTTTGTTTCCCACGCGTTTGAAGTGAGGTTTTGTGTGCTTTCTTTTGCTTTTCCGAGGTTAAGTTTTCACTCACCAGGAGCTGAGGGCTTCTTGCCCCAAGCGCAGTATCAACATTTTAACAAATTGTGAATCAGACACCCGCAAGAGTTTATATTTACGATCAATTGGTGAGGGTGGCTATCAACGATCCTCCGATGCACTTTGGGATAATTCTCGTGGCCGCTATCGAGCTGAAACCACTAATTTGACGGACACGTCTACTGTCTTCGACTCTCTCTCTCTCTTTTATCAATCTATTTAAGAGACTCCAACTGTGCAACCCTAGTCCAAAGCTTGTCCTTCTCCTTCGCAGCGACATCTTTTATGTGACATCCGTCAGCAACGGCAACATACGCGAAAAATGTTTGAGAGCTGAACATAAAAGCTAATACACCTATCAATTAAAAAGTAGCAAAGGCCCACACGTAGTAATCAATGGGTTTGAATGAAGTGAACTTGCAACTGAAGTCGCTCCGCCTTGGAAGAAATGGGATTCAAGGTCAGATCCGTAATAAACTTTATTAACTGGAACAAAAAACCGCAGCCACTATTCAAAGTTGAGCTAAGTCCGGAAAATACAGCTCCAAAAAATATGAAGTGAGCACAATCTACGAACTGCCTTACTTATTACACCACACAATGACCGTGGAGGAACCGCACAAACAGTCAGAGCTAGTTCATTGTACTTGTTGGGTGAGTTACCTGTCCAGAGGTAAAAGTATATTAATAATCTGGCTCGATCGACCAATTTCAATTACTCCGGCCAACCCGCTGAGACGGGTCGTCCAATGTCAGCATGGACAAACAAAGCACTCCAAGTTTTGTTAAAAATTCAATTTATTCACTCGGCAACGATAAACTTAAACTTTTTAATACAAACACATCTTTCTTTCACGGCGTCATTTCAGCAACTTCGCATTAACTGGCAGATTTGCCAACATGGTTAAACTTAAATAATACCAAATTTACTAACGCGTCGACATGACGGTTAGTTTCAAAATCAAACTAAATTATCTTTCGCAACACTGACTGTTAGTTTCAAATTCAAACTTAATTATCTTTCGCAACATCCTCCTCCCAAGTATTGCAGTCGGAAACATTTATGATTTTAAGGCGGCAATACTTTAGAATTTACAAGTCTTTCTTAACATCTTACTTAATAAGTTTCACAACAGGTCGTTTATGTATATTTTCCTTTATCTTAACATCTACAATACGGACGCGTCCATCATTAGAAGGATACGTTTTCACAACCAAGCCTTTTGGCCAAATATTTCTAGGCAATTCAGAGTCCATTATCAAAACCATATCCCTTTTGTTTTATAACTTTATTGTCTTTGGTCCATTTTCGACTATACAAAAGATATTGTCTATATTCTTTTTTCCATTTTAGCCAAAAAATGTCTGCAAGTCTTTGAATAGCTTTCCACAAATTCAACAATTTCAAATCCATGTCAGTTGTATTTGGATAAAAAGAATCTTTGTAATTTGGACCAATCAAAATGTCATTCGGCGTTAGTGGTTCTGATTCCAACGAGTCTAAGGGTACATACAATAGTGGTCGGTTATTTATCATGAATTCAATTTCACAAAACAAAGTTTTTAGAGTGTACTCCTTAGGAAACTTTTCTTTTAGTTATATACAAATATAATTTTTAACTGACTGTATAAGCCTTTCCCAGGCTCCTGACATGTGCGGAGATAAGGGTGGGTTAAAATCCCAAGAACACTGTTTTGTCGTCAAAAACTGGGTAAGCTCGTCTTTGGGCCAGTCATTTATAATGTCTCTTATGTCTTTGTTTGCCCTTGTAAAATTAGTTCCGTTATCGGAGTATAATTCTATTGGAAAACCTCTTCGGCAGCCAAATTGGCGAAATACATGCATAAACGAATTGCACGATAAGTCTTCGGCTATTTCAAGATGTACTGCACGAGATGCCATGCTTGTAAAAATAGCACCATATCGTTTAACATGACTTCTGTTCACTGTGATTTCAATCGGACCAAAATAATCAATTCCCACTTTTAAAAATGCTCTTTCGGTTGGCTCCAATCGACAGGGTGGAAGTTGACCCATTATTGGTGCATGAGGAATAGACCTTTTGTTCTTACAGAATTGACAATTTCGAATGATCTTTTTGACGGTATTACGACATTTTGTAATCCAAAATTTGTGTCGAAGGTTCGATATTTCTGTTCCAATATAACAATTTTGTACATGGTAGTAATGAACTAACAAGTTTGTAATGGGCTGGTCTTTGCTTAGGATGACCGGATTTTTCGCATCGAAGTCATACTCATTGTCATTCAAATTGTCCAATGTACCTTTAAGTCTCAGTACGCCGTCATTTGATAATATCAACGGCAAAGTCTTTAAATCGCTTGAACTTAATACTGTTTCGCCTTTTTCCAATTTGTCGATCTCAGTCTGGTAGCAGTCAAATTGTATTTTTTTGAATATTAGCATTTATGCCGAACTCAATTCATTCGCTGTCAATTCGTCACTCATAAGAAGTTCCCGTTTTGTTTTTAAATTCGATACAAATCTAAGTATCCAAGCTGTTGTTCTCAGGAATCCCATCCAATTCGAGAATCTGGAAATGTCCGGTAATGCCCGGTTCTCACTACAGCACATTCTTGAATTCCTGCATTTTGTGTCGGATGCAACTTTCACGCCACACAAAAATCATAGCGGCTAGTGGTAGCAAACCAGCTGCATCCAATTTGGATGAGGTTGCATACGTGACTTTCCAGTAGTGACTTGAGAGGGTATCGATAATTTGGCCTATCGTACTGGTATCGTTACAACTGCCAGCACTAATACAAGCAATAATCAGCTGTGAAACTTTAAGCGCAAAAATCAAAATAAAACAGCCATGGCAAAACAAGCAGGTTTAATTAATTATTATTTTAGGCTGCTGCTTAAAGCCAAATACTAATTGTTTTTAAGTTTAAATATGAAGCTTTGTAACAAAATACAAGAAAAAACTGTAAAAATAAAATTCAAGAGAATTTTATTTGTATATTTGTATTCTCTGCAACATATGCAGCAGGTGCAGAAATATTGCCTCGTCGTTATCCAAAGCTATTAAAGGAAAACCATCATCTAAATCCATTTAACTTGCGCCAAATTTTTTTTTCACAATGTCAACAAATACCAGTCATCTGTTCAGTGGATGCAACAACACAAGAATGCAAGAATGTTGCCAATGCGAACACCATTTCGCATCTTTTCGATAAATCGTGATGTCGATGACAAAATCACGGCGGTGAGAACCTAGCATAAGACAATTTCATTTTTTGGAACGGTAGACACATCCACATACTCTTTGAAAATTTGATCATGTTCTTGTCCTTTTAGAGATATTTTTCCGACCGGCCGTTGATTACTGTCGTTTTTCAAAAATTTTGGGCCTGTTTGCCAGAAGTCGTTTGAAGAAAAGTCAACTTTTGATGTTTTAGTCGCTTCGTCTGCGGGATTTAATTTAGAAGGTACATGTCTCCAGTCACATTTATTAATCAATTCTTGAATTACTCCCAAACGTTGAGCAACGAAGGTTTTATACCGCTTGCTTCTTGACTTAAGCCAATACAAAACGATTTCAGAGTCTGTCCACAAGAATGTCTTTTTATTTTGTATATTCAAAGTCTCCTTAATCATTTTGCTCAGTCTAGCTCCCATAACGTACCTTGCAACTCTAATCGTGGGATAGACATGGGTTTAAGAGGTGCTACTCGTGACTTGGCAGTTATTAAAATGCACTCCACTTTGCCATTAAATTCGAAACGTAGATATGCGCAAGCCGCGTAGGCGTATTTTGAGGCGTCACAAAAAATATGCAGTTGAATGTCACTCTCATTTATCGGCAGGGTCGTCATCAGTCGTGGTATTTTAAAGTCGCTTATTTTGACCAAAGAGTTACATAAAATATTCAAAATTTCGTCGAAAATAAAGTCATCCCAGTCGATGCCACTGTCCCAAATGGCTTGAAGAAGGATTTTGTTTGATATGAGCAAATTGGACAGAAGGCCCAATGGGTCGAAATTTTGTGAATTTTTTGTGACGATACAGCGAAAATCTCTTTATTAAAACTAAGAGCACATTCAAGTATGACATTTAAAAAATGTTGTATAAAATTTTCACGAAGAAATATTAAAAAACACGGCAATGGCAACAAATATTCGGAAGTCTCTCGGAAAAAAGGTGAATTGCGGTGCCTCTCATAACTTGGTGCTGGATCATCCGAAATCAAAAAAACTTACTCGTTAGATAATAGTTTTTCCCTGGTAAAATTTTGAAGTAAAAAATCGATTTTTTTTGGAAAAAATTCGGGTAATTTTTTGTTGTAAAAAAAAATTATTAACAAAATTGAAAAAAAAAAACTCGACAGCGTTACCTCGTAAATAATGTTCAGAAATAGTGTACAAAATTTCAAAATGATCGGTTCAGTAGTTTTTATGTTATGAGGGGCACCGACTTTGAAAACATGAGTTGTGGGAAAATCGCTTTAAAGTTTTGAACACTAAAAAATTTGGTATAAAACGTTTATACGACAGGTATAAAAAAACTCGTAACTTCGTCAATTTTGCTCCAATCGACTTGAAATTTTGACACAATATTCTTAACATTTTAGGCATTCATTTAAACAAATAAAAATAATGCGAAAAAAAAAATTTAAATAGCTTGGTCGTCTTGACAAGCTAAGAAGTTCGCAATGAGATTTGGTTAATCTCAAATTGTAGAAATTATAGTCAGTGTTTGTAAAGGCAAATTAAGGAGGGCGACCGTTTTCACTTTTCTTAATGTGAATGTTTTAGACTGATTGGTACCTTTGATTCGGACGCTTACTATTTTTGAATCATGTTGCTCATAGACTTCGTTATTAGCCCATTGCATCTTCAACGGTCTAGTCGGACCGTCTTAACCTAGGTCATTAGCAATATGTTCGTCGATTAACGAAACTGTCGACGCTTCGTCAAGAAGGGCAAATGTGTTAATTGTCTTATTTGGACTTATAAGACAAACTGGTATGACTTTTAACAAAACTTTGTTTAATTTACATGACAGTTGGTTGCCGATTTTGAACCTGACTGAATATCAGTGTCTGGATTGATTATTTGCCTGTCAATTTTATCTTTGTGCAACAAATTGTTGTGAGTAAAATGGAAATTATTAATTTTACATGTCTTTTTCCGATTGCAATCACTCATTACATGATTCTTACAAAGACACGAGATGCATAAATTGTTTTGAGAGACATGTTCCCAACGTTTGTCTATATTTAAGTCTTTAAATTTGGCACAATTTGTCACATAATGATCTGTCATTTTACAATAGTTGCAGAAGGCCTTAGTCTTGTCTTCATGTGGAAAATTTGACTGATTTGAAACTGTGGTGTCTTTTGCCTTATTTTGGCCAAGTCCCAGCATAGTCGCTGCTTCAATAGTTTCACCTAGCCATACATGGAATATTATAATCTTAGGCTGTTCTGATTTGGTTCTCTGTATATGTTTCATGAAGACAATTCGTTGTGAAACCGGAAGTTTTTCTAACAGTTCGTCAAATAACAGTGGAAGGTTAGTAATGTATGAATTAGATTTGTAAGCATATCATAAAAAGTGATAAGTCGTTCATATTTTCGTCTTTAATGGAAGGAAAAATCTAAATTTTTTCTATCAACTGTCTTATGATATGCTTAGAATCTCCAAAACGTTTTCTTAGAATCTCAATTATTGTTTCAACATTTTCTGGCAATAAGAGGAGCGTCTCTACACATTCTTTGGCACGACCTGTTAGTGCCTTTTGCAATCGGTTCACAGTTTCGTAATTACTAAAGTTACAAACTTCAGTACTATTTTCGAATTCAGCAATAAAAATATGCCATTCTAATGGGTCGCCTGAAAACTTTGGTAGACCCTGTCTAATCGTTTGTCTAGCCATAAAATTATCAATTGTATATGACTTGATTTCGTTTGAGAACTCTAGCTTACGCTGTGTCGACTCAACCCAGTCGTTGGTCCGCTTACTTGCTTGTTGATCGCCATTGTCGATGAGATCCGCTTCTTCTTGTCCAAGGCTGCTGGACTCCAGGGGAGCCATTTGTATTTGTCGTTCCAGCTCTAATTGTTTCTCCAGAAACATGATTTGAGTGCGCTGCTTCTGAAGTTCTTCTTGGCTTTTTAAAAACTCCATTTGCAACTTCAGCTTTTGTACCTAGGGGCGTTGATGCAGGAAGTTGGAAGTTTACGTTTGGTACCACAGCTACTGCCGTCATATCCAACTGTGAACCTGATTCCTGCTTAGACATGTTTATACCTGGTCGAGGTGTGTCTAAAATTTGTTGCTGTTGTACAGCTTTTCCAGATTTTTTTGGTTGTTGAGTCGTCTTTTCAGCTGATTGCTGTCCCTTCTTTTTGCTGGAACGTGTTCCTGCCATAATCGCTGTCTTCGATCGTCGTACAGTCACACTATTCCAAAGGTTTCCACTCGTTCCCACAAGTGATGTCGTCGAAATTTGTTGTACACATCCAAGCTTCCAAGCCAAATGTATACCAATTTTTGTGTTTGTATATTTGAATGTGTTGTGTGAATGGCACAGTGAAAACACACAGTCGTCGTCAAGTTTTCTATTGCGTGTTGGTTTCAATTTCTCTGTTATACATACAATACACACACACATAAGTCGTCGTCAATGCGTGCATGAAAGAATGTGCATTCATGTATGTGTGTATGTCCAAGATCGATCTGGGCAATACATACACAACTTCCAGGAATTTTTCTGATGAAATCGAGCGATAAATTTACGCAATCCAAGTGCCGTTCTGTAGGCTGCGAAGGACCATTATGTTGGGGGAGTTACCTGTCCAGAGGTAAAAGTATATTAATAGTCTGGCTCGATCGACCATTATGTTGGGGGAGTTACCTGTCCAGAGGTAAAAGTATAATAATCTGGCTCGATCGACCAATTTCGCTGACTCCGGCCAATCCGCTGAGACGGGTCGTCCAATGTCAGCATGGACAAACAAAGCACTCCAAGTTTTGTTATAATTTCACTTTATTCACTCAACGATAAATTTAAACTTTTTAATACAAACACATCTTTCTTTCACTGCGTCATTTCAGCAACTTCGCATTAACTGGCAGATTTGCCAACATGGTTAAACTTAAATAATACCAAATTTACTAACGCGTCGACATGACGGTTAGTTTCAAAATCAAACTAAATTATCTTTCGCAACACTGACTGTTAGTTTCAAATTCAAATTAAATTATCTTTCGCAACACTGACTGTTAGTTTCAAATTCAAACTAAATTATCTTTCGCAACAATACTAATTGCCAAGAATATGCACACTCTAAAGTCTACTGCACTCTGCGATCTGTTTGTGTGGCATGTATAGAACTGCACAACACTGTTTCATGCCCGCAATCAAGAAAGATCCATCTGTCAAAAAAAGCAGTAGCTGTGGAGTTAACCACACTGCAAACTACAGAGGTTGCCAAGTATACAAAAACGAACTTGACAACCCTGTCATCGTATGCTCAAGCTTTGCTGTCGACTCCGCAATAAAAATTAAAAAAAAAGCAAATAAAACGTCCCTTTTGAGTGACAGTGAGTGCTACTCTGCGTCCTGATACTGATATCATCCGAGTTTGGGTACGAAAACCTGTTCACGCTGAATCTTGGCTGTTTTTAGTGCTCTGCATTTTTACCCCCATTGGTGGCCCAGCACCCGCCCACTCAGTGCTTTAAACATCCCACACACTAAGTGCAGTGTAGTGCAACATAAGGAGTGATCTCACAACCGTGATATTTTTAACAAACCAATAACTTATTTATTTATTTATTTTTGGTTTTTGTTAGAGACATAAGTAACAAAAATTTTACGTCATTTAGTTACGTTACACAAAGCGTAACACGCTAGTGCTGACAACCGTCAGTGCTGAAAGGTCAGCAAATCTTTACAAAGCCGCCATCGACAAGGTTGGCGAAGTGCATCCGGGTGCGAGGATGAAGGTTGTCGAAGCCAAAGACATACCTTTCTGCCCGAGAGCCCATGTGTGGTTACCCGTACACCCTGCGGAACCGGAAAAAAAATAACAGCTGATGAGAATGCTTAATCCAAGCGCTCCCACCAGCAATTGGAGAGTGATCAAAGTCGAGCGCCCAACCCGGGCAACCACTCTGGTCACTTTCCAAATAGACAAATAATCCGCAGAGTACTTAACCAAGTGCAGCGGAACCTTAAACTATGGGTTCCAGAGGGTATACTTGAAAGTATGCAGGACACTACGGCGCTTGCTGAACTTATAGCAAGCGTTGAAGAAAAAGAAGATCAGAGTGATGAAGAGATGGATACAGAGCGTACTCCTCCACAAGAGGAACGCGACTTTAGACAGAACAGGAACTTCTCCAACCGGAGGATCCTGACGACACACTCACGGAGGAGGAACTCACACAAAATGATGCGGATTCTCCAAATAAACCTGCATCATTGTAAAGCAGCAACCGCTGCACTTCTACTTCGCGTATCCTCAGGCGAAGTAGATATTTTACTTGTCCAAAAGCAGAATACAACCTTTTCTTCACCAAGTGTAAGGGTAAAATTCGAACATTTATTTTAACCATAATATATTTAACCTTTTCTTCACCAAATATAAGGGTGAAATTCGAACATGTATTCAACACTTTTACTTCCTCAGTTTAGTGATGGAGACATCACAACGGTCAGCCTGGAATTGAGGGATTCAACTATCAGGCTGGCATCTTATTATCTGGCTCATGACAGCGAGAGCCCACCACACTTTCCAAGACCTTGTTGGAAGCAGCAACTCCAACAATAGCCTCATACTACGAGGCGATGCCAATTCACACCACACAATATGTGGCTGCACAGACATTAACGAGCGAGGTGAGTCACTCTACAATTACCTGCTGCAAACCAACTTGCAAATTGCCAATAGTGGTGTCGCCCCTAATTTCAAAATCAAACAAACAAATGTCTTTCAGCCAAGAGGATTCAGAATCCAAAAAGGACCAACTGGAAGGTACACAATAAACTTCTGGTTCAAATGCTTAAAACGTCCCAACCATTTACACCAAGGTCGTGGAAACAGATAGACACGCTTGTAGAAACGCTTACCAAGGCGTTCAAAGACTCGTTCGATAGGGCATGTCCCCCTAGAAAAATAAAATCCACCTTCAAACCCCCGTGGTGGTCTGCAGAGCTAGAAAAGCTCAGAAAAAAGTCCAGACATACATTTAACGTAGCTAAGCACAACGACCAAACTACCGCTTGGGAGTTGTATAAACAAAAGCAAAGCATTTACTAAAAAGCTACCAGACGGGCTAAACGCACCTCGTGGGCCCACTTCTGTAGTAATATAGAATCAACCTCGGACGTATCTCGTCTTAGGAAGATCCTGCCTAGCTCACCAACCTCGCCAGAGCTAGTACCAAAAGCAGACGGAACCTTGACCAATTCCAGCGTAGAGTCCCTAGATCTTCTACTGAGCTCTCACTTCTCTGAATGCTCCGTAAACTCAACACTAATTGTTGGGCCAACCGACCGGACTCTACAATACAATAAGAATATTGTCACAGTGACCAAGATTAAATGGGCAATCGACACGTTAGAGCCATTTAAGTCGCAAGGTCCTGATTGCATATTTCCGGCAAAATTACAACACACCATGGGCTATACATGAACTGGCTTCACATGATCTTTGTGAGCTGTCTAAATTTTAACTACATTCCCACTAGATGGAGAGAAACCAAAGTAGTCTTCATTTCGAATTCTGGCAAACCGTAGCACGTTAGACCAAGCGACTATAGACCAATCAGTCTATCCTCGTTTCTTCTTAAAACCTTTGAGAGACTTAAAGATGTCTACCTAAGGCAAACTATAAGCCCCTCTCTTTTAGCGCACATGCAACATGCATACAGCAAGGGAAGTTCCACTCTATGTCTCAAAGTTTGAAAAATATTTTGAAGTGGGAGACTTCTCATTAGTAGCATTTCTCGACATAGAGGGTGCCTTCAATAACGTCCAACCTTACACCATCACCTCTGCCTTGGCAAATGTGGGATCCGATATACCTCTGATCAGATTCATCGACCAATTGCTAACCAGCAGTTCGGTGTACGCGCAACTCGGAGGTGTTACGGCTCACAGATTCAGAGGGAGGTGATCTCTCTCCGCTACTATGAATCGTGACAGTTAACCAACTGCTTCGACTTATGGAAGCGGAGGGACATGAGGTGGCGGCCTACGCGGACGATATTGCAATCTTTAAATGTGGTATTTTCCCAGAAACGCTGTGTGACCTCATGCAGACCGCACTGACAGCACTTGCTCGATGGACAACAACTGGCGGACTGGGCGTGAACCCAGACACAACCGATCTTGTACTCCTCACCAGGAAGTACAAAATTCCTAACCTTATCCCTCCCAAAATAAATGGAGTAAGCCTCGAATTTGGAGACAATGCCAAATACTTGGGAGTCATTCTGGATAGAAAACTTCTCTGGAGGCCGCAAATGGAGATTTTTCCCTTCCATAGTACATTGGCTCAATACAGCCGGGCAGACCGCGCACCATACTACTCTACGAAGCACTAGTTTGGTGGCCAGCGCTTGAGAAACAATCAGTCCTGAGCAATCTGTACTAGGTACAGAGAAGTGCGGAAATCTGTATTAGCGGCGCTCTCCGAACAACACCCATGGAAGCGCTAAATACTATTATCCACCTCCTGCCACTAGACCTTATATCAAAGCAAATAGCTATAATAACAGCCCTTGACTAAGAGAATCCGATGTCTGGAACGGGTTCAAGTGGGGACTCTCAACAATACTCAATGACCAAACGAGTTTTTCGTTAAATACTGATAACTGTATACCACAAATGATGTTCGTCAAATCATACGACGTCTGTATTCCAAGCCGTCACGAGAGGGTCCACATTCCCCCTAGCAGAGCCAATGCCATCAACATCTACAAGCTTGGCTCTAAGCTTGACGAAAAAGTAGGAGGGGGAGTCTTCTACACCAACCTAAACTTGAACTTTTCGTTCCGCCTTCTTGATCACTGTAGCGTGTATCAAGCGGAGGTGGTGGCTATCCAGGAAGCAGCCACCTACCTTAGCACATTACCAATCAGAGAAGGAAACGTCTTCAAATACTCAGATAGTCAAGCCGCCATTAAAGCCCTTGACTCATATACCAACAATTCCAAAATGCTTCCTAATTGCCGCTATCTCTAAATGAGATCGCACGAGACTTCATTATACACCTTATATGGGTGCCTGGACACCGCAACATAGAAGGAAATGAGTCTGCAAACAAACCAGAAAAAATGACACCATTGAGCTCCTTTCAGAGAAGAGCTTTTTTAAGCTCCACACAAAAGCTGACACACGTCGTCTCGCTGTGGATTGGTGGAAAAACCTTTTTTCCTGTGCGGTAGCGAGGCTTACGTGGCAGTAAACCCAGTAAACAGTAAACCCAAAAGCGTACCACCACGCAATTACGCCATAGAAGGGAACACATATCGCTTCTGGTGGGAACCCTAACGGGCCACAGTCGGCAGACACGCTGCACGCCTAGGAATCACTCACCATGATTTCTGCAGAAGCTGTAGGTACGAAAAAGAGGAGGAAACAGTACAACACCTCCTCTGCCATTGGCCCGCCCTGAGTAGAGACAGACTTAGGACACTAGGTCAACCTCTCCTAATTAACCTATCGGAGACAAACAAACTATTATCGGAGATTTATCCAAAACTCCGCAGAACAGTCATGCCACTTACCAAGGCTTTGTAAAAAGAATGTTGAATTACAATGGATTTCTGAATGCAATGAAGCATAGGAGTATTTAAAAGAATCACTAATGAAACCAACATTAACGCCAGTACATTTCAACAACCTTTCAGCAAAAAAATTTGCATAATCACAAATGCTAGCAAATACGCTTGCGTCGCGGTACTAACACAAGAACATTATGACATGCAACTCCTGGTTACATATGCATCCAGATCTTTCACTAACATATTTGTTTACAATGAAAACCCCAACTTCTAAGCTCACATGAATGAGACTTGATTTGGAAGAATATGATTTTACTGTAGAATGCCTCAAGGGGAAAGACAACCAAATTGCAGATGATCTATGCGGACAAACAATTGAAGAGCTTAAAGAAATAAGCCGATACATTTTAAAAATCTTTACAAGATCTTGAAAAATGCACGAAAATTCGAAAATGCGCAAAAATACACAAAAAGCAGTAAAGCTGTTAGTAGCCATAGAAAAATGTTTAACAACACAGAAGCCGGAATACTTAACATACAGAAATTTTAAATGTCACCAAGTAATCAAATTTTCGAATCTGTATCACTAAATGTTCATAAAAAAATTGAGGAACCCTTGCAGCACGTTTTTCTAATTTATTTGATTTTGTTCAAACAATACAACAGAAAAGGCGTAGGCATGAATACGCACAAAAATAAATGTTTGGTGATTTTATGCTGCGGAGCTGCATATTTATGGGCACTCGAGCAAGAAAAAGCGAACAAGAATCAAGCTCAACGCAGTGTGTGGATTAGGCCATGGCTTTCACGCCGCGAAACCGAAGGTTGCTGCGTGAAGCTCATTAATGATAACTGAAGTGTTGATGATAGCAGGGGCGCTACGTTCATTGCACCGATACCGATGGCAAAACAACAATTAAATTAATAATAATACATTAATTTAATAAATAATCTCGAGTAGTCGAAAGCACAGATAAAGGGCAAAACAAAATATATTTAATTATTACATTCTTTATGCTCAATCTTTTTTCTTCTTCATTGATTATCCATGGTATTAATCGCGGTTTAGTATTATCATAACCATCTCTTGGTAGTTATCTATGGTCAGTTGTGGTAGTTAAAAGCTGTTTCTTAAGTGCTGAGAGGTTATAGTATCATGGAGATCTACTAATTGTGATTTTCCACTCAATTGGCAGTAATCATGTTTATTATTAATATTTTTATCCTCTTTGGTATTTTTTCGCGATTTAATATGTCGTCAGTCATGGTAAGTATGTTTGAAATAACCGAAATAGTTGAAAAATGTTTTCTTTTTAAATATTTGCCGTGTTTGCTCTTAAAATTTTTTTGTAAGAGCAAACACGCAAACTCATTTGTGCAGGGGTGTTCCCACTTGGTCCCACAAGGCCAATATTTGTTTCAAATTATTGGGGCACAAACATAGGCAAAAGCTGCTTGGCAAATGTTTGCGTGCAAAATATTTGGTGCTCCCACTTAAGGCAAAAAAAATGGGCAAACTTTTCGAAATATAAATATTTGCGTGCGGGACGCAAATAATTTGCGCAACTTAAGTGTATCATCATCAAACTCTTGGTACTATAATTTTGATCAAACATTTCGATTGACAAAAACGATCGGGACATGTGGATGAATTATTTTACATATTGTTTCAATTCAACTCAATCAGAAGCACACGACTACTGTCCATTTGAACTGGTTTTAGGAAGGCCTCCGAGACAATTCAATAATTTTAATAAACTAGTTACAATTGATCCTCTATATAATATAGTCGATTACGCTAAAAGGTTAATCCCCGGAAAATTCGATATGCAAAGATATATTTATCAGTTAATTGACTTGAAATTCGGATTGTAAAATAAATTGAGATGTCATATTTCGATGTTGGAAAATTTGACCGTGGAGTCGGAAATTCACGGAAAAGCGTCAGAAAAGTTTGTATTACAAAATTGTATTTTGTATTCCATTAACTTGAAATTCAGTTTCTAAGCAAAGTATACGAAATAATTGGACACGTTTTTTCCCGATTTCGAAAAATCCGCCCACAAGGAAAATTCCCGGAAAATTCGAGATGCAAAAATCGATTTTTCAGCCGATTGACTTGAATTCGGCTTGTAAGATTAGTAAGTGAAATGAATTAAGATGTCCAATGTTGGAAAATTTAACCGTAAGGTCGGAAAATTTTCGAAAAAGTCTGCATGCTAGATAATTATATATCACCCGATTGAATTGAAATTCGGTTTGTTAGAATAGTAAGTGAAGTTACATCCGATTGACTTGAAACTCATTTTGTAAGGATAGTTAGTACGACAAATTGAGATGTCAGTTGACGATGTCGGAAAATTCGACAAGAGGGTAGGCTTTCTCGGTTTGTAAGGACCGTAAAAAAATTAATTTGTGATTCGATTTTCCGTTTTTTGGAAATGTGGCCCTAGGGTCGGAAAACTTCTGGAAACTCCAAATGAAATAAATTATATTTCATCCGATTGACATGAAACTAAGTTTGTAAGGATGGTATAAGAAATAGCGATAATAGTAACGATAACGATAACGAAAATTATAACGATAGCGGTAACAGTAACGGTAACGAGAACATTGACGATAACGAAAATTTAACGACAGGTTACTGTTCTTTCGAAAAATTCAGCCCCATGGGTAGAATATTGGTGGTCAAGATTGTATAAAAGTTTAGTTCCCAGCGATTAGCTCCAAACGTATTGAGACACATTAAAAAAAAGTACGGAATACGTGACTTAAATTTTTTTAAAATCAACTCACAAAGTTAAAAAATTAAAATCATTTGATCAGCTCCATGATCATTTTGAAAGCATCACATTATAAAATATTATGATAAATTAGTAACAAATTGATGCAAAATTGATGCTCTTATCAGCTCAACTGTTTCGCTTATAACTCCGGTGTTTTTTGTCCGATCTGATTGTACTTTTCAGAATAGATAGATATTGGGCCTAGCTTGATGTATACTAAACCACGAGGTTTTTTAGGTCTGGGATGGCTAGAGGAGGTCTTGGTTTTTTGGGGATAAAAATGGGACGGGGTGGAATTTTCCAAATCTGAAACAAACTTGATCTGCGTACAGCATAAGTCTACCTTCATTCAAAAATTTGTCGCCCTATCTCTTATAGTCTCTGAGATCGACACTTTCATACAGACGGACAGACGGACATGGCTATATCGACTCGGCTGTTGATGCTGATCAAGAATATATATATATACTATATATATATACTTCATGGAGTCGGAAATGTTTCCTTCTCCCTGTTACAAACATTCGCGCAACTTCATGATCCCCCGTTTCCCATTTTCAATGGGAACAGGGTATAAAAAGATCGACTGGTGCATGTCGACAACATAAATACTACTCAGCAGTTTTGGTGCATGTAAAAAAAAACACAAGTACTTTGAAATGTATGTGACCACTGCCTGCCAATTAGACAGCTAAGACATAATCAAAAATAAAGAACAGAAAAAAACGATTCGAACAAGAGCGCGGTCTTGCTTTTTATTCGGCGGACACCCCTAAGAGGTGCTCCTATTAATATTATTAAATTAAACAACGATTAAACCTGATTCTTCACTCTTTATTGTGTCGAAAGCTGCCTTAAAATTTATGAAAAAGCGATACACATTTTTTCCATTGCTTAGATAGTCTTTTGCTATTGCAGTAAGAACATAAATAAAAACGACTGTTGAATATCCTTTTCTTAAGCCCATCTTATTTTCACTTAAGATCTGGTTTTGACTGATAAATTGGACCAAGCACGTTAGAAGTACTGACGCAAACACCTTCGTTGCAGCATTTAAAAATGAGAGTCCTCTGTAGCTTTTGACTACGCTTGGGTTCTCCTTGTAGAATTTTTATAGAATTCCACGGGGATTCCATATCTTCCTGGGGCTTTGTTGGGTTTGCTCTTTACCAGGCAGCTTTGAATCTCCTGTGATGTTATTGCGCGATCCATCATACTTCTACTTTCAATTGTCCAGAGGTCAACTGCCAATTCCGTTGGTGCAACAGATACTATTTTCTTAGCAGAACAACTATTAAGTTTCCTTACCAGGGTTCAGAATGATTTACTGTTAGTAATGATGCCGATTTCATTTTCCAACTCGTGATAATAATATCGTTGTTTATGAATACAAAGTTGATTAAAACTAGCATTTTGACATTTCTAATTAATTTTTTCCTCCATGGCATTCAAGCGTCTAGCTCGTTAAGAGTGTTGACAGAGTTTTTTCTGGCTTCCTCACAGTCTCCATCAAACCACCGTTGAAGCCATCTTCGATTGACTTTTGTCTGCATAAGTTTCGCTGCTGAAGTGATATATTTTGTGAGCTCATCAATAATAGTCCCTTGATGAATTGTTGATAATTTAATATTTGCATGTGCAATTTCGCCCTATACTCGGGTGCCTTTTTTTGCGTCCATTCCAGCGTTGGCAGTACTTCTCGAGTATTTTCAGCTATATAGGGACTATGTTAACTAGACAGTGCCAGACCCCTTAGATTATACAATAATCTATGGTCGATGTAGCCTGATATCATATGAATGTGAAGCTTCCAGTGTCAATTGTAGCTGTGCCGTTTAGGATTGTGAGTTGAAAGCATTCACAAAGGTTGAATAATTTTTTCCCCCTGTCATCGATCACTTTATCCTGTGAGTATCGTTTGAAATTGGCGAAGGATTCCATGGCAGAGGGTTCCATAATCGTGCTTTGGATTTCGCCTGTCCTTGCATTAAGATCTACTACCAACAAAATATTATCCAAAAATGGGTGATTCAGGGTGTTGTAAAGTTTTAAGAAGTCTGCCATCCAGTCGTTGCAATTGAGAAAGCATGGAATAATAAATAGTTGCTCATTTTGCGTCACACACTCGATTATTATGGACTCTTCAATTGTCCTGAAATTACACAATCGCCTTAAGTCCTTTTTGATGACATAAGCGATGCCTCCACTTGCTCTTCCCCTTCTTGCTGTCCTTGTCCTTGATGTCAAAGTCCTCAAAATAAATCTCGTATTGTAGCTCATTTTATTCGATAAAAGTTTCACATAATATAAATATGTCAAAATCGCTAACTATTTCTAAGTTTTTTGCCTGATTGGATTCTAAGATCGAATTGAAATCTAAGGGAAGATCTCATTTCTCGCCTCTGTACAGTTCGTCAGCATTTTACGTAATATGTAAGATTCATAGATAATATAGATGACGCATCTGAAAAAAACACGATTATTCCTGATACCTAACATGGGCTTCTAATTTATGATTTGATCCTCATGCATCATCTACAAATATCTATATATTTTTGATATAACTCTGTAAGTGTTTTACCAATGATTTATGGATATTATAGATGACGCATGTGAAAGAAAACACGATTATTCCTGTTAGCTGACATTGGCTACCAATTTTCAATTTGTTCCACATGCGTCATCTATAACATCTATAAATCTTTGATATTACCCATTGGTAATATCCATTTTCACTTCAAATCTCATAAATTTGGACCCATTTCGAATTCTGTCGAATTGTACTACTAGAATTTTGTGACTTGTATCACTAGGCTGTTTTTGATTTTTCACCTAGAGCTGTGCTTTTGTTTCGGTTTACCTTTTGTCGCTCAGGTCCTTCTTCACATAGATGATTGTGCCCACCATTTCTATTTCTTCGAACCACGTTTGCTGCCTCTTCAGAATCCATTTCAGCCACTATTCCCAGTTTATTGATTCGCCTAAATATTGTTTTGGCTTCATTAATTTGGACGTTATCACGTCACGACAGATCCTTTGAATTTCTGCTTTCGGGGGAGCATCGGTTTGAACTCTGCTAAAGATTAAATTATTCCGTTTTTGTTGCTCAACAATTCAGTTAAGCTCCTTGTGATCGGCATCTGCTTTGACTTTGATTTTTTTTATCTCAAATCTGAGCGCCTTAATCTCAGCCGTTTGAAAATCCCACCGTTTGTTTCTATTGCTGCTCCAACTAAAGATCGATTTCTAATGAACTAGTTCCGTGCCATCAGTTATCGCTGCTGATATGTTCCACCACTGCCTCATCTAGCTTGATCTGTCATGTTTGCTTACCTCGTAAAAGTTTCCTCCCATCCGTTCACTTTCCCTCTTGGTTTCACGTTTTACTTGCACGCACTCTGTTTCACAATTTCCACATCCGATCCGCGCACTTGAAGATTACCGACTGTCCCGACCTCTGAGCAGCCGCTTCTTTTAAGTCCGTTGCACGGGCCCCGTTCCAAGCCTCAAGCGGGGCCTGTCTCAGTCCCTCCGTCTCCGCTGTTGCAGGACTGGGGCCCTATGCTACTGCTGTTGTATCGAGGCCTTTTGCTACTGCTGTTGTATCGAGGTCTCCATCCCGTTAGCCGTGCATCCCCCATGCAATCACAACGCTCCGCGTCATCTCGCTCACTGCTCGTTTGAAAAAGGGCTTTTGCCTATCTGGCTACGGCCTTCTGCTCTCCAACTCTCCACTCCCGCTGCTCCGAGAGAGAGCTTTCTTCAATTCGCCGCGTTTACCCTGTAGTCAACGGCTTGTGAGGAGTTACTCCTTACACTCTCCATTTCTTTGGCCGTTTTTGTTTCCCACATAAACATTAACTCCCCTCCGCCCCATCAATTAACTGCCGTCTCACGAAACTTGAACTTCTGCCCCATCTTTTTTTCCGCGCGATATTAAAATTTGAGCGCCCCACCTTTTCCTCACCCCCCTTGAATTCCCGCGCCGCGTTTAAATATCCGCGCCATATTTGAATTTCCGAGCCACATTTGAATTTCCGCGCCACTCCCATGACTGTTCCTGTTTCTATTTTTCCTTATCCCGCCCTGGTCGCACCAACCCGCGATCTTTGGCATCGCCATCGCTATCGATACCCGATAGGTCGATGCCAGGGTCACCCTCGCTCTCGATTTTTTTGGTATTTTTACCAAAGCTGTTGCATATCGATATCGACTCCGATACCGATCGCTCACAATGCTGCTTCTAACAGGTAAGCTTTTCCCCACTTTTCCTCTTTTTAATTTTGGCAACACGCCTGCGCTCTGCACTGAGGCTGCTGCTGAGCGACGCACAGTGGCCGGATACGCGAATTTGGCGTTGAAAAAATCAAGTTTTGATGGTCGACTTTTTTGAGCAGATTAATTTTATTCAATAAAGGGAACTCCAGATAGGCCGAAAAACTTTGGTTTATAGAATGTGGTCAATTGGTTTGGATTTTACAGTGGTTCAAAGTAGAACAATTTTTCAAAGTGCAGAATTTTTGATTTTTTTTTTTGGTTTCAACTGTTGTGGGCCTGTCAAACCCAAACGGTAATACCGATTAGAAATTTTAATACAATTTTTTTGAATACATGCATAAATTCATAATGTAAATACATTTAAAATCTTTATTATATTAAAGTTGAATGTTCAACATTTACGTCTTAGGTGGACACTATTTTTGGTTTAGTTTTAGAGCTTTGATGGACCCGGAAACATCAATTTCACCCGATTTCAGTTGTTTCGGAGCATACGTATTATGTATTAATCTATTTATTAACGTATTGTAAAAGAATCAGCTGCCGCAACCTGCCGCCTTAGACGTTACATTGATATTTGCGATTCAATTTACAGGTAAATAATAATTGGGAAGAACAAGAACAAACGAAGAAGAAGAAGAACATTGCAGATAAAATTCCATAGCGTATTTTATGATTTACTGAGATAGGTAACATATTCTACAGACTAAATGGAAATCAGCAAATCGGACTGGAAACAGATTTATGCTTCAAAACTCGACTAGGCTAGATGGATTTAATTGTTTCGAAGATAATGACGTGGCAGACCAACAAAATCTATCGATGAATGCTCAACGTTCACCAGGAAAAGAAAGCTTCAAGGTGCCACTATGGAAATTAGCACAGAGCATCTATCGGAGGCACTATCCGTTAAATACTCAAAAGACCTGGAGAGAAACAGGTCTTCCATAACAAAAGCTGTTGCAATTGCTAGTCCTGTCCGTCTTAAGCGCATTGAGGACAACATCAACACACCGCCAAATGGGCTTCAGCCCACCAATTACACTCGAGAAGAAGCTTTGGCCCTGTTTTTGGACGTGGGATTTTCCAAGCAGAAGTACAAGAAGATGAGGGACTCGTTAAGAAAACACAATAGCTGCAAAAATAGAGGCAGTTCCAGTCCCTGCGGAAGTCACTGAAGTATCGGCACATGTAAAACAAAATATCTCGACATCAAGAAAACCCTGACCTTTTCAACATATTGTCGGCCTTCTCTGATCCTCGGATATCATCTCTCAGACTTACCAGGACATTCGAGGATATGACCAAAGAATATTCACCAGAAATATTAAGTCAATTAAGCACTAATGATATGAAAACCTATATTGACAATCACTTAGAAGAAAATAAACCATTCCCAATTTAGAACAAGCTTTGTTTGAAAACACATTTTTTTTAGTAAGTAAAAATTCTTCTTTTATAAACCTTTGTTAGTTTAAATTAGTTTAACAACTTAATTTTTAATAAATCGATTTTAAACATTCAAATATTTTGCCATTTTTCATGCAACCTTTTCATTGTATTAAACAATCAACTTTGGCAGCCGATCCTAAGTCACACTATTAACCTAGAAAGATGAACGTAGGCTCATTATAAAGCTACAGAAATTCTCTATTATCGTCTCTTTGAAATTATTGAAATATCTCTTTCCGGTCAAAAGTTACAATTTGCAACCCCAAATTCGCGAATCCGGCCACTGTGCGACGCCAGACTTGGACTGGAAGTCTCCCACTCCCACGACGTTGGCGACGATCCGGGTGGCGTCGACCGACCGGCCGACCCCTTGATGGACGACATGTCCAGACTCAGCACGTCCGCTGGCCTTCGCACCTGTGTCCGCCGCTTTCGGCTATTTTGCTTTATACTATCCCGACTTTGTCTTGATCCTAATTCGCTGGATTCAATTCGCTATTTTGTGCCGTTCATAGCTTCTGCTTACCCTTTTCCCGCTGCGGATATAAAACTTAGAATTTGGTACGGGCCCTCATACCTGGGTGCGAGTTTCACTGCAAATTCCTCCGCTGCCTTGCAGAGATGGTGCGACTTGACATACATCTCGTCCCCGACCACTAGTTTCCAAGAGCGTCTTCTCAGGTTATAGTGCCGGGCCTGATCCTGTGCTGCTTTTTCCATATTTCTCGTTGTTACTTCGGAGATCTCCTTTACTTTTTTCGCGTTCTTTCACGCATCCCATTCCGCGTGTCCTGTTCCGAGATTGTTGTTATTGTCAGGCATTTCCGCCACTCTGGAATTGACGGCTATCGTGAGTTCCGGTAGCAGATCGTACCAACTCCTCTGATCGGAGCCTGTAAGCTGAGCTATCATTGTCTGAACTGTCGTGTTTGCTCACTCCGTTGGGTTCACTTGAGGAGTATTTGGCGCTGTAAGTTAATGGGATACCCCCACCTCTTGTAAGATTCGATTAAATCCCCCACTCTTAAGCTGTGCTCCATTGTCTGTTATTATCACATTTGGTATTCCGAACCGGGCCAAGATTCGTTCCCTGAACCAAACACTTTTTAACTATAAGCAGTACGTTCAAATACCACAAGGCAGAGAAATTTTTGTCGCAAGCGACTTCAAAAACACTTGTATTTGTGTACCGATAGTTTGACTTGCTGAGAGCGACGCAACAAGAAAGAGAGAGAGCTCGCAGCGGCTGCGTCATTTGGCTGCTGCATTGACTGCCAAGGCAGAAAAGACAAGACGTCAATTGTGTGGCAATAAATGTTCTCTTTCACATTGCCAAAAATCCAAGCGTGATTTTCTTGGACTAAACCTTTTTTTGTTTCCCAGTGATGCATTTCTTTTAATCCAATGGGCCAAGTAATGCACATTTTGCAAAAACTTTGTGGGCAATTCTTCTCTCTTTTTATGTGAAGGTCATTTTTCACCAGAAAATATTGGAAAAAGGTATTTAAAGTATTTATGCCCGACTCTGCATATGCTCAGCATAAATGTTGATGCTGTAGTAGCAGATGAAAGCAGCGCTGCTCTTGCGCTGCAACAGCGAACAGTCTTTTGACTATAACTAGACAACAGTTCATCCGATCTTCACCATTCCTTTGGCGGATCGATAAGTTATTACTAAATACGTTTAGAAGGAACAGACCATTTATCTTTAAAACTGTGGGAGATATGACGTTTTTTTAAAATAGCGGGGGCAGGGGGGTAAAAATTGAAAATAAACTTGATCTGCCTGCAGACATAAGAAGCATATGTCCCATACATGTCAAACCTCTCTGAGATCTGTTCGTTCATACAGACAGACAAACGGACATGGCTATATCGACTCGGCTGTTGATGCTGATCAAGAATACATATACTTTATAGGGTCGGAGATGCTTCGTTCTGGCTGTTACATACTTTTGCATAAACTTATATTATAATACTCTATGCTCCGACGGTCAGAGTATGAAAAGAAGAAATGCCAGATCGAAATCTGAGTAAACAAATCGACGAGATTAAAAGCATTGAAGATGACATAGATTTAAACGGTCTTCAAGCGCCTCAAAAAAAAAGCGGTCTGATTCCAAGTTGACATTAAAAATATTATATATTGAATTGACTGAATTTTTCATTTAAGAAACTTTCAGAAACTAGAAAAAAAGAGAATCGACTTTCTGCAACATGAAAACAGTACTTAAAAGAGGCAAGTTGAACGTCTGAAAGCTAAAATAAGTATGGATTTCAATGCTGAAATTGACTCTATGAACTTAACTGTGAATGAAAATATTTTTTTGGGTTACTACAGAGAATTATTCTCTCAAAGCATTTCGTATAGATCAACATCAACCTACATATTTTTAAGAAATTCCTTACAATTAGGTCTCCCCATTCCTTCATTTCTACAAAAATGGAACTGTATTCAAAAGTTGCATCCTGGAGCTAATGAATGTTTATATGAAGCTCTTAAACATGCTCCTAATAAGATGAGTTTCTCTAAAAAAGAGTGTATAATTGCGTGTGATAAAGTTTCCATAAAAAGGAATTTGACATAGAATTCATCTATCAATATAATTAATGGTCTTCAACATTTGCACGAGTGCCCTAATAATATCGGAAGTCATATTTGCTTTTTCGTATTAAGGGGCCTTTTTCGAAATTGTAAATTTTTTCAAATTATTTTGTTCACAAAACAAACACTACAACAAAACAAACAGGAAAAAAATTTAAAAACCATTATTTACAAAAACACTGTCGAAAACCCATTCTGTAAGAGGAGTGGTGTTTGCTCAATGTGACAATAATAGAAGATGTTGCTCCCTTCTGGGCGTAAACAGTTTATGAAATGGAAAAAAACAAATTATATTTTTTTTATATGACTTCCCCCCTCCCTTTTTAAATCCTTAAGAAACGCTTTAATAAAAGCCATTTTCGATACACCCGATGGCTTAGTAGATATCGATGTCATCAGCGAACTGTATGACCTCGACAAAGGATCAGCCACTCGAATGACTAAGCTATCAAAAAGTCATGTTTACCCAACCCGTTTTGAACAAATGAGAGATTGTTTAGCAACACATGCTTTTAGTCACACTGATGCAGCTGCTATAAGATCGTGTAATCGTAACTCCCAATTTCAAGGAAGTAGTTCTTAAGTGAATGCACAATCTAACTAAGCATCTCGCAAGCGAGTTTCTCGCCAGTTCCGAGATGCTTAGTGAGTATAAGTTCGAGTCACCACCCACGCGTCGGTTGGAGCCTCAATTTTTAGATGTGCCACCACCCGTGTCTGGCAACTCGAACCAATCTTCCCCCAATTGCACTGAAAGGTCTCCAACTATTTCATTGTCTGTCTCACCAGGCAATATGCTTGATTTGTCTCCTTTCCCCTCCCTGAATCAAGCTGTTGGAAATCGTTCAGATAATCCTTCTTCTGTCCGTAGATTCGAGCAGTCCCCATTAACGTCGACTGAACCTGTGGGCAGTGTTTCCGTCTGCGTTCCCATTCCTCCTGAACCTCCTCTACTGTCCGTGATAGCACCGCGTAAGCAAGTATTTGTGTCTAGGTTGTCTCCGGAAACTACTTGCGAGTCAATTGCAGCATACATTGCGAGCAAATGCTCAGCAAGTGTTTTTATTTCAAAGTTTAGTTTTGGTCAACCCCGTGATATAGCTTCGTTTAAGTTAAGTGTTCCGTCTGAATCATTTCCAATCATATTTGACCCAGCATTCTGGTTGCCAGATATGATTGTGCATGAGTTTAGGCAAAAAAATCAAATGAGGCCGATGCCAGTTAACTTGCTCTCATTTAGTTCATCCTCACGAGTAGCGTCTACTAGGGTTTCAAAAAACTAGTTCCGTCCGTCTATCCTCTCGTTGCCTATCAAAACGTTAGGGGCCTTTTATTTAAGCTCCATACGTTATTTTTGAATAGTGCATCTTTTGAATTTGACATAGTGGCATTTTCAGAGACTTGGTTAAAATCCTCAATTTCTGATTGTGAAATTTTGTCAAATGATTTTGTGGATGTTGACTTTGTTGCCGTAAAGGTAACTTTTCCATCATTTTTTTATTTATTACTTGTTCTTATATCCCACCTTCGTCCGATATTGAAATTTATATGCACCATGTAGCCTGCATTAAAGATGTTTTAGCCCACTTACGGGACATTGACACATTGGTTGTTGTAGGTGATTTTAACTTGCCTAACATCACATGGTCAAATCCTAATGGGTCGACTTACCTTGTACCATCAGTGTAGCATGATTTTTTAGATTGTCTGCTTGGCATGTCTCTTTTTCAAATTAATCCTGTACAAAACAATTTAAATAAATTGTTATATCTTATTTTTGTCACTGATAGCACCAATGCCAGTGTCTCTAGGTCTCCCCCTCTATCACTACCCGAAGATTCTGACCATCCAACACTGGAAGTCTCGCTTTCAATATTTGGACCTGCCCCTTCAAATTCAAAAATCCCCAATATACCTCGTCGTTGCTTCCGTAAAGGAAACTTCACTTTGCTAAGTCAACTCATCTGTGAAACAGACTGGTCTCCATTGTAGAATGCGGTTGATTTGGATTTTGCTCTTACCTTTTTCTACGAGTCTATTAATTCTCTCTTAGATATCTGCATTCCTAATAGCGTCGCTTCCACCGCGTCCCTAATTCCCCCTTGGTACTGTCCGATATTATCTAATTTGAAAAATATTAAATCTAGATGCTTCAAAAAGTATAAACGTACTGGTTCTGCGATTGATTTTTCTAAATATTCAATAGCAAAATCTAACTACACTTTTTAACTCCGAGTGCTATAACAATTATCTTGCTCGGTGCAAAATTCAATTCGCACAGGATCCAAAGCAATTCTATAGCTTTGTGAACTCTAAGCGAAGATCTTCTTCTTTACCTTCCTCTTTTTTTCTGGGTAACATAAAGGCTGGCAATGATTCCACAGCTGTTGACTTATTGGCTGATTTCTTCCTATCAACTTATTCCTCTGCCCAATATGCGAACACTTCTTATCCTTATAACATTACTTCTTCCAACTCTATATGCGATCCCGAAATTTTCGAAACTTCTCTTCTTTCATTTTTAAAATCACTAAAATCCTCATTTTCTCCCGGGCCTGACAACATTCCTAGCTGTGTGCTCAAAGAGTGTTCTAGTTCTTTATGCCAACCATTGCTAAAGCTTTTCAATCTATCACTCAAGTCGTCTGTCTTCCCATCTCTTTGGAAAGAATCTTACATTATTCCTCTCCATAAAAAGGGTGGGAAGTCGGATATTTCAAATTACAGAGGCATTGCTAAGCTTTCCGCCATTCCGAAATTGTTTGAAGAGATTATAACCTCCACATTGCAGCATTACTGTAAATCTATTTTGTCACCTTTCCAACATGGTTTCATAAAGCGTCGGTCAACAACGACCAATTTGCTGGAATTTACTTCGTTAGTTAATGATGGATTCCTTGTGAAAAGGCAAACTGATGTCATTTATACCGACTTTAGCAAAGCCTTTGACTCTGTCAACCATGATCTTCTCCTCTTTAAGCTCGATCGATTAGGATTTCCCTCTTCTTTTCTGCTTTGGGCTTCGTCCTATCTAAAAGATAGAACTCAAAAAGTTCTGCTTCGTTTTAACACTTCAAAACCTGTGTCTGTAACCTCTGGTGTACCTCAAGGTAGCCACCTCGGTCCCCTGTTCTCTACTCTATTTATCAATGATCTTCCTACTATATTATCATTTTCTCGGATACTCATGTATGCCGATGACGTTAAACTTATTCTATCTTTCAACAACCACTATTCACTATTCACTATTAGATTGCAAGATGATCTTAACTCCTTGCAATCTTGGTGCTTGGTAAATCATTTGCATCTGAATTGCTCCAAGTGCATGTTTGCAACGTATTTCGTCTGTCGTTGATATTGGAATTCTGTTTGACCCCAAATTGAGTTTTAATCACCATATCTCCACTATTGTTAACAAAGCGAATGGTGTACTTGGATTCATTAAACGTTGGTCAAATGAGTTTAATGATCCCTACACCACTAAACTTCTTTATACAGCTTTAGTCCGTCCCGTGCTTGAATACTGTTCATCCGTATGGTGTCCGCAGTATAAAAAGCATGCGGATCGTATTGAATCAGTTCAGAAACAATTTTTGCTTTTTGCCCTTCGTGGCCTAAATTGGGACCCTAACCTCCGTTTGCCATCGTACTCCAGAAGACTCTTGCTTATAGACCTTCCTTCGCTAGCTAACCGTAGAACAGTCTTAAGTGTTTCATTTCTTCACAAGTTAATTATCGGTGATGTCGATTCTTCTGAACTCTTACGTCGCCTTAACTTCTCTGTTCCTTCTAGGCCAACCAGAAACTTTTTCCTTTAATCTTGTCTAGATGCACAACTGATTATGCCCAGCATAATCGATTTCGGGTTTTATGTCAAGACTACAACGATCTATATCACCTCCTCTCAACAGATCTCTCTCTTCTCTTTAAAAACGTCCCTTTACACTTATCTCCGTGAAAATCTCTGACCACTCCCAGCTGTGAATAGGGGCATAGCTTGCCGGACTGGCTAATAAATCTTCCCCCAACGGGTCAGAGATTTTTCGGTTATACTTTTAGTTTTAATATATTTTTAATTTGTGATTTTCTATTTTTTTTTTTTTTTTTTGTTAATCTTCCATTTTATCTTTAATTATAGTTTTATGCCTTTTTTCCTCTATGTATTTGTAAGCCTGCATTTTCTTATTCGTTTTTTCTTACCTCTTCACATCTCTACAGGCCTGTTCCGGGCTTCACATAATTTATTAAACTTCAAATGAAATTAAATTCGAACGATTTTGTGTTCGCTGTTCTGGTATTCGACTTGCAATTTGACTGTTTCCTTTCCAAATTGTTTTTCTTATAACAACTCGCTAAACTTAATCAGTTGGATGCAACAATCAAAATACAAACTCTGCAATAGCTTAATATAGCTCTTTAATATCTCGCTTTATTTTAATAGCACTTAATGAAAATTACGAACTTACATCTGATTTCACATGCTCCAAGCAATGGGAATTCAAATCGAGTAATTCAATCAAATTATGAAAACCAGAACAGGTAGCCAAGTCGAAATAGAGATAATTTAATGTAAGTGAAAAACTGCACAGGCCTGTATATTTGTTAAATGGTTTTGTTAGCTCTAATTCGACTCTGACCACAACAGGCTGTGAATCGGGGCATAGCTGGCCGGACCGGCAAATAAAAATCCCCCACCGAGTCGGAGTCGTTATTAGTTTATTTTGTAATTTTGTTAGGCTTTCTTTTTATGCCTCCCTAGTAAATAAGTCTTTTTATAACGTGCTTACAAGTTTGTTGACAGCTTTTGTTTGTCGAATATTAATAAATAATAATAAATAAATTAACTGCTTCTTTTGTTCAGTAAATTAATGACTACTTTAATTGCCTTAATAGCAGAGTATTATATGATAAAAACCCATTTAAATGCTCATTGAAAGTCGATTAAGTAGCTTGGAAAAAGTTGAAAGAAATGCAAAATTATTTATAGAATGTCAAAACGCAAGGCAACAGTATTTCTTGTTTAGATGGCTTGCTTTAAACAACTGAGGCTATTTTTGGACTCTACGAAGACCATTTAAAGAACCATCCAGAAACATTTTGTTTTTTTAATTGCCGAGTAAATCAAGATTCAGTCAAAAATGCATATTTCCATGTGTTCGTGCAAAGGGTGGAAACTGCAGAAATCCATATTTACATGAGTTTAATATTATAATAGCCAAGCTAATAGCTTAAAATCTTCATATTTATTGTCGCGGGACGAATTAAGTTATCGATAGTTTGATGTTTGAATTAAGCGCTATGTTAGTATATTTGCTGAATTATGGATTTTACCCTTACTGAAAAGGGGCACACTGCTAAAGCTATATATAAGCCGCCATTATTTGTAATTCGGTCACTTTTGTCATGTGGCTGAGCTAGGAGGAAAGACTGCGGCAAGAGATGATCTATATGATGGGATAAGTTAAGCCTAAGCTCACTTGTATACAGAATAAAACACTACCCAACCCAACACGAATCCCATCTGGTTCCGTTCCCTGGTTCCCTGCGGACTCTGAACTGGTTAAAATTGCATGCTCCTGCTCCCGGTGCTACGACATCTGTGCCTTTTATTCGCAGTTCTCAGCAATGGTTGAGAATCTGCATGGACAACTTGCGCTGGAGTTCTGATGTGGTGTAACTTATGGTAGTATTTGGTGTATTTGGAGACTACACAGCACAGGCTATGGGCTTCCATCCCAGCTATAGAGGTGTCATTTGTGTAATCCGTATTCTCTTGGCAAGGTGCTAAGAGTCTGCAAGGTCAACTTGCGCTGGAGATCTGACGTGGTGCAACATATTGGAGTTGCAGTGTGTGTGTATTTGGAGACTACACAGCACAGGCCAAGAGCTTCCACCCCAGCTAGAGAGTTTTCATTGGGACGCAGTCGGCGTCAAGGCTGGTTTACCAATCGGAATTCCTGGGTCGAATTGGACCTATGCCCATCTCGCATTCACCCAGAAGAAGCCCTCGGCATATGGAGGGGCAACAGACGACCTCAACAGGAGCTGCCACAGTGTCAGCGACTACTACGGTGAGGATGGCGTCTACGAGCTCGCAGCGGCAAAAGACAACCAGCACGTTGGCTGGAGGTGCAAATCAACAAAGCGCCGCTGTAAGCGCCCCACAAGAAATCACGGCCAACACGGTGGCTGGCGGCGTGAGTACACAAGTTAGCATAGCGGCTACAGAAAAGGGCCAGAGCAGTTCAACTTCCCAAGTCGCGGATCTGATACAGAGGATCGCCACATTGGAGAGGGAGTTGAAGAGTGTAACGGCAAACGAAGGGCATACGGGTATGGCTACTGATCCCGTTGAATCAAGCAATACCGGAGTGGGCAGGGCAGCTAGCACGCTGTCGCCATCTTGGAGTGGAAATTTACCGCGGCCTTTGAGCGGGAATTTGCCGCCATCTTGGAATAGAAGTTTGCCGCAACCTGTGAGTGAGAGCCTGCCGCCATTTTTGGGCGCGGCAAATTGCAACATAACCTCAAGTCACTCGACGCCATACTGCGTGGTGGGCACAGCGCACGCAGCGCCTGGATGTGTGCCATCACACGCAAACCCAAGAGAGTTTGCTATGGCGCAAACACCATCGAATGTGTTTTACGGATCGACGACTCCAGCGGCAAACAATATATACGTACCTCGCAAACTACCGGATCTCCCGGAGTTTGGAGGTCAACCTGAAGATTGGCCAATATTTTTCTGGGCGTATACAGAGACGACGACGGCATATGGCTGCACTGATCTGGAGAACAACCAACGCCTTCTTAAAGCTTTGAAGGGTGAGGCACGTGAGACAGTGAAGTCATTGCTGATACATCCAAGAAATGTGATCGCCGTGCTCGAACAACTGCGGTTCAGGTATGGACGACCGGAGTTACTAATACGCAGTCAATTACAGAGTGTACGAGAGGTGCAACCAATACAAGAGCACAACTTAGCGAAGATCGTGCCTTTCGCAACTCGTGTGAGTAATCTTGCAGCCTTTCTACAGACAACCGATAACGGAGAGCAGCACTTGGGGAACCCTACCCTAATTGAGGAACTGGTCACTAAGCTTCCACTCAACCGGAGAGTGGATTGGGCCAGACATGCTGCCACACTAAGGCCTTACCCGACAGTCGTGCATTTCAGCGGATGGCTGAATGACCTGTCAAATGTGATATGTACGATTTCAGACGTCGAGGGTAAGGAACAGAAGCGTCGTGTGTTGCATGCCAGCACAGACTACAAAGATGAAGACCGACGCGAGGGTCAGTTCAAACGGTGCCCAATATGTGACGGGCAACACGCAGTCAAGGACTGCAGAGATTTCGGCCGAGCTCCGCCACCAGTGAGGTGGAGATATGTGAAGGAGCATCGGCTATGTTTTATATGCTTACGCGGAGGTCACACGGCCAGGTCCTGTCATGTGGACGATGAATGCCGAGTGAAAGGATGCCAGAGGAGGCATCACAACCTACTGCATGATTATTTGAGTGTCTCTAGAGGGAGACCGCAGCCAGCGGACACTTCAAGTAGAGATGTTAACAGACAAGCGCCGCATCCCGCGGGTACATATCGGAGCGCCACCAGAAGGACACCCCCAAGAGAGGATGTTCAGACGACTCCAGAAAGGAATTTAAGTTGTGTCGATGCGGATAGAGAACGCCTATTGTTCCGCATACTACCAGTGACTTTGTATGGGACAAACAAGCAGCTGGACACCTACGCACTCTTTGACGAAGGTTCGTCCGTATCAATGATCGATGAAGAACTGCTTCGTGACCTGGATTTAAAAGGAGAGCGTCGACAACTTAATATTCAATGGTTTGGTGGAAGGGCTACAAGAGAGCCGACAAACATGGTAAACCTGCAAATTAGTGGAGCAGGGAAAAGTAAACGATATGCCTTGCGAAATGTGTTTGCAATTAACAACTTGAGTTTGCCGATGCAGAGTTTGCGTCGAAGAGATGTCGAAGCAACAAATAGAGACGCGCGCCTCCCAATGAAGCCGTATAGCAACGCAGTGCCAAAGCTTCTTATCGGACTGGATCATGCGCATCTGGGATTGCCAATGCAATCAAGACGACTTGGGAAATATGGACCATATGCGGCCGCCACCGAGCTTGGATGGGTGGTTTTTGGTCCCGCAATAGGTCCTTCAAATGTGCCACCATCGAAGTCATGCCTACTAGCAGTGTCGCAGGAAGACGCTGTGCAGAAGATGGTGAATGACTACTTTGAGATCGAGAATTTTGGAGTAAAGCCTGCTCCGCTGGTCGCAGCCAGCGCCGACGCCAGAGCTCAGAAGATGCTCGAAGACACCACGGTGAGATTGAAGCAACGATATCAGACTGGACTATTATGGAAGGGCAACAACATTACATTGCCAAAAAGTTATGATATGGCGTACAGAAGACTCGTCAATATTGAACGGAAAATGAAGCGTGACGAGCAGTTTGCGCAGGCCTACAGAAATTTGATGGAAGCCTACGTCACAAAGGGATACGCTAGACGATTGGAGCATAAGGAGGTCGCACTAGCTAACAGCGACAAAGTTTGGTACCTACCGCATTTTGGAGTCGAGAACCCGAACAAGCCAGGGAAAATTCGGCTGGTTTTTGACGCGGCAGCAAAGGTGGGCGATGTTTCATTGAATTCTGTGCTGGAGAAAGGACCGCAGCACTACAAGCCACTGCCTGCTGTACTCTTTCACTTCCGAGAAGGTGCAGTTGGAGTCTGCGGGGACATCAAGGAGATGTTCCACCAAGTGTTGATACAGCCCCAGGATAGATGCGCTCAGCGGTTTCTGTGGCGAAACGGCGACGACCGACGGGATCCCGATGTGTATGAGATGATGGTAATGACGTTTGGAGCAGCGTGCTCACCAAGCGCTGCGCACTTTGTGAAAACTGTCAATGCGCTGCAGTACCAAGATACAGATCCGCGTGCGGTCAAGGCCATTACCGAATGTCATTATGTGGATGACTATGTGGATAGCTTCGCATCTGAGTCGGAGGCAATTGCTGTATCAACACGGGTGAGAGAAATTCATGCTAATGCTGGGTTCGAGTTGTGCCAATTTACTTCTAGCTCACCAACTGTGATCCACGCCTTGGGCCAACATGGGGCTGCCAAGAGTGTAGGATGGAGCGATGCTGAGGAGAAAATTCTGGGCATGTACTGGCAGCCTGCCACGGATGACTTCAAATTCAATGTGAAGTACCATCGAGTTCCCAGATGCGTGCTGGGAGGTGAACGGATCCCCACCAAGAGGGAATTTCTGAGCCTGGTTATGTCAACCTTCGATCCATTGGGATTTCTATGCTGTTTTATGGTTACCGCCAAATTATTGCTGAGAGAGATTTGGCGAGGCGGAATACAATGGGATGAATCATTACCGGATGAAATTGGTGGCGCCTTTGAGAAGTGGCGCCAAGATATAAACAACGTGGGACAGTTCCGCAGTCCACGCCATTATTTTGGCTCAGGATTTGTGCGAGCTATACAATTGCACGTCTTCGTGGATGCAAGTCAATCAGCATTTGCTGCCGTAGCCTATTGGAGGGTCACCTATGATGAAGAGGCGCGGGTGTGCTTCGTCTGCGCAAAGACAAAGTGCGCGCCGATGAAAACTATGACGATCCCACGTCTAGAGCTGCAAGCAGCAGTTTTGGGCACAAGACTGATGGACACTGTCAAACAGGAGCACAGTGTGGCCATTAGTGATGTCGTACTCTGGACCGACTCCAAAACGGTGCTGCGATGGATAAGCAGTACCCACCGCCGATACAAGCAGTTTGTCGGAAACAGAGTGGCGGAGATTTTGGAGTCTACGGAAGTCACTCAATGGAGATGGGTGCCTACTGCTCAGAACGCAGCCGATGATGCAACAAGGGCGCAAAGCTTCGTGGACCTCAGCATGGGCTCACGATGGCTAAGCGGGCCCACATTTTTGCGGCAGCCGGAGAGCTGTTGGCCGCAACCTATGCCGGGCACTGAATGCGGTGTACGAGATGAGGATGAAGAAGAGATACCTAGTGAGTTTGCCCTGGTTGCTGCAAACGACTTCTTTATATCGTTTCAGAGATTCTCGAGCTTCAACCGACTTGTAAGGACAACTGCTTGGGTCCTAAGGTTCACGCGACGGTGTCGTGGACAGAGAGCGGAGCTTGAAAGACATGGCCTCACAGCTACTGAGTGTGAGGAAGCAGAGTACTTGTTGATACGGAGGGCACAAAGTGAGGCGTTTCCTGACGAGATGCGGGCTGCGTACAGCAAGGAGACAGTCGCTAAACGAAGCGACATAAGGGGATTGGCACCCAATGTGGACGACGATGGAGTATTGCGCGCATATGGCCGAGTGGATGCTGCCCTGTGCATGCCTTATAGCGCGAGACGACCGGTAATATTGTCACACCGGCACACACTAACTGAGATGATCGTCAACCATTACCATGGGAAGATGAGGCATCAAAATGTGGATGCCACTATAAGCGAGATCCGGAAAAAGTTCTGGATAACGAATCTGCGACGAGTGCTGTCGAAAGTCATTTCTGGATGTGGCTTATGCAAGCTGCAAAGGGCGAAGCCAGCGCCACCTATTATGGGTCCCCTGCCTGAGGACCGACTGGAGGCCAATGGATGGCCATTTAAGTATACGGGTCTAGATTATTTTGGACCACTGCTCGTGACGATTGGACGTCGCAAGGAGAAGCGGTGGGTCGCCTTGTTTACCTGTCTTACAACAAGGGCGAAACATCTGGAGCTGGCCCATGACCTATCAACAGATTCCTGTATAATTGTGATCAGGAATTTCGTCTGCCGACGAGGTCCGGTGGTCAGATTACGAAGCGACAACGGAAAGAACTTTATTGGGGCAGACAGAGAGGCCAAGAAGTTTACGGATGTATTTGAGCCACAGAAGATTCAGGGCGAGCTGTCTGCCAAGGGCATTGAGTGGATCTTCAACTGCCCAGCGAACCCCTCGGAGGGCGGAGTCTGGGAAAGAATGGTACAATGCGTCAAGAGAGTGCTACGCCACACGCTAAAGGAGGTGGCACCAAGGGAGCACGTACTGGAGAGTTTCCTGATAGAAGCTGAGAACATTGTGAATTCTCGTCCGCTTACCCACTTGCCGGTTGCGGTGGATCAGGAGGCCCCTCTGACGCCCAATGACCTACTCAAGGGAGTAGCCAATCTGCCAGACACACCTGGAGAGGACTGTCAGCCGCCTAAAAGATGCGCTACGAGGAAGCAGTGGCGCATTGCACGGCTGATGAGAGATAGATTTTGGAAGAGGTGGGTCCATGAGTACCTGCCTACACTTGTGCGCCGAGTGGTGTGAGCGCACTGAGCCGATACGCCACGGTGATGTGGTGTTCATTTGCGATCCGGCCATGCCACGAAGGGAGTGGCGAAGAGGCATCGTGGAGGTCTTTACTGGAGCCGATGGAGTACCCCGACGCGCCAGCGTGCGTGTAACCGACAGCAACCGGGCCCGAGTGATAATGCGTCCCGTCTCCAAGTTGGCCATTTTGGATTTGAGTGATGCTGTTGCTTCACGGGGGCGGGGATGTCGCGGGACGAATTAAGTTATCGATAGTTTGATGTTTGAATTAAGCGCTATGTTAGTATATTTGCTAAATTATGGATTTTACCCTTACTGAAAAGGGGCACACTGCTAAAGCTATATATAAGCCGCCATTATTTGTAATTCGGTCACTTTTGTCATGTGGCTGAGCTAGGAGGAAAGACTGCGGTAAGAGATGATCTATATGATTGGATAAGTTAAGCCTAACCTCACTTGTATACAGAATAAAACCCTACCCAACCCAACACGAATCCCATCTGGTTCCGTTCCCTGGTTCCCTGCGGACTCTGAACTGGTTAAAATTGCATGCTCCTGCTCCCGGTGCTACGACATTTATAATAAAAAATCGAACTTTGAATCCGATGAATATATAATGTTGCCTATGGAGTTCTATTCAATTATTTATTAACCTTATGAAAATATTGATAAAAAAAACTTTCGACGAAGAAGAAAACCCTATTTCACTTTCCAAAATTGTGAAAGAAAATGAATCAAACCTTAACACAAATGTAAAGGATTTTGCTTGTAGAAATATCCCAATCATGTTGACTTCAAGTAGATATTTTGTGGGTTATATAGCCAAAGGATTGCAGCAAGTGCAACAATATATATATATATTAAAACAGGATGAAATTTTGACTTCCCCTTTGAAAACTCTTATTGCCGAAAATAATTATTACAACGACTCTGATTTTGAAAAGTTATGTGTTCCTTCTGATTTGTTTTTAAAATTTGCAAAATACATATACAAATTTTTTAAAAAGTTCAATAATCATAAAAAAACAAGAAAACATAAACATGTTAATAATGAGCCAATGTGTAAAGTGCACTAGAGAAAGTAATTACTCTTCGTGGTTTGATGAATTCAATGAATCATATATTCATAATTATATATTATATATTATATATTATATATTATATATTATATATTATATATTATATATTATATATTATATATTATATATTATATATTATATATTATATATTATATATTATATATTATATATTATATATTATATATTATATATTATATATTATATATTATATATTATATATTATATATTATATATTATATATTATATATTATATATTATATATTATATATTATATATTATATATTATATATTATATATTATATATTATATATTATATATTATATATTATATATTATATATTATATATTATATATTATATATTATATATTATATATTATATATTATATATTATATATTATATATTATATATTATATATTATATATTATATATTATATATTATATATTATATATTATATATTATATATTATATATTATATATTATATATTATATATTATATATTATATATTATATATTATATATTATATATTATATATTATATATTATATATTATATATTATATATTATATATTATATATTATATATTATATATTATATATTATATATTATATATTATATATTATATATTATATATTATATATTATATATTATATATTATATATTATATATTATATATTATATATTTAGCCATGCTCCGGTTTTCAATTATTTTTGCGAATTCCGATTTCAGCAAATTCGTACGATTTCAATTTAGAGCGCTCCAAAATTCGCCCGTTTTTGATATCGATAACGTTCCATTTCCAACTTGTTTTGTGTCATGTCACATAACAAAAACAGCTGATGAACGCCACTACTCATGCTATCGATAGTCATATATCGATATATACCATAGCCAAATCGCAAATTGTTGTTATTGTGAGCAGTTTTCCATCTTGCTCAATTTTGTGTATCTCTATTAAATAAATTGTTTAAAATATTGCCTCAATGCGAATTGAGTGGATGAATCCGTAAAACAAATCTAAAAAGGTTAGAGAACTGAATACAAATAGTTACGTGGGCTGTCGGTTTGTGCATCAACCTATATTTTGCATTTACTTTTCATTACACGGACTCAGGTGTCGCCGGTTTAAAAACGGCAAAACCTTGCGATTTCCGAATGTCGGAGCACCAACTTTTACGATTTGCTGATCAAATCGCAAAGTTTTTGCGAAAGCGAAAATGGGAGCATGGCTGATATTAACATGTTGGAAAAAATAATAAAGTTATTATTTTATAAACATTGTAAATGGACAGTAATCCAGGATAATCGCAAAGTGGCTAATAAGCTAAATAATCTGTGGCATAAATAATTATGAGTGTCGCCGCGCTACTGCGCAAAAAGACGCAGCCTACAGGAGAACTCTGCAGTCGGGAGCTACGCGGACTGTTAAGGACCGATTCCGGGAGAAAAGGAGAGAGGAGAAGAGCCTTTTCAGAAGGAAAACGAACGAGCAGGAAAGGCGCATGCGTAAGGATGTCGCAGCGCTCTTCGGCATAAGTAAAACTCGAAAATTCGATCTAAAGATTAAACAACTAACCCACGGTTTTAAGCACGGAGTCACACTATGCAAGGACGAGCACGGAAATCACGTCACAAATCCGCAAGTGGCACTGAACAACCACGAAGAACACAATCCCGCCTCAGGTGACGTTGTGATACCAAGATACAAACAGAAATCCTCCTCAGCGCCTCCTTTTGCAACAAGTGTCAGCTGTACTTAAATTTCGGAAATTGTTCGGCGTTGAATTCTGAACATAGTGCAAGTTAACCACGAACTCCCTGTTCCTACTGGGCAGGCGGTAAATTCCGCCACTACCCGGCCCCAAATATGCTGATGCACCACTTTTGGGTCGGCCAGCGACCTCCTCATAGAAG